>JACDJE010000075.1:609788-929818 GCA_016647715.1 Pavo muticus | reverse complement strand
CAAAAAAAAAAAAAAAAAAAATCTATCTAGAAAAATATCTGGGTATAAACAACAGTCTTTTAAAGATATCTTGCAAAGAATGTAGGAGTAGGGTAAGCATAATCCTCACTTGCCCCAGTTTTCTCCCATACAAACTTCAGTATTTGTTCACAGACTTCTTGAGCTACTGGGAATATACTTATTATATAATAGCTTCTGCTGCAAACCACTTAACAAGTTGTTTCACAACTACACATTAGGAGATAAGCATCTTACTTTGTTTTGACTGTTCTCTGCTTGTAAGGCAATATGGTACCTCCTAGTTAGAAACAACAGCAAACCTGTTCAACTCTCCATGTCATTATTTCAAGCTGAACTTGAACTTGCCATTCTATTCTTTATTCAAATTCTTCTCATAATGATTCTGATTCCTAAAACTTCCTTTTCTGTGATCAACAACTGAGCTAGCATTTTTCACCAATCTATTTTAATTACAGAATTTCATTCTCTTGAGTGGTAAGAATCAACCCAAAGACCATAAGTTTATAAGTAAAATAAGGATTACTCCCTCTATATACAAAGTTACATTGAACAGAACTGCCATTTGGATTTTTTTAATTATCCTGAATTACCCCGTAGTGTCTGCAAAACTTGACACCTCATTATTCATTCTTTTTCTAAATGATTATGAATATATTAAGAGCAAAAGCCTCTGCTCAGATCCTTATGGGATTCCTTTGGTGACCTCCCTTCACTACAGAAATGGAACATTTATTTTTGTCCTTTTCTCTATACATTTTAATCAGTTTTTACACGTGTAAGAATCTCTCCTCTTATACTCAACTTCTTTTAAGAGCCTTTGGTGAAAAATTTTGCCAAATACCGTGCATAGTATCAACTGTTCACATATTAGTTTCCTTTCAGAAAATACTGAGAGCTCCAACAAAAAACATATTGAAATGGTTCCCCATGCTCAATACTTCTATTCTTAACTGTGATTTCTACCTGTATCAGTTCCATATATCAGATGTTCTGACTTACACTTTTCTGATCTCCTCCAGTATAATGACTGCCCTCAACAATTCTACTTATTCCTACTTGGAATTCCTTAAACACTGGATGAAGCTCACCTGAGCTCGGTCATTAGTTGATTTCCACAGGAGATGCAAGATTTCCTGCTAGGCTCAGCAGAGCAGGATCAAGTAGCAAAACAGTCTAATACTGAAGAAGCAAAGGTCCTGCGCTGCTGGGTGCACTGCTGAGTCACACAGCAGGGACAGATTCTGCCAGTCCCAGCTGATTCAGTCCCACTGACTAAAGGTACTCAGCAAAACATAAGAACTTTTGATGGAATCCTCCTGACTTCACAATAATGCTGTACATCTCTGATTTGGGAGAAACAAAGACCTCAAGTTCAGGGTCAAGGAATTCCTTTATTTGATTATTCTGAAGGTAGTGGTTCAAATTAGGGGTTCTGCTTGAATTCACTTAATCCCATCGAGGGAGAAATCATTTGTCACATTGCTTGGGGGATGCTGGAAGGCATATATATGCTCTGCACTAAGCATGGCTCAGGAACAGAGTAGGGATATGTAAGAAAATGCTCCCTCNCGGGGGGGGGGGAATGGAGTCATAGTCCCTGGAGGTGTTCAAGAAACATGGAGATGTTGTACTAAGGGACATATGGGACAAATTTTAGTGGGGAAATGGCGGTAGGTAGACAGTTGGACTAGATGATCTTAGAGGCCTTTTCCAGTCTTGGTAATTTTATGATTCTATGAAAACTTCTCTGAAAGAGTGGTCAGGCACTGGAACAGGCTGCCCAGGGAAATGGTGGAGCCACCACTCCTGAAGATGTTCACAAGATGTGTAGATGTTGTATTTAGGGACATGGTTTAGTGGGGAATCTTGGTGGTACATGAATGGTTAAACTAGATGATCTTAGAGATCTTTTCCAACCTCGATGATTCTATGAATTTCTAGTGACTAGGTAATGTGTGTATTATTAGACCGCTTCACTGCAGAATTAATCTCAAAATTAGAAGAACCAAAACCAAGAAAAGTTGCACAATAATCTGTCCAAATCTATACTTAGTTATAATCTTAAGGCACTGAGAAATTTGTTTTTATTCAATATAGGCTACTAAAACTAGGCTACTGTCCAACCTAGACAACTGAAGTCATCTCTACTTCATCAGTAGAATTTACTTTGCAAAATCAGAGAGTAAACTGAGGGAGCTGCAACGAAAAATATTTAAGTTTTAACAAAAGTGAAACAACCTCCATATGAATTTCTGTCGGGAGGTAAGGAAATATGGACAAGGCAGCATCCTGAGATATTATTTAAAAGGCCAGAAACAACACACTTGTACCTATGTGCTCCCAAGTGTCTGTCATTTAAGGTATTCTAATGTTGTAAAAACAAAAAATAGCATACTGTAAGGCACTAATCATGCATAATTATCTAGGTCATCATAACCTATGTAAGCACAAAACAGAATTTCCTCCCACTTTCTAATAATGACAGCTATGTAAACATCAGAAAAAAAAAAAAAAACAAAAAACATGCACCCAAAGGAAAGTATTTGATAAGTTACAGAAGTTCAGTAAGTCATTTTATAAATAATTTGATGGCAGCAAATTCACAGGTAGCTAAATCCAGTCAAAAATCAAGGTAGCATCACCACCAGCTTCTGCAGATGTCACTGCAGAAACCATCTCCACTACCTGTAAGCCCCAATTTAGTCCAAGGCAAGCTTGTGTGAGTCTTACAATTAAGTTCTAATACAGATCTTCCCATATTCCCCTGTATTCTCTTTGAAAATAGCCATAAAATTTAGTTCTAAAAGGGCTGCGCCAAAAGTAATGCCTCCTATTTTATTATATTGGGCCACAAAGTCAGAGGTGGATGTTGGTGGTATGGCAGTAGAAATTGAACCTTCCCACCAACATCCCACTGCATTTTGTTGCTGTGCAACAGATGGCAGCAGAAGCGCAGTCTGGCAGAATGGCATCTGACATAGAAGTGCATCTGAAGCAAAGGTGCGTCACTGAATTCCTCTATGAGGAAAAAGTGGCACCCACTGACATTCATCAACACTTGCTGAACTCTTACGGAGACCAAACAGCGGATGTGAGCACAGTGAGGCAGCAGGTGCTGTTCTGGATGACCATGCACAGCTGTCACAACGTGAAATGAAGAACGTCTCGATCAGCTCATCTGTGTGAATCAACTAATAGTGGTAACTATGTTGAAAAACAGTGTTCTGTTGCTGAGAATTTTGCTCCAATAACTAGTGTTATTGCGCTCTATCTGGTTGCTGTTTCCATGGAAATAAAGAGGAGGCATTACTTTCAGAGTGATCTATGTAGTAAAATGGTTTAATCTCTGCATTGCTTTTCTAACTACTCATGACAGAAAGATCTAACCAGTAAGCATGGCAGCAAGGCCTAGCTAGACAGGAGGAACAGCAGGTAAGGATTTTGTTCAGTATCATACACTCAAACAGCAGAGGAAAACAAATTAAAACCAGTATGTTGTCAAAACTAGGGGATTTACAAACTTCAATCTGTTCTAGAAAGTTCATGAACAAGAAACCCAAAAAAACAAGCAGCAGTTAAGACTGAAAGGTACAATTCAAGAAACCACTTCTCGCTCCAGTTACAAACTGAAATGGAGTTTAAAATTATTTTTCAGTTCATCACTTCTAATTTTTTTTTCTGTTTAGACATGGAGTAGTTTCCAACAAATAATACCTAAGTAAACTAGGACCCTAGCTTGAAAAAGGCATCTGAGGAAAAATACAAGAAAAATACCTATGAAATTTTGGGCGCTACAGAGAAAAGTCATCAGCTCAGAACATAAAAGCCATTAAAGTGAGAGAAGGCAGGCTTAAAATTAACTACTGCAAAATCAATTTTTGAATTCCTCACCACAAGAACATACGCTAAAACATTTTATGTATGTCCAAAAGAAGCAGAGAATTTCACTTGGAGTAGAGTGTGGGGGAAGAAATGCACTGATGGGTGCTCAGTCCAAAGGCAGGAGCTCTGGCTAAGAACTGTAAGAACCATGTTTTGCTAGTGGCTAAAGCAGCAATTGGAAAACGCTTCATTATATCCTTACTGTGCTTTTAAATTCTTCCCTACACATCCACTCTTGAAAACACGAAACACTAGTCTAGATGGATATTTGGTCTGATTCAATAAAAGCACTATGCTCTACATCAACATATTTTAATAAAAACAATCAAATTCCCTGGGGAATGGTGATGCTTACAGTCCCAAAATAAAAAACCTAAAAATAAATAAAATAACATATGATAAAATAAGATCTCCAGTGAAGAAGTCACAATGAAAAACTCTGCAAGGAATCAGCAGCAGTCCTGATACAGACTTAGGCTACTTACTTTCTCTGAGCATATACCAATTCCATTTGGCCAGGGCAGCACCAATTTCCTACCTTTCTCTTTCAGTGGGCTCTAACAGACTGCTCTAAATAAATACCAAAGCTAACACATAAAAAAGAATGGTACTTAAGACAGCTGTTTGACTCAGTTAACATTTACTGAGGAAGAATGTGGAAGACCATGCATGTGAAGTTAATATATAAAAGGAAAAATACAAAAGATATGGCATCCACTCCAAAGCATATTACTACCAAAAAATGAAGCCATAATGGAATAAAGTTGGGTCCGAAGGGCAGAATCACCAAGTTTTGTAGGGCATCACACTCACTCAAACCAGTGCCATTTCTATATTTTCTCATTCCATCCATAAACAATCTGAAAGTTCTGAAAACTGCATTGCTTTTCTATAACGGAGCAAAGATTCAAACGGCTGATTAGCTTGGGTAAACATAATCTTCAGCTTTCCCTCTTAGATTCCCATTAAGATTAATTAAATATCAATGATTAAATACAATTAATATTAAGAACCCTGCAGCAAACGACAGTGTAAGCTTCACAGTTTTCCCAATCAAACACAACTAGAATATTTAGAGTAGCCAGATGCAAAATTTTTCATAGATCAATAAACCGTTTAGCATTTTGTAGGGAACCAATTTCATAATGGAAATATGCAGACTAGTTATTTTAAAATGTCTTTTCTAACTGAAGTGAAAATCATTACATTTGACTAAAAGAAAAATTATATGGTCAAGTTTTATATGTGTCCTGACACAGTATGAACTGGGCAAAAAGGTTCTTCCTACATATTATTTCTGCTTAGCAATTGAGTGAGAACTGACGGTTGGTAATTAATGCACCTAAATAGAAAATCTATAAAATTCAATGAGAAGTGAAAATTCAGAGTGCATCTACTTTAGTCTTGTAATTCATCAGATCAAATGTGTGCTTCTGAGGCAAAACTTCCAGACTTCCCAATTTGGAACTCATTTGCTTCAGTGTACATCGCAACATGACCCTGGAGCGCTCATTTCATTTTGGATTTTTGTATTTATTTTGGATGACTGAAATGAAAGCTGGACTGCAGCAGTACACACAAAAATCAACTCAAGCAGAAGACAAATCCTAAGAAACAAAGTGAATTTCAGATGCTATCAAACATTTTGCCTAGTCTCAAGTAATTTCATCTAAAAAGCACACTGTGTGGCAATTGGGTTCTCTGCACCACCTGCTTTGCTCTGCAGAACCCCTGGTACTAGCACTGATTGCTAATGTGAGAACTTTTCTTACACTCAGAGATTATAAGAAAAGCAAGACCAAAGATACAATCAAGGTCTGCAAATAGCTAGGTATAAAGATTTGTATAACTCTGACATATCCAAAACACTCCCACAACTGGCTAGCAATAGCTCAACTTCGTTAATCAAGGGACCAAGCTGACTCTTAGTTAAAGACTGTCATCTCAGTAAAACATCTTGGATCATGTTATGCTAGAATTTCCATAGAAAGAAAGATAAAGTCCCCAAATGTGGGACACGTACGCTAACAGTAACCCCAAATACAAGAGTGTAGCATACAAATAGGTTGCCCAGGGAGGCTGATGATGCTCCCTCCCTGGAATCATTGAAGGCCAGGCTGGATGGGGCTTTGAGCAACCTGATGTAGAGGGAGGTGTCCCTGCCTATAGCAGGGGGGTTGGACCTATATGATCTTAAAAATCCCTTCCAACCCAAACCATTCTATGATTCTGTAATTCTTCTGAGCCCAATTTCACAGTTCCTCCAAGAGTGTTCTTATGATCACAACCCCCAGGGAGAATGTTTTTGTTATCTTGTATCCTGCCTCTGTTGTGATTACACATTGTTCTATAGACAGAGAGAAGCTCTTACAATCTCTTTGTGTTCTGTAAGGAGAATTCTCCAGCAAAGACATGGCTACTATAGCTTAAACTGAATCTAGTTTGGCAGTTTTGCAAAAAATCTTGACACAACAGAATACAACTTAGAGATCTTCTGGACAGATAGGGTTGAATCTTTAAAAACAGTCTGCAAATCAACTTAATCTAAGGAGACAGTTATTCATGACCCTTGCCCAGAATGAGTTTAATTCCTTTTAATTCTTACTGGAGCAAAAGCCAGTATAACAGTAACTTGCCATTACTGCAAGGAGTACTTCCAATGGAGATGTCTTCTGAAAGAAGTAGAACAACAAATGGATTGCAAAGGGCAAATTGGATGTTCACAACACACTGACCATCAAGTTCAGATTCCATGAAGGTACAAGCTCTAATGAAATAAAATTACTTTCTATTCCTACATGAAAGGAGTGTGTAGAGACAACAAAGAAATGCAGATCAAGAAAGAGTTGATGCTAGCCATCTTCCACACAACAGACCTCAGTACAGCTCACAGCCCAAGAAGCATCCAAATTTGTTAATCATCCATGAGGAAGATGAATCTGGTTTACTTAATGGAATCTATACAGCCCTTACAAGATTAAAAGCAGGTTTAGGAAAGAAAGGTACCTAGCACACAGTTCATCTCACAAAGGACAAGAGGTTCAGCTAACAGATCCCCCTCTCCATGCTTTAAGAGGTCTTGAAAGAACACAAGGGATTTGCAGAGCCCAGTTAATAAGCTTAACTGACTGAAATAACAATGGAACCTAAGCTTCCCCACACAGTCACAAACAGTCACAGGGACTTCATCACAGTGTTTTCCGCGCTCTCTCCAGAGTGCTCGAATGTCGGTCACCAAGGAATCATGAAATATACCAGACAACAGACTAAGGCCCTTGAGTGGATTGCCTGGGGTAATCTATTTGAGCCCTCAATGAAAAACTGATCCCAGATCCTCAGATCTGGATCAGGATCTAAACAGATCTTCAAGAAGGACATGAAGGACAGACTATAGGCCCTATTTATATCAACAAAGTACACAAAGAATCCATTTCTCATTTGCCAGTGTTCATCAGTTCCATACAGGAAACTTCTGATAAGGAGTCTAGTATTTATATGCTACTAACACCACTTGATCCATTTTACAACAAACTCAACTTCCTCCTTACGGGAGCAAAGAAACACAGTCATGTTTCCATTCAGCCACATTTCTTAAAGTCTGACCATGAACTTTGCTTCAGATGCATCGGAGAGTCTTTAGGAAGAGGAGGAGAAATCACAACCTGGCACTTTAAAGAAGTCTGGGTCTAGGTGGCTTATAGAAGTATGCTAAAAAGGAGGTGAGAAGGGAATGCCACCAAAACAGAGTTGGTAAAAAAGAAATTGGAAAGTCATGATTCCACACACTCAAAGTCTCTGTAAGTATATCCTCTTTCACCAATAGCTGATTCAAACAACTGAACTTCCAAACACCCTTCCATTTTCTATTTGAGGTCTGACATGCAGACACAAATTTTCACTTTTAAGGACAACCTTACATACACCCCATTTCAACATGTCCCTTTACCCTAACTATTAGAGTATCATCAGCAGTCAACTACTCGGTGAACTACTGTCAAATGTCAAAAGAACTCTAGTGAAAGAATCGCAGAGAACTTCAGGAATCACTGTCTTCTATACAGTTATCAAATTTAAAAAGCTAGTCAAAAACACCTTTTATCACAATAAAGACAAAAGGGCGCTTCCCTCCTTCACCAACCACAAATCAAGGGTCTAAGTAGAAATCAACAGGCTTATGAACTGAACCTCTAGGCTTCCAAATATGTTAAGAATATCATATCAAACTGGTATCTTCACTTAATAAATAAGATCATGTCTGCAATCAAACCTCTGCATAATGCAGGCATGCTTTATTATCTGAAACATTTTTTTTAACTCAGATAGAAAAGAGAATTACACTTCTTAATTTTTAAAACAGATGTAAGCCACAGAACTGTAAAATTACTGAATGTTGAAGGGTTCACCTCCAACCTCCCATCTTTTCCTTCCCTTAAAACATTTAAGCCAATTATAGAAGCCTTCATAAATCCATTTTAGCATTTATAATTAATTATATATTTTAACCTATTAACAATTGTAAGAGTTCTACAAGTTGTTTAGCACCATACTTGAATACTGAAATCCAATTTGAAATTCTATTGGAAAAATCTGAGAGTGCAAGATACATGTTAACAGTACGGCTTATCTGTATGTATTGATTCTTTGGCTAAGGAAATACTTAAAAGGGTTTAAGCAGCATATTTTACATTGATGACCAAGAAATTTGTAAGAGATTTTTCAGAACTATTTAACTCTCACTTTTCAAAATGACTTTTACTAAATCTATCCTCCTGAATACAATTTAACTGCTGAAAATCTCAAATTACCTTCAAAAGTGGTACTTTGACAATCTCCATCACTGTCCGAACTTAAACACTTGCTCTTTTGTCACTTAACAGAAGATGATGGCCTAAGATACCAGATTTCATGAATGTGTGAGGAAAAAAAAAGTCAAAAAACAACCAGCAAAGAAACAACAACAGCAAAAAACATTCTGAGATACAGAAAAGGCAACTAAAACTTCTGGAAAATCTATACATTTTACTTTTGCTTTAAAAATAAAAAAGTTGTATTGACTTATATGGTATTGCATTATGACACATATATACTTGATTTGCATAAATTTCAAGGCAAATTATTTTATCTTAATGTATTAGATATTACATATACACTACTAAAAAATGCAAACTGAAAATGTTCCTTTAAGCTAAACGTACAATAGCAATCAAACTTCAGCACAAGGGGCTTTTCCATTAGAACATCTTTGTGTAGTTTTTCATACTCTTTTAGAAGTCCTGTTTTTTTTTCTTTCTTTCAGCAGCACAAGGGCATCCAGTGAAAAGTACATTTTTGATGTTCATAAATCATAACAGCCTATGAAGGGAGGTAAAAATCTACCAGGACAAGGCACAAATGAATTAACTTTTTACTTGTATTGATGCTTCCTAAAAATCCAGCATTCTGTCACAAGAGAAAATGATTTCAGTAATCTAATTCTAACCCTTCATAGATTTCTGTATCACAGACCAATCTGGAAGTAAAACTTTCACAGACCATACCCTACACAGGAAGCTGTGACTTCCTGATATGCTGTTAGCATCCCACTGTGAAAATAACCAGCTTTAATTTTCAGTTAAAAGAAGACAATTTAAACCAATTGGTATTCTAAGAAGTTTAAGAAAGAATGACTTCCAGTAAAGTCAGAATGCTTCATTTTAAGGCTGCATTTAAAGGTTGTTGATGTAGTCTACCTAGACTTCAGCAAAGCCTTTGACACGGTCTCTCGCAGTACTCTCCTGAGGAAACTGGCTGCCCATGGCCTAGACAGGTAAACCCTTCTCTGGGTAAGGAACTGGCTGGAGGGCCGTGCCCAACGGGTAGTAGTTAATGGAGTTAAGTCCAAATGGCGACCCATTACAAGCGGTGTCCCCCAGGGGTCGGTACTGGTGCCCATCTTGTTTAATATCTTTATTGATGACCTAGATGAGGGGACTGAGTGTACCCTCAGTAAGTTTGCAGATAACACCAAGTTGGGAAGAAGTGTCGACCTGCCTGAGGGTAGGGAGCCCCTTCAGAGGGATCTAGATAAGCTGGATTGCTAGGCTGAGGTGAATGGGATGAGGTTCAACAAGGCCAAGTGCCAGGTCCTGCACTTTGGCCACAATAACCCCATTCTGCATTATAGGCCTGGGGCTGAGTGGCTGGATGACTGTGAAGAGGAAAGGGACCTGGGGGTGTTGGTTGATGCTCGGCTGAACATGAACTGACAGGGTGCCCAGGTGGCCAAGAGGGCCAATGGCATCCTGGCCTGCATTAGAAATAGTGTGGCCAGCAGGAGCAGGCAGGTAATCATCCCCCTGTACTCAGCTCTGGTGAGGCTGCACCTCGAGTACTGTGTTCAGTTTTGGGCCTCTCACTACAAGAAAGACATTGAGAACCTGGAACGTGTCCAGAGAAGGGCAACAAAACTGGTGAGGGGTCTGGAGCACAGGTCTTATGAGAAATGGCTGAGGGAACTGGCATTGTTTAGTCTGGAGAAGAGGAGGCTCAGGGGAGACCTCATTGCACTCTACAACTTCCTGAAGGGAGGTTGTGATGAGGAGGGGTTTGGCCTCTTCTCCCAGGCAACAAACAGGACCCGAGGAAATGGCCACAAGTTGTACCAGAGGAGGTTTAGGTTAGACATAAGGAAAAACTTTTTCTCTCAGGGAGTGGTCAGGCACCGGAATGGCTGCCCAGGGAGGTGGTGGAGTCGCCGTCCCTGGCAGTGTTCAAGGGGCGTCTGGATGAGGAGCTACAAGATACGGTTTAGTAGTTTGTGATAGCAATGGTAATGGGAGGACGGCTGGACTAGATGATCTTGTAGGTGCTTTCCAACTTTGTGATTCTATGCTTCTATGATTTTGATTATTTAAGTTTGTAATCATTTCTATCATTAAAAAAAAAAAAAAACTTTTTTCCCCCCGGGGGAAATGTGAAAAACAAAGACAAAACACACAACTCAGACTGACTGATTGTCTATTCCTCTCTAATGAAATTAATGTAAGCACATCAAAGACCTTTATGGAAAAATCAGTTTGCTAAAATACTCCAGTTGGAAAAAATAATTCACATTTGAAATATTGTGAACATTATTTGAAAATGCATTAATTGTAAGGAATGTAGAGCTAGAAAATGTATGCACATTTTTCTTTTGAAATGCATAAAAAAATATCAATTAGCCCCAAATTCAGTAGGAATAGGCACAGCTCTGATGTTCATGAAAATTTAAGCATGGGAAAATGCAATCTATGTACTCAAGATAAAAGACTATGGTAGCCCCACATTCATTCAAAAAGTAACAATATTCACTTTGAAGTATGACTTAAAATAAGAATTTTTAAAATATATCTATTTAAGAATATAAAAGAATTATTTTAGTTATGGGCAAACTGTAAGCTAATGGAAAGTCATAAAGTAAAGCTAGGGAAGCTGAAGGAGGAATTTATGTAAATCTAATTGAATGGGCCTGCAAAAAGAGGGAGGCAAAAGAGGAAAAAGTCTGAAAGGTTGCATCAGATACTTTAGTTTCCCTTGCTAGTAGTACTTAACTAGTATTCTATAAATGCACTCACTCAAATGCATCTTCAATGTTTGTTCAACATGACAATTTTTCCTTACTTTGTAAGTGAAGTTATAACCCACTGTTGGACATCATTTGAGACGAGGACTGAAGATCTAAAGGAGACTTTAGATATGTTACCATATTTAATTAGTAAAGATGATAAGATTGACTTGTTCAGTACTTTAAGTATATCAGTTCAGATTTCCATTCCATAGAAAGCAAAATCCAACCAATAGAACAATGACAAAGAAATTGTTGTTTGGCCAGTAAACGTCTGTAACAACAATTAGTGCCTGACTAAATAGACACATCTCCTTATACTCCGCAGTATCTACGGCTTACAGCAGACATACAGCTTTTTTAATAATTTTTATTGTGCTTGGCTCTGTAGAGTCCCAACATCTCAAAGGAGAAACTTAATTTGCTTTCTTGAACTTTATAACAAGCTAAGAGTCACTTCCTGTTGAGGGCAAAAGGACTGTAATAAGTCCAGTAAAGCCACTTTTTTTTTTTTTTTTTAAGGCAGAACCTTTAGTATTCTTGAAAGGAAACAGGAATATTTGTATTATTGAACAAAACAGGCAAACAAAATGCAGACTATCTGGAAGGCATCAGATTTCTAGTTCTGCACAGAACCCTCATACCCTCCCTCTCCCAAAGCCTACAATTGCATGCACGCCTTCTCAGTTTTGACTACCACTGATACGAAGCCTTTCATTCTAAATTGTTCTGTGAGTCATGATTTAACATTCTGTAACCAATCCAAGACTTACTTTTTTTTCCCCAGGTTTTAACCAACCTTTATAGTTCATCTTTAATGCTTCAGAATTCTGTGATTCAAAGCTGGATAACATCATCTACATTAACACTTTTTCCTACTGCACAAGTGCCTCGAATTGCTTATATTTACAATTATAATTTACTGATGCTCACTAGACATTTCATTTTCTTTCATTTTTTTTTCCGTGGATTTTTCAGTATGAAAAATCAGTCCAGCTAAACGTGTGTGCAGTTCAACGGCAGTTTGCAATTAAATCTGCCAGACATCTGTAAAAGCCTTAACTAGCCCCATGCAAGGAAAAGAAAAGAAGGGTTCCATTATTTAAAAAGCACAAAAAAAAAAAAGTTAACCTCACCTATAGAACAAAAAAGAAAATTGTACGGTGTAAGTACCAAATACAGATAAAGACAACCAAATGTTTCCAGGAGGAATATACACGCTTTGGTTTCTGTCAGTCAACCCAATAACCATTAAACAGTGATAAGAAGCAAGAAGGTCAAACATTAAAAATAAAAACGAAAGAAAAGCAAACCCACAATAACTGTACCATGACACTGAGATGCCCAAGGAAAAAAAACTGCAGATGCATTTTGAACGTATTCAGAACCAACATAAATTTACAAAATTTCTCTTTATTTGTTACTTATCATTCAACCCCTATAACAAATAAATTACAGTTTTCTCCTACACAAGTGAGTTTTAAATAGCAGTACTTGTCTCATAAACTTGAAAAAGAAAGCATTTAATTACTTCTTTAATGTACTCTTAATTACAGTATTCCAAGGCAGGGTAAAACATCTCAACCACTATAAACTCTCCAGGAGAAGCACATTTACAGTGTTCCTTCTGTTCAGCCAATGACTCAAAACCACAATGTAGCTACAAGATACAAATCCTACAAGACGCAAGCTTTGAGCCTCTTGTGAGAAAACCAGGCAAGCATTTTCAGTGGATACAGCACACAGGCTCTTGCTTACACATCTAGGCATTATTTCCTACTGGCTAGCATGCCCTGTCATGCCCTATCTATATAGCACAAAACTAAGGCACTCCCATTGACATCTCATTGAAGTAGAACGTGGGATTAGTGACGTAAGTAGTTTAATTCAAGCTCTTTACTGGTAACGCTGTTCTCCAAGAAGACTCTGAATCGCTTCATCTCTATGAAGAGAGATGTCAAGAATCTTCACGAGAACAAGCCAATTACACTCTGTCAAATAAGACTTCCCAGAGGAGGCAGAGGAACTGCTAAAGAGCCACAGGTCACAGACAGCTCTTAAAAAAAAAAGGCACAGTCCACTGGTATATCACAAATGACAATGTGTCTAGGAAAGTCGGTGTGCATAACTAAACCTTCTTCATCACTTGAAAGGATCAATCCTATTTTTTTCTATTTGTACGTCACCACTGCAAATGTCAACCCAATCAAGACAGCCCACAGACTTCAAAAGCCATAAAACAGCTGGGTTTTTGAAAAACAGAGAAATGACAAGTACCATACATCAATCAGTGTTAAACTGCAGTTCTGTTTACAACTACACATTAAAATATTTAACTCACGTTTTTTGTACCTCCTTCAGAACTGCATTTCAAAATGTTTCCATCATGTAAAGAAAACCAGCACATCTGAGACCAAAACACCAAGACCTCCCAACCCTAACACTTTCAAAACCTGAGCCTTATCCCAGACTGTCCCCACAAAGCACTATAAAATAGTTTTTTTCTATGACATTTTACTCTGCAACATCAGTCACACAACTTGAGTTACTTTTTCTCTAGAGCTTATTTTGGAATTTACAACAACAGAAGACTTCAGGCCACTCTGTTTTCAGTCATGGTACAAACCTATTGACCTAGAATGGTTACTACCATTACCTAATTTCGCAGAAGTATGAGAATAACAAAGTGATTCTGTATGTATGTATGTTTTACTGGGGAAGCTGAAAACAGATTAAAAATCTGGAAAGTACTTACCATATAGCAGTACCAACACGTATTGACAATTACTGCTAAATGCTGCTTCCATCAATAACTCTCTTGGCTATATAAATTTTTAATAATGCCTCAGTATCCCTTCATTATAGTGTTTTAAAGATTTCATTTTACTACACAAAGGGCAGACTATTTAGGTGGATTTCAATTCTCTAAATAAATAGAAACGCCAAGATGATTTTCCTCAGATGTGCTGTTAAACAACACTTATCACCTTCCCATTGCCCAAGAAATCTTCAAGATATCTTAAAAGAATTTTGAAACATTAGCTGCACTGTCAACTGCAGCATCTACTGCATCCTGCTTGTGCTATGAAGTATGCCGTCTCCTCAACAGCTTTTATTCTAGAAAACACTACATAAGAAAGGAAACTTAGGAGCAAGGCTTTTTGAAAACCTGTGAAGCAAAAGCATACACAGCCAGTTCAGATACACTGCTTAAGCAAAAGGGAAGCTTTTAATGTCACACACCCATGAAAGTCCTAACACCTCTACGGGGGAAGAGTGCAGGGAGAAACACAACACTCTGAGACAGTAATTTAGAAGGACATAATTGTGGATGGTTATTTGTTAGCAGGCTGGCAGCAGTTTAGTTCAGGTTGCTTGACCAAATTCCTTACTGTGAATGCCCTAAGATCTATTGTAACTTCACGAGGAGCACATTAAGAGAGGCATTTCTGATAATTTAAACAAGGTGCTCTGCAGATTCCTCTGATGTCCAGAAAGGGTTTAGATAATATCAACGCTTCAAGCTCCTTATGGCTTTTTCTGCACATCTGGATAATATCAGTTTTTGTTATGAAATGCACTCAGGATTGATCTGATCTAGAAGAAAGTGTTTTGTATGCACTGCTCTCTTTTGAAGGGCTAGTAAATTTTGGCTGAAATACAACTCAATTGACCTAAAGTTAGTTGAAAAGTCAGTTTATGTCATAATTGGGGCAGTAACAGAGCTCCATTACAATTATCTGCAGCCATGCTAGCACCAGATGACAGCCTGGGACCACATCACAAACAATGCAAGGACTCAATCTTGACTATAAAAGTTTTCAAACAAAGATACTTTCTTTTTACACTCTGAAATTCCTTATGTGCTCATAGTTTGGTTTTAACAGAATGAGTTCCTATTTAAAAGAGCCATCACCGGTCATTTGAAGCTCAGTGTTCTGGTATTAACAGATGGTGGTAATTCTTTCATATATCGCAAAAATAATTTTTAAAAATGTATAATTTGTCATTTTAAGATCCCTGTATTTTTCAGCAGACATTTCTTCACTGAGAGGAGATAATTGGTTGTATTCACGGGTTTCCATTCATACTTTAAATGTAAAGCTACCTTTCAGCAACACCATTTCTTAATCACTAAGCTACACCTAGGTAATTAACTTACATCTTTTGTGCTGACAACTTTAAGAACAGATTCAACTGGGGAAGTATGAGCTTTGACAGTCTAAAAGGTATTGGTGTACATGGTTTAGCCCCATTCACTTGGAACTTCTGCTTCCCCCTCTTCCATCCTTTCTTTTGACTGTTGCTTAGAGTTGCACCAAAGGCTCTTAACACATTTTACATGCATTTGCATTGCTCTAAGCTGCTGGGATACTGAAAAATGTGATAGCTTTCTGCGTAAACTACTTTCAAGTGAAAAGAAGGATTAGACTTGAAAACTAATTTTCAACTGAACCAGGACATGCAAAGCAAGTCCATCCAAATCTTTGCATAAGTAGAAATTAATCTCTTTTTGTATAAAACAGACATTTTTACTATAATTAATTTTTTTTGTTATATGAACCTTTTAAATTAGTAGTACAGGAATCCATCACGGCTGTGATAACTGGGAATATCCTGCTTTGGGGTTTTATAAAATAACTGTAGCTATTAACTGAAGCCATTCTTGGCAAAGAAGAGTTCATTTTAAAATCTGTATCAACTCCTATTCAGCAAGAACTATCTTTAAAGTGTCTACTGTCAACAACCAACTCTCTCTCAGTGACTATATCTAAACACTGGTCCAGCCATATCGTGTTATTACTGTACATTATGAATTATTTTGAACAAGAGTTATTTTTCTACAAAACATAAATGATTAAAATATTAGAGCTTCATAATGACTGTGTAGCATATTACCAATTCTAAGTTCATATATTTATGTGCATATAAACTGCTATCCAATGTTATATCTATAAAGATTATACTGTCTATACAGCCATTGATTCATTTCTAACAAACTCAGTGTACAACTTCAACAGTTTTGTCTCTGTGCTGAATATTTTTTCCTACTGATATCAAGCACATGCAACTTTGAAGACTATGCTGATAGCTTTTCTAGACTAGTTTCAAATAATGGTACTTACCTGAAAAAGTATTATTTATAATATATGATAAGAGCCACAAAGTTTCCTTAACTCAATATTAAGCCATTAATAAAAAACTTCATACATTTTCAGCAGAATATCAAATATACCTACATTTTATATTTCTGAAATCCAGGAAATAAAGCCTACCTACAACCATAACCGTGATCTGGCAGAACTGACAGACACAGGCTTGCGTGTTCCATCCAAGGCTAGCTATTATCAAGCAGACACAACAGATGAAAAAGTAAACACTCGCTGCTGCAGCTCGCAGAGGTCTGTTTTCTTTCCTGGCTGCATGTGGTGCAAATTGTCCTTTGCTGGTTTAGGCACAGCAATATTGACTGGATTATTTGTAAGCAGATGTTGCAGCTCATACTGTGAAAAGAGGAAAGGGGTTGCTATAATTAAAAGCCTTTTCAGACTCCACCTCTCACTTTTTGGGAAAGAGAGCACTATTAATCTGCCAAGGGAAAATAAAGACCTAAACGTGCAAATGATGAAGGGAGTGGAACAAATGATGTACAAGGAAACACTGAAGAGAGCTTCAACTGTTTATGGACTTGAAAAGGTATAAAGAGGTCTTATAAACTATTTTGGTGCAACGGGACGGAGGGACGGGAAGGGAATAGAAGCAATGAAGCCAAACTCTTCTCGGTGTCCCCAGAGTCAGGAGCAACAACAGGTACAGGAAATTCCACTTGCACCTAAATAAAAACATGACTTGGGATTCTTCATCTTTAGAAATATTCAAATCCCAGCCATACAAGGCCCTGCACCCCTTGGTCTAGTTGACCTTACTTTAAGGAGGGATTTTTGTCTAGAGACCTCAAGAGGTCCTTTTCATCCCCAACTATCCTACAGTTCTGTGGATGATTCTGCTAGTCTATGAAAGTGCCCAGACAACTAAGTTGCACAGATGCAGCAAAGACAAGGCTTTTGGAACTGCAGAGTTCCAAACATGGGGCAGGGGCTCTACAGATCTCTTAAAGGCAAAAGAATTAGAAGAATGAAGTGGCTTCTGTCCTTTGAGCTGCTGGCTTGGAAGACCCTACTGAGTCAAGTGCAGCCTTACAAAAACGTTTTGATAAGTTTTAGTTATTCGACATTTGAATATTAAGAGTCAAATAGTCGCAGTACACCACAGTTTGCCATTCACCAAAACAGGCCATGTACTTCACTGGAGTAACAGAAGGTAAAGGTGGAGTGCCAACATTTCATTGCCAATAAGTTTGTCAGCAAACTTCCTGGTTATGGAGGAACACACTCAGGCCAACAATCCCACTAAGTATATGTAAAAATTTAGTTGACATTAACAGCTTTTGTGGGAGCTCTCAGTATCAAAAGAAAACATCAAAAGACATCTATCACAAACATTAATAACCTTACTGTGTGATGTTTTAAATCTCTTTCCATTTGCTGTACCTTAATATACCCACAGCACAGGTTTTTAGAGGTCCCTTACAATTTTAAAATAAAATTTAATTTAAAAAAAAGTGGTTTGAAGAGGAATAGATCTGCTTTCCTTCCTACAAAATTATCTTTTTCTTCCAATTTCAGGATATATTTCCTGCCCCATTCTCTCGACATTCCACCTGCAATTGAACAGTTTCAGCTAACGTCCTCCAAAGATGCTAAATCCACAAGCCCATTCCCCAGACCACAGGGAAGCTCATTCTCCCTGCTGAACACACTCAGATATAATCATTCAAACCTTGATTTTCAAGGGATTTGTTGTTGTTGTTTGCTTGGCTTTTAATGCTCATAGTGCTTTAGCCTTTCCCAATCTTTAGGTATATTTACAAACATTATGGAGATACTACACAATTGGAGTTGACAGAACTCGGTCGTCACATTATGATACGTATGTCCTACTGGAAGGGACAGAGACGGCTTTCCCACTCTGCTAGCTAGAAAACACACATTCAACTTCAAGCCAGAAAACTCTCCTGATTATGAAGTCTTTCTTTTTAATTATTTTTTTAATGGAAGGTTTTTAACTCTTGAAGTGACACAGGAAGATTTTTAGTTCACAATTAGTTCAAAAAATAGTCTTTGATGCAGTTAGCTACACAAAACTTAAGAGCAAACTCTGGTCAGAGATGAGCGAGCTGTTTTACATAATTCTATAGTAGTCTGTTTCAATAGGATTGTAAAGGCACCTTTGTGTTCCCAAGTTCATAGTTGTATTTATAAATATTCAAAACATGTTCGTCTCACAAAAAAAAAAAAGAGAAAAAATTGTTAAAGTGGCTCTTAAATAATCAATTCAAAGTAGGCAATCAAAATTCAATAAAAGTTAGAAAACCTTACATCATCGAGTAGCTGTCAGAGAATACTGAAAAGGCCAGAAAAAGTGAGATCATGTAAAACAGATTACAATGCCATACTGCTGGTACTGGAGTTAGTTTTGAAGGCTCTTGTTGGGAGATTGATTATTTCTATCCTTCTCTATACAGTCTGAGCACCACAGAAGTTATCAGGTACCATAAAAACATGATTAAATGCAGTGAAACGAGTAACAATTTCACTGGTAAGTAAATATCTTGCTCTATCTCACATTCAGCTAATTAAAAAAACCCTACTATCTAGTCTGCATAGTTAAGAAAGACATCCAACTGTACACAGAAGAACAGCTAAGGAAATCAAGCATTTTTATGTTGCCGAACAACAAAAGCAGTGCCCACATTCACGCAAGCCTTCTGTGAAGCTTTGTGCTGGAACAATTTCATTGACGCAACCCAATTTTAAAATTAAAGCAGGATAAGCATTTCACAGAGTTGCATTAATAAAAATGAATTTATATCTCTGGTACAAATCTCAGTAAGACCAAAACTACTTAGACTTACTTGCATACTGAAAACTATTATTATCCGCATACTTCAAAAGCGGAACAAACTCTAAGCCAAATAAATTACCAGAATGAAAGTTCTAGCAGAGTAAAGTCAGAAGTTGTGATGTTTCTCTATTGGAAACAATTCAGGCTTTCCCTTTGAGATGAACGTCATCAATGATTTTCTTCACTTCAGAATTAAGAAACTGTACTGCAAATATGTAAAATTCATCACCATCCTATAGATGAAACAGATATTTCTGTCATTAAGATATTACCCTCCATAGGAATACATATTTTTAATTGTTCACTACCATCATACTGAATTTCAGATATGGAATGCTATATCATTCGCAGCGCATCCCAGCCAAACCTTGATGAGACAGAAATAGTAGGCAGACCATCACATTCAAAACGGATATTTCAAAAGGTCTCCCATCTTCAAATGTAAAAGCAAGCTCTAAATTTAATTCAGTTTTAAAGACAAACAAAAGGTTTCATCTAAAAAAATACTACATTGATCCTTAGGGCACTAGCCACTTAGAAGAAGTCAACTACCAGACAACTGTAACAATGTTGTGCATAAAGTGCTACAAAGTGCTACAACAAAACACAAAGCAAGGCAAGTTGATTCGGGTTGTTAGACATACCAAGATAGACTAAATTACAAAGAGAAAAAAGGGAAGTACCACCAAGTAATGAACAGATTAGAGTAAGAGATTGAACAAAAAAAATAGCCCGGATAGCTTATTGAGTTAACACAGCTGTTAAAAGCCACAGTATTTATCAGGATACAGACACCCCTGCTTTGGTACTATCACAAACTTCATTCCACTCCGACTGAAATCAGTATATCATGTTGCGAAGGGAGTAGGATCAAACCCGTCAGTAGAAATTCAGGGATGGCTGTGTAGCTTTTTGTAGTTGCTGTTGTTTGTTTTTTGTTTTTAGAATGCAGTTACCCACAATGCGTCATATATTTGATAAGCATGAGTGGAGGCACTGGAAAAGCACTAAAATGAAAACAAAAACCTGCACCACAGCCCCCAAAACACCAGCCTCATGAATGTAATGAGCTATACCCCGTCTTCTACCCTTCTGAGTAGTGGCCGATAAGGCATGGTGGGGGGAGCTGAGATAGAATGCCAAAGGGAAAGATTAGTATACAGCCAAGTACACTGCTCAATATCTAGTCTTGTAGAATACATGGTTTAAATGGAGAATGAGGTCACAGTTCTGTAAAAATAGCCTCTTGACAGAGCAAGGTGCTAACCCTCAGCCTGATGCAAAGGGATAAAACAAAGCAAGGGCTGGAGTCACATCCTATGACGCTTGCGGGTCCCTTCCAACTCAGAACATTCTAAGATTCTACGATCCTAGGGTCTCAGGTGGGGGAAAAGGAGAAAGGATGGAGGAGTTTTATTGATACCAGTCTCAGAACTTTATTACTTCGGTGTGACAAATATACTAAAAAAGCCTTAGATGTTCATTTCCTTTATAATCTATGAACTGAATCTTTTAAAGACAAGTGAAATGTAGACCTAAGAAGAAAATAGCTATTCATAATTAAGTGGTAACAAACATTCAGTGATATGCTTGCCATGGCAGTTTTAAAAAGTTATTGCCTATAAAAATACATCAATTCATCACACCAGAAGCACAGCCACCTTGCTGAGATATAACTAGGGCTTTATGATTGATACAAAAATTGAAAAGTTTCCCACCTGTAAATATCTAACATCAAAAAGGTACCCAATAATGACAACAGCTGCAGTATTCTTACATAGCTGCCCACAGAATACTATTACAACCTCTAGCATTGACCATTGCCCTTTATAAATCCGGTAGCTTCTACAGTCACCTCAAGAGAGCTTAGAATGAAGATAGCAATGGCAGAATGGGGACCAGCAGGACAGATAACAACTCGGACAAGAACTGACACCTCAATTCTAGTATTACCTGAACCTAAAAACACAAATGCAATTTAAGGGAAAACAAACAAACAACACACAAAAAACCCTTGAAAATTCCCCCCAACTTTTTTTAATAACACGGTAAACTAGTGGACAGTTGCAATAAGAAAATCGGAAGGCTTCTGCAAAGAAAATGGAATAAGATCCTTAAGCCTGCAAAGCTAGTTCTACAGGACAAACAGAGGCCACATGATTGAGGCTAAAGCTCACTCCTTCTCAGAGCACAAAAGCAATTCTTCTCTCCACACAATAGCAGAACTCTACCACAGGAAGTAGCAGCAACCAAGACTTTAAGTAGATTCAAAGAACTCAAGATATCAAAACTCAGCTGTAGCTCAAGACAACCCTCAATCAATGTTAAAAAAAAAAAAAAGAAAGAAAGAAAGAAAGAAAAAAAGATCTTACATCTCACATTTTTCCTTATGACCACTACTACAGAAAGGCCTTAGGGCCAGAGCCATCTTTCAGATGATCCAAACCAATTGCTCTGAAGCTGCAAATGCCATTCCTGCAAGTATGAAGTGTGACAAAGCACTAAAAAATGGCTTACCTCTCCTGATAGGTGACTAATGCTGAAGTAGGATGGAACAGCCAAGAAAATGAGAAGAGCTAGGCAGAAGCGTGGGCTGAAGTCAACAAGAACAGCAAGAGACTTTTTGAACTATGCCTGGTGTTTGACCTACTTTCTTATAAGCACTCTGCAGCCTGACAAGGGATATATAAAGAAACAAAGTTTTCCAGATTGCACAAAGAGAACACCGGTCAGTTACATCTGCATCAATCTGAAAACTGTTCAAACCTACCTTATCTCATCTGTTCAAGGTGTACAGGCAAAATGAGCAGCGTGTGTCAGCACCAGTCACAATTTCCAGCATCAGCTGGCTTCCTGTTCAACTTACATGTCTTGTACTGTCATAGCATCAGCACCACAGAACTCAAATAAATTGTATGAAATTCAAACTGGAACAAAAAAAAAAAAGCTTTCTAAAGCTAAAAGACAACGTAATTGACATAGTCGTACTGGATGAAAGCTGACATACAAGAGATACTTAAAAATATACAATGAAGGAAAAACATTCCCAAGACCATTAAAATACTGAAGAAGTAGAGAATGAAGGAAGCGAGTCAATAAAAATAATGAAAGGAAGAGCCATTGGAAATGCATTATAGACCAATTAATTAAAACCACATGTGAAAATTTTAACTAGGAAAAAAGTGAGAAAAAAAATACGTTTGAAGTAGAAGAACACAGATGGGCAGACTGGCTGATTCGGTTCCACCTCCAGCATCACATTTGCTGGAGTACACAGCACAAAACTTCATTTTAAACACATACTGTAAGTACAAAAGAGTCAAGGAAATATGGAGAATAACAATGGGCACATCTATCATAGTAATAACAACATCCTTGACAGTTTCCTAAGAAAACTAATAGAGCTATCCAAAGGGGAAAGGCTCCCTCATCAATAGTTGCATGAGCTGGTGTCAAAATACCCCCCAAAGAGAAAGCAACAAGAGCAATTAAAGGATTACACAGTTCACAAGGAAAGCATTTTTCAGTTCTGTACTCTGTAGTACACAAAGATCAACACATCTCAGAGAGAGTGTACTGAACCTGGGAATTCATGGAAATCCATAAAACAAAAGGTATCAAAAATCTCCCGGTAACAGAGAAATGCACGAGGCATGATAACTTCCCTCCTACTTCCAGCAATGTAACAAGACAATATACTAGAAAAGTCTTCAGTTCATAGACTCTTATCACCTTCTAACCTTCATACTATTAATATTAGCAGATTGTCTAAGGAGTTAAAGTTAACTCCTGACTAACCTCCTAGTTAACTCTTCAGCAGTGTAAGGAGTGAACTTCTACTAGTTCATGGGTTGAATCCTCTCTCCATTATGTCTTTTACTGTATCAGTAAACCACAAGGAATAATAGAAGCAATACTAGCAACTCTACTGAGTGATGTTCCATTAAATAAACACACCAGTATAATATAACACCAAGTACAAAGCTATTCAGAGGAAAAGCAGCGTCACTATGAAAAAAGAAAGAATCAAGAGTAGCAATTAATCCTATCAACAGTGTACGTACACACAAGAACATAACACTGTCCAGGTAGAAAGTCAACTCTTCAAATTTGGCAAAGTTGAAACTCCAACAACATATTATGCATGGAAAAAGATTTTTCAACACCGGATAAAAGCATGTTATCGCCTCACAGACACAGTAAATTAATGTGTCCGTCAACATCAGAATGTAATGTGAAATAACTACGAAACGCAATAGCAGATCACTGTGTGGGATCATCAGATCAAATGGTAACAACTGCCTAAGAGAAACCTCAGGAAGAACATTTAACAGGAAAGTGACTCTCCCAGGCAAGGGCAAGCCAAACCAAAGTTTAGTCTCAGACAAAACAGTGTAGAAGAAGGAACAGACTTCCTTAAGTTTTACATAGAAGACAGCAGAAATCTCAGATAACTTAAAACAAAGAAGTATCTCAAACTAACTTCTGATTCTAGCTGTTAACAACAGAAACCTAATATTCTAGTATAGAATTAAAAAACTAAAAAGCTATTACTAAATGGCTTATAGATGCCCAACAGCGCAGTTAAATTTATTCCAGGGACTACACAAACTGATATTGAGATCAACTCTCAACACTGTCCACTCGTGATCAAATCTGCATCAAAAGTCATTCAGAAATCACATAGTAAAGGACCAGGAAAAAAAAAAAAAACACCATACTTAAAGTTGCTATTAAAATCCTTAATATATAGTCACGTAACATTTAGAAGTTTAGGGATAGGCCATCAACTTTACTTTGTATCAGCCGTGTTTACAATGTTTGTTTTACACAAGAGTAAATTTTCAAATATACAAGCACAGATTTGAGACATTTGCTGCACTGAGAAGAAAAAGATGAGCAGACAACGTAACCTCTCTCCTTCTTCTGTGGGAATACTGACTGTTGTAGAGTCCATCTGTTAAGTAATGACTGATCCAGAATGCATCGCTACTGCAGCAGACTCCCAAGCAGTTTCACATTTGTATACTTCTTCTGATGCTGACAGAACTGTGAAACACTCGTTTATTTTTAAATGTAAGCATAGATTTCAACATTAGCAACTAAATAAGTAGGTAGATCTTATAGCCAAGCACTGTAACTCGGCACTGTACTTCGCCCAAATAAATATCATAATGCATTCTAAACCCTCCTAAAACATAAGCCAATGTTAGTCTAGCTGTTGATGTACAGCAGTCAGAATTAAAGAAAGCTTAAATATGTCTAAGTAGAATGAAAGAATAAAGGTTGTTGGGAAAAGATTAAAGATCAGTATCTGTCACAATCTATACAAAGCTACTTAATGAAATAAGTTAACATAATTCCCTTATTTTGGGTGCTACTTTTAAAGGAATGGATAAAACCCAATAAAGTTATGATGACTTGTACCATAGTTATACAAAAATATGTATTTAAAATCATATTTCAGTTAAGTGTCAAACTGCTTGTAGAGACGAATGAGAAATACATGAGATTACCATTTTGACAAATTCACAAAACTACCAAGAGTTTTAACCCTGTGCATTCATTCAAGCCATAAATATTAAAATGATCTGACCAAATCATGTCTTTCTCTGCATGCTGCAGCTTTTCCATTCAATCTGTGCTAGGTCAAATGCAAATAGCTACCAAACAAATGGAAGAATACATCCTTTTAAAGTATTGGAAACAAAAGATACGACTTTCTTTATATGACTTTCTACAAAATGAGTACAGGTTAGAAGCATTCAACTCATTTGAAACAAAGGCAGTTCCAATTAATTGCCATTCAGTTTTGAGCAGTCATTTTTCTATCCTATTTTATACGCAAAAGTAGAGGATATTTCATTGACTGAACTGCTTCAAAAGTTTTGCTGCAGCAAATCTTGCATTCAGGAGCAGCACCAAATTGCACATAATTGAAAGTGATTCATTTTTAGATCCACTCGTTTGGCTTCTGTAGGTTCCTCAGGCTTTGGTTTAGGTAGCGCAAAAACATTAAGTCATACAGTCCTGCAGTAACTCTTTCACTCCATGAAGTGAGCAGATGACTACAGAGCTACATTTTACCAATGTTCTCGTTTCCAGCTATCCATCAACATACAATAACATTTTGCATCACACAGACGTTACACAAATTTAGCAACAACGCTTAATTTGCAGGTAGGTAATTAAGTGTTTGGGAAAGTGTGACAGATTATTAAGACACGAGCAACCCAATACAACACCGCAACACAACTAACTCTTTATTACACATATAAAAGCATGCATAACCCATGCGAAAATCTCCTTCCTCCTCCTCCTCTGCACAAAATACTCGCCTAGCTCTGAGCTCATAGGGTTAAACCCTTCACATGTGTCAGCCACTAAGAAAAGACAGCAGCTCGGGCTGCTTTCTTAACCTTTTTCAATTAGAAACAGACACTACATTCACGCCACTCTTCTTCCAAGGAGGAAGTCACCGGGTTACACGGCAGCACCCAGAACCTGAAGTTGCTAATGACTTAATCTCCTTATTTTTATCCGTTAGGAATGGCACACGCTCCGCTCCCGCGGGAGAGGAGGCAGTGGGAGGGGGACAGGGGCCCTGTCTGCGGCGCGGGGTCCTGCCGGGAGTTGGGCAGCGCCGGGGGTATCTGCCACATGCAGAGGAAAGAGAGGCACGAGAGGAGTCGGGCAGGAAGGGCGCTCTGCCCGGGGCTGGAGAAGGGCCGTGCGCGCATGGGGGCCGCGAGCGCGGAGGCGTCTCGGGCTGCGCGGGGCAGGCGGCAGGACGGCCGGTGCCCGGGGCGGGGAGGCGGCCGCTTACCAGGTTCAGCACCGTCTCCACGATGTCCCGGTTGCTGACCTCGCCGACCTGGATGAGTCCGATGAGGACGGCGAATTTCATCCGGATGTTGCGGATCGGCACCGACGGGTTAATCATCCCCGCGGGGAGCACCACGGAGCCGGCGCCCGACGCCCTCAGCTCCCCCATCACCGCGACGCTGCCTCCGCCGCCGCCTCCGCCGCCGGCCCCGACGGAGATGAGTCCCGCGGGCTGCGGCTCCGGCCCCGCCGCCGGCTTCTCGCTCGCCATTTACCCCCCGCCGTTACCGGCACCTGCCGCCTCCCCGCCCGGCCGGGCCGAGCCGAGCATCCACCGCAGCCGCAGCCGACGGGGCCGCAGGGAGCCGGCCCGAGGCGCAGGCACCGTCCCAGGAGCCGCTCCCCCGCTCCGCTATAATGAGGGATTATTATGGGCGCCGATGCCCCGTTATAGCCGCAGCCTGCCGGCCGTGGCTGTCTCTCCGCCGCGGGCCGGGAAGAGCGGGAGCCGCCGAGCGCGGCCCGGTGGAGGCGAGCGGCACGCAGAGCCGGCGGAGGCGGGAGTGATCGCTACCGCCGCTGTTGTTGTGGAGCTGAACCGCCGCCGCTCACTCCGCCATGTTGCCGCCCCCTGCCTGCGGTAGCCGCTAGGGCGCCTGCGCCGAGCCCGCGGAGGGGAGTGGCCGGGCCGGGCCCCCCCAGCCGGCCGGGGACAGGTGAGCAGGTGCGCGGAGCCGCGCCGAGGAGCGGGACCGCAGCCGGGCGCCGAGGCCCTCCGCTCTGAGGGGATTACGCAACGCCACCCGAAGCGGCAGGGGGACGCCCGCTCGCTCGCCTTCACGCGGGGCCGCTCCCGGCCGAGGACTCGGACCCGACCCCGCCTCCCCAGGGTGCCCCCTGGCGGGAGGGACGGCCGCAGGGCTGCGGCGGTGGGCGGCCGTCGCGGGGTTCTGGGGCACCGGGCCTGCTGGTGAGGGGCCTTGCTGGGCGCCTCCAATGTTTTCCAGCCTTAGTAGTGGCTACCATGCTTTCCCCTCAGTAATCCCAAGCTGCTGTGTGGTAAGAGTGTATGAGTGCAAAGCTTTTGTTATTTCTAGTGTTATTTCTTCTTGTTCTTACTCATATTTCTTACTTCTGGTTCTCTGTCGTGGTGTTACACATGGAGACCTCCAATCAATAGCGGTTTTATCAAGCCCCTTATTTCAGTGATGCCAATGAGCATTTTTTCAATCCTTTGTGGTATTACATCAGAGAAAGAGAAGAAATTTTGATATCTCTTGAAAAGGCTTAAATTATTCAAACAGTGGTTTGAATAAAACTGTATATATTTGCTCTACATGTGCTGGAGATGATCCATCCCTATTCACAAAGAAATTCTGTCTCGGCTTTTTAGCAACTGTAATCACAAAGTTAAATTTTACAACAAATCTTGCTCCCAGGTCACAGAATACCTTTCATTCTGTCTCTAACCAAAGTTGGGGAATTTGGCAGGAGTGTCAGTCCTCCTGTAGACAACAAACTGCACAAACACAGTGAATCAGCAGGACTTGATCGGTGCACCCTCAAGGATTACAACAGCTGCTCTAAGCTCCACCAGGAGAATCACTGAATCATAGAATTGCAGAATGGCTTAGGTTGGAAGCAATGTTAAAGATCATCTAGTTCCAACTTCCCTGCTGCAAGCAGGGTTGCCAGCCACCGGCTCAGTCTGCCCAGGGCCCCATCCAACCTGGCCTTGAACACCTCCAGGAATGGGGCATCTACAACATCTCTGGACAGAGAAGACCTCAGCTGTGTGCCACTGGAGGCATTAGCTCTATGTACTTGTAAATGCAGTATGTTACATCTATATTTTTGCAAGCTCTGTAGGTGTTTGACAGTGCACGTAGGCCAGGTGCACAGACATGACTAGAATAGTGGTTACCTGGGAGTTTCAGAAACAACATTATTTCAGAAAGCTGCAGAAAGATGGAGAGAAAACCCACAAGATTTGTTATGGGAGATAAAGCACAAAGTTTTCTTAAAATCCTTTTGCAATTGGCTGCCATCCCCTAGCAACCAACCTTTGTGAAGGTATACTCTAATTTCACATACTCCTGGAGGAGCCAAAGGTTTCATTCCCACCAGCCCCATAGCAGAACTAGTGAAGTTGAATACATACGCAATTAATTGCCTAAATACCAAGTCAGCCATCTTAGTTTAAACCACAGAAGAGGTTTCCATGAGGTAACCAGACAGACTTTAGACTGTAGTGTGTAAGCTGTCTGCATCATGGGAGGAACTCTGAGGGCAAGAACTTCCAGCCAGTGGATCATGATGGCTGATGGAGCAGTATGTTCTGAATTGCACTTCGTATCTCTATCCTTGGCTGAAGTAAAACCTGTTCCAGAAGCTTTTAAAACTATTATCCAACTTGCAATTGTCAGTGAAAGATTCCATTGCTTGTTTTACCTTGCCCAGCTTCCCATAAAAACAAACATCACCCATCCAAAAGGTCTGCAAACCAAATCATTATGCAAATGTTCCTATTAGGCTGCCTGATTATCTTCATCTTGAGCTGAGAAAGGAATATTTCATGCTCTTAATGTTCCTATCTGGCAATCAGGCATACTCTTTGTGTCTAGAGGTCCCCAAGTTAGTGTAAACTTACGTTATTTAAGTATGCATGCAAATATTTTGGAAAATTTCAAACTAGAATCATAGAATCATAGAATGGCCTGGGTTGAAAAGGACCACAGTGATCACCTAGTTTCAACCCCCCTGCTATGTGCAGGGTCGCCAACCACTAGACCAGGCTGCCCAGAGCCACATCCAGCCTGGCCTTGAATGCCTCCAGGGATGGGGCATCCACACCCTCCTTGGGCAACCTGTTCCAGTGTGTCACCACCCTCTGTGTGAAAAACTTCCTCCTAATATCTAACCTAAGCCTCCCCTGTCTTATTTTAAAACCATTCCCCCTTGTCCTATCACTATACACCCTCATAAACAGTTGTACCCCTTCCTGTTTATATGCTCCCTTCAAGTACTGGAAGGCCGCAATGTCAAGCCACAATGAGTACATGTCTTTTATTAAAAATAAATAAATAAATAAATAGAACTTTAACCTAGAACTCTGTGACATTCAGTAGAATTTGTAACACTTTTGACAGCATACATCCAACAGTTCTCCCATTTTTTTTTGCCATATCTACATCTGTTTTGCAGGGTATATTGCTACAAATAGTATGTTCGGTTGCAAGCTTCTTGTTGGCTGACACACTGACCAATTTTCTTGATCTAATTGATAAAGCTGCTCGTAAATGAGTATGCAATTAAGTTATAACTGCTTTTCTACTGATAGGTATATAAATGTGGATCATTGTCTACTTATCAGCTTGTAAAAATTCTGAATAAATTTGTTACTCTCAGATCAACTGTTGAATTTGCTTAAATTTCTTTCAGTGTCCTTTTTCTGGTCTTTGTGATGGAATAGATGGGCCAATAGCACAACCAAAAATAGCTTCCTTTCTCTAGGAAGTTGGGATAACAAAATATGGCTTGATATCTATTTTATCCATTCTATACCTCATGCTATTCATGGAAGATTCCATGATTTACACATGTTCCTTAATGGTAGGGTAATTCACCATTACAGCTTTTCTATATACAGCTATCATTGCATTCCTCCGCAGTGAATTTCTGATAGAGTTGCAATCATGAGTTTGTTTAGAAGTTATATTCACAAAATCCTTCATTATATAATTTCCACTTCAGTACTTGGACTAAAATAGAACTGACTGACTCTTGTTTCCTCTGCTAAAATCACATAATATACCATGTGTAGTACAAGAAAGGAACATGTGCTAAAGGAAGCTGAATTTCCAACATTATGTTCAGAAGAAGGGAATTCTTTTAGTTCTTAAACTTATATTTAGTTTTACAAATCTTTTTTTTTACAAAACCATGTTCTCTTTATTTTTCTAAGCTAGAACACCATTTACAAGTAGCTGTCTAATCAACAGTGTTTGTTTATGATAAGCAAGCTTTCATTGAGGTGAGCCATTCATCAGCTCATGTGAACATCACTGTAGCACTGGCATTCTGAAAGAACAACAAATCTGTAACACTAATCTTAGCCCTCTAGTAGCTTTCTTGTTTATTTTCAGTGTCTTCTCTGGGCTGAATAGCCCCAGGTCTCACAGTCATTTCCTTCCATTCTAACACCTCATCAGACTGAAAAATTAAGATAAGACTACAATACACTAGAAAGGCTACAGAAAATGATTATTTCCTTTAAATATGGTATTTGTCTCCTTTCTTTGATATTGACATATTCCATACTAAGACAGTGTGAATTTGTCAGTGACAGTTCCACTCATGAAGTGGCTGGTGGGGTCCCAGCCCAGCAGGGTGCTCTGCATTAGCAAATCCCAATATTTGCATAATTATAACATTTTCATTTCAGCTTGCAAGATCAGTCACTGAAAACAGGTCCAGAGAGGTGTGGCAGGAGGCAGCATGTGTGGAAGGATTCTGTGCAGTTATTGCTCACAAAGGCAAAACTGATGCAAACATATGATCTCATCTCTTTCTGTACCTTTCACAACGCTTGAAATGAAACGCTTTGGTCCCAGAGCATACTGTTGCATCACCTGTAATAGATGGTGGGAGGGTAATTTCATGATATTCTTTAAATTTTCTCCATGAATGCTAGAGGTAGAGTAGAGTAGAGTATAATTTCAGGAAACAAAGAAAAACACACGTATCTGTTTCCTATGTTTGCAACAAACAAACAGATGAGGAGAAAACAAAGCTAACAAATAAGTGCTTAAAGCCTTAACTCTGTTTTTATTGGAATTTTTAACACTTTGTAGCAATAGATGCTCCTTTATTTGGGGGGATAAAAAGCTTATGTAGCCATTCAACTGAAAAAGGTTGGAGAAATGAGCTTTAGAAGGCAGACTCTTGGTACAAACAATCGAAACTACCTGTTTCATACAGTAACATATTTCATTTACACTAAATCTTAAACATCAACAAAATGTAGACATTTAGGCAATGTAGATCAGGGCAGAGCCAGATTTGGAGAAGTTAAAGAATTTTCATTTATCTGCTACACTGGCATCAAAATACTGCTTGCTTTACCATGTCCGCATGAGGACTCCAGTTGTGCTTAATTAGACTGTTCTCATGAGGACTGATAATGTGATTTGCTCCTGCGCCAGGCTCAGGAAGTGCTATTAGCCCCTTGCTCTCGAAAACCAGGATTTCTTACAACTTTTAAATAAAAAACTAGGAAATAAAAACTGAAAGGCCATCTTAGCATCTGAACCTACGGGCCTCTGCATATGTATTGCACCAAATATTTCCCTTTGCTGTTGTTAAACTTCCACATGACAGGGCACATTATTAATGATTCCTATTTATTTTTTTCTACAAGTAGTTTTCTTCAGTCCTGAAAGAGAAAAAAAAAAACACAGAAAAAAAAAATCTTGCATCGATTTCCAGAGGCAAGTTTTGTTATACTGGTGCTATTTCATAAACTTTGTAACAGGCCTTCCAAGACAGATTATAAACATTTCAATCACTATGAAGCACATGAAGCCAGCTGCCATTTCACTAAGTTGCTTTGATTTTTATTGCTGCAAGTTATCAAAAAATTCAGTTGAAAATTTTTGAAGATGTGGTTAATATCTTCATGAAATTTCTATTATTTAAAATTAATAGGCTCTCTGCTTTTTATACTCTGTCCAGTAAAAATAAAATAAATGCTGTGATTGTTCTCATGATTGTAAATATTACTGGTAAGATTTCATTCAGCATAAGCTTTTGTGTAACTAGAGGTAATAGTCATTGAAGTAATCAGAATTACTCAAATATAACTCTTTACAATGAAAATATTTATCCAATTTATCATTTTTTGCTTAATTGATTTCATTATGGTATAATCATAGTAAAAGATGCATAGACGTAAATAACAGGATTCATAACATTACAGAAAGTGAACAGCACAATTTGTTATGGTAATGTTCTTGTCTTCTTGGCTTTGAGAGGGTTTATTCTGTGATTCATCCACAAATCTGACTTTAAAACCACGAGTCTGAGCTACTTAAATAATTCAACCACTTTATTCTCACCTTCCATGTATTTTTACATTCCTAAACATGAGAACCTTTTCAATACTGAAATTAATCGTCATTTTTACTATTGAAGTCACGTCTTTGTTGATCCTTTTTATAACTTATTTTTCATTTTGTTGCTGTTGATACTTCATCTCTTTTATTTGTAGGTACTTCAGACTAATGTTACCTCTCGCATAGTTGCCATTTAGTAACATGAGAATCCATAAAGATCTATTTTCTATACAACAGAAAGGACCTTAAGAAAAGTCATGCTAGTCTCTCCTCTCCCCATCCCCTTCTCTTTGTTAAGCACTCTCTTTGCCAAGTGCCACGATGCCAGCTAACTTGAAAAATTATCCTCTGATGCTCATCTTTTTAAAATTCCATCACGATGTAAACAACTCACAAGGAAATTGGTTCATCCTGCCACTGTTAGTCCAAGACACTTTTTTACAGCTAGATTTCCTTGTGCTGAATTTAGCATGTAATAGTTTTTTTCTTAGAAATTTCCAACAGAAAGGAGAAGCTAAAATCATGTAGCTCATAAAAAAAATGAATGCAGGTATCCTAAAATGTTACAACAAACTAATATTACATAGGCTGCCCCGAAAGTAATGCCACCTATTTACTTCCATGGAAGCTACAACAGATATAAAGAACACAATAACACTATTTAATACAGCATATTGTCAGCTGCAAAACACTGTTTTTCAGCATAGTCATCACCCTTAGCTATGCATTTTCACCAGCAATGAAAAAGAGCCTGAATAATGCGCTTGTAAAAATCTTCACCAGCGGAGGTGACCCAATGTTTTGCAGCTGATATGATGGAATTGTTGCTGAAATGCACCACCCACAGCTTCACTGTGCTCACTTCCACTGTTTGGTCTTCATAAGCATTCAGCAAGCATCAGTGAATGTCAGTGGATGCTATTTTTTCCACATGGAGGAATTCAATGACTCACCTTTGCTTCATATGCACTTTCATGTCAGACATCCTTTTGTCAGACTGCCCCGCTGCTGCCATCTCTCACATGTCAACAAAATGTAACAGAATATTGATGGGAAGGTTCAACCTCTACTGCCATACCACCAACATCCGCCTCTGACATCATGGGCCAACATCATATAATAGGAGGCATTACTTTCAGAGCAGCCCTTGTATTTTAAGTTCCATGCATGTGGGCTAAGATGCTGCTGCTTCAGACATTTTTGTTTTAATGTGTTTCCAAACAGTTGGACTTGATGATTCTTGTGGATCTCTTCCACCACAGGATGTTCTGTGACTAAATGATCCTATGATTCCAGACAATGGCTTAGGATGGAAATTATCTTTTGGTGGAAACATTCCATGCATCAATACCGCAAACTAATCACAGAGTCACAGAATCAGATCTCCAAAGATCATCTAGTCCAACTCCCTGCTAAAACAGGTTCCTCAGAGTAGGTTACACAGAAAAGCAGCCAGGAAAACTTAGAATATCTCCAGAAAAGAACACTCCACAACCTCTCTGGGTAGCTTGTTCCAGTGTTCTTTCATTCTCAAAGTAAAGACATTCTTCCTCATGTTTTTATGGAATTTCCTGTGTTCCACCATGTGCTCATTGCCCCTTGTCTGCCGTCTGGCAGCACTGAAAAGAGTCTGGATCCACCCTCTTGACACCTGCTCATTAGATGTTTAAAACTATTGATAAGTTCTCCTCTCAGTCTTCTCTTCTCCATCTGAACAGCCTCAGGTCTCTCAGCCTTTCCTTGTATAGGAGATACTTTGGGCCACTAACCATCTTTGTGGCCTTCCACTGGACTCTCTCCAGTATTTCCCTGTCTTTCTTGAACTGAGGAGCTCAGAACTGGACACAGTACTCCAAATGTGGCCTCACCAGGGCAGAGTAGAAGGAGAGGATCACTTTCCCCACACCTACTGTCCACACTCTTTTTAATGCACCCCGGGATACCACTGGCCTTCTTGGCCACAAGGGCACACTGCTGGCTCACAGCCATCCTGTTGTCCACTAGAACACCCAGGTCCTTTTCTGCAACCAGTAACAGTGGACAAAAAGGCCAAACAGATAATGTCAAAGATTTAAAATTGATAGGCTAGTTTATGTCAAAAATGCATATATGTTTGAAGGCCTAATTTTTTCATCTGTGAACACTTGGCAGTTTATCAAACTATCATTGAAATCATCAGGAACCTACAGTAACTATAAGTGTTATTTGGGATTATCTTCATGAAATATATATTAAACTACTTTATCGGGTACATTATAAATAGCTAAGAACCCCACCTAGTAAACATATTCCATATTGCAGTTATGCAAAGCAAGTGACTTCAGAGGAGTTTCATGAATGAAAGGAAGTGAAGGATTTGTAAAGGAGGATTTATTCAGTTGTTTGTTTCCATGCACTAAAATGAAAAGAATTTATTACTCATGATAGTTCTTTTCTCTTCTGACATTACTGGCAATAAATAAATAAATAAATAAAAATCCGTCTGTAAAAGAACCATGATAAATTTATTCCTCAAGTTCCAAGTATTATTTATTTTTCCTTGCTTTAGGATTACCCTTTATGATATTTTATTGATTTTGGCTTAATCATTTCAATCTCTGTCTATAGTAGAAGGATTGTGGTGCACAGTAGAGAAAAGGATGTACTCCTGGATGTTGACCAAGGAAAGCAAGTAAAAATTACTCTTTCATCAGAATTCCAATAGGGTTTACATTTAAGGTCATTATCTTGAATTAATTGTTTTACATCATTCCTGAAGTAGTTTTTAAAACTGGATTTACTACTTCAGTTGCAACCTTACTGTGCTGTGTAGAGTGAAAAGATTATTTCATTTGAAGACTACACCTTTTAAGGAAAAATGCCAGGGTTATTTGCTTTTATTGCTTCTACGTGACATTACTGACTCTTATTCAGATTATGACCCTCTCTTGCCCCTGGATCCTGTTCTGCAGAAGTACAAATAAGCTGGATGCGCCACATCATGTATTTGTGCAATTCAGTGTGCCTTCTAAAAGTAATGCCTCACACTTCTGCCTGTTCAGTAAAATCCTGTTTTCCTCAGACCATTCTTACAGTTTGTCAGGATCATTCTGAATTCTAATCTTGTCCTGTAATGTATACACAGTCGCTTCCAGCCTAGTGTTGTTTGCAGATTTAATAAGCACACACTCTGTTCCATCATCCAGATCATTAATGACATTATTGTACAGTATCAAGCCTTCGTCACCCCCGTGGAAGCACACATGGCAGTTTTCCATATGGACAGTGAGCCACTGATACCTATTCTTCACTATAAATATTAGTTGTAGTACTATAATTAGTTATATACAGACCATATTTCCAAATCTCATTTTTGAAATATGTTCTAAGACACTTCTAAAAGCAGAGCCAACACTGAGGTGCGTAACAGAGTATATTTGGCTGGGAGGACCCTTGGAAGGTGACCTGCTCTAATTCTTCCCTCTCCACCTCTTCAATCTGCTGCACTGCAAAACCCTAAGTAGAGTCAACTTCAAAGTTATATCCAACATTGAACTTAGGTTCTCTAAGTTCGTTCATTCATAGATTCTCATTGAATCCATTGGCTCTCTAACATTCTTCATGGCCTCTGCTAGATTCACTCCATCAGCCTGCCTATGTCTTTTTTACACTGGGAGCCACAGTTTTGACATAATTCTCAAAATATTTCCTCACAAGGGCCAGGTTGTTTATGCCAACAGTTTATTTCAACTGAGCCCGTCACTATAATTCCATAAATGAAACCTAATTTTTATTTAAACTTGCACTGTTGCAAAGGGGCACTACTTATTCATGCTTATCTTCTTGCACCTTAGGTAACTCTTTTTCTCTTTTTTTCTTACAGATCTGCTTTATAAACAGTCACCCAGTGCCACAGCAATATTCTAACCTAGATGCAGAATTTTGCATTTGCTTTTGTTTAATTTCATGAGGTGCTGTCAGGATCCTGAGGACTAACCTCCTCCTTGTGTTTGGATTGTCTGAGTTAGGGAGGCTGGCTGTTGCAGTCCAAGGTCAGCTCCTTTACTCTAGGAGTAGTTGAGAAGCAGAACAAGTAAGGACATGCCTCTCGTTCGCCTGAGAACTGCTTTGAAAATGAGGCTGTATAGCTGGCACCAGTCTGTGCTACGTCCTAGTTGCATGGCACCTATGTCTGCACCTGATCCTGTACCTTCGTGATTCTCACCCTGGCCCAGACCCTCTGGTTCAGTTTCCTGTCATGGCACTGGACTTGTTACTGCTGAATTTTGGGGTGATCACTGGACTGAGGCTTGATCTGTTTGTTGCATCTGGTTGCAGATCTACTGACTCTATGTTCTGTTGTTAGTGAGGTTTGCATCTGCCTGCCTTGCAGCTTCTCTTCTCTTATCTCTCAGTTCATTTTCCCTCAAAGTGCAGCCAGCCTCTGCTGCTCCCTGGCAGGTCCTGTCTGCCTGTTTCTCTTCCTTTTGAGATCCCAATACTGAGTCCCGAGAAACAGTACTGGTGAACAGCCACCACCTGGATTTAACTTCATTCACTGTGATTCTGTGAGCCCAGCCATCCAACCAGTTCTTCCCTCGGTGGATTGTACACCTGTCCAAGACATGAGCAGCCAGTTTCCCTGCAAGAATACTGTGCAAAACAGTGCCAAATGCTTTACTAAAACCAGGGCAGACACCCTTGATGATTGCCACCAATATCCAGCTGTCAGTTGGACTCTGAGCTGCTGACCACTGCCCTGTAAGCCTGGCCATCCACTCAGCTCTGTGTGCACTTCACAGTGTCTCCTATCCACAAAGGTGCTATGGGACATAATATCAAAAACTTACCTAAATCTGAGGTAAATATCATCCACTGTTCTCCCATTACCTGGCAGTGCCAGCCAAGTCATTAAAGAAGGCAAGTCGGTTTGTCAATTATGTCTTGTTCTGATAAATCCACGCTGACTGTTCCAAATCATGTTCTCCTTCATGTGCTAGAAAATGATATCCACGCTCCATAATTTTCCTTTGCACCTGTGTGAGGCTGACTGGCATGTAGTTCCTATAGTGCTCTTTCTTAGCCTTCCTCCAGATGATGGTGACATTAGTGTTCAGTCGTCAGAAATTTTGCCTGTTCACCACAACATTTCAAAGACGGTAGCAAGCAGCCCTGCAGTTATAATGGCCAACTGTCTCTGCAGAACTGAGTGCATGTAAATGTCCAGCTTGCCTGTTGATAGCAGCACACTCTTCCTTATGACAGCTAACACTTAGCTCCCTCAGACTCTGTAAATAGCACAGGGGCCTGGGAGGGACCAAGATATGGGAGTAGACCTGACCAGTTAAAGACTGAGGCAAAGATATCACTGAGCACTTCAGTCTTCCCCATATCTTTTGTCACTAGCCCTAGTGGGTGAATTGCTTTCACCCATCATATTACTCTTCCAGTAGGTATCTCAGCATGAGAACTTGAATCTGCTGTCACAAAGGCTTCTTTGTGCTGGGGATTTGGGAAGTTTCCCATCACACTGGATCTGTAGCTGGGCTGTGTTCTCAGGGAAAGAGTGAGCATGCCCCACTGTACTGTACTTCAGGCCCTCTTTCCCATCTTTCTCTTCACCTTTTCTTCAGACTTTGGGCTTTATCCCCTGATAGATTGAAGTCCTCCTCATGAGGTAAGCTTGAAAAAGATGCCCCATTTTTTCTGATAGGTGCCACCTCGCTGTAGTTGGCTTACTTCCTCATAGTGCTGTGGTCATAAAAGCCAAAACCCTCCTTACAAAACCAGCTGTGCAGGCAAATGCTGAAGCATTCTATGTTTCTACTCCTACTACAGTCAATCTGGGCTCCTGTGCTCTTCCACGTAGCTCCCAGAGCTCTCTAGTCTCTCTTGACAGTGCTAATGCTCACACTGACAGAGATGATACTCTGAGAGCTCGGCAAGACCTCAGATTGCAGATTTGACAATCTCTTTGCAACATCTTAGATCCAAGCTCCTGAAAACAAACCTCCTAAATATAGCAAGGCTGATCAGCAGCTGACTATCTCTGCCGTATGCATAATGCAGTCTGAGCACTGAAGCCTCTTAGTGCCTCTTAATGTCACCTTTACAACACATAGATTGTGGACATTGTTCTTCACCTGTTTCAAAGGTCCTCTATTTGCACAAGTGACATAATAGAAAGATCTTTCTTTTTGTTGGTGGAAGTCTCAAGTATTTCAAGTCACTACTCGCTCAAATGTAGCTTCTGGCTGTATAATGATGCATGAGATTGACTGATGGGTTGAGCCCAAAGGCTTGTTGTAGGTAGAGTTTCATCAGATTGGTAGCGAGTCACTAGTGAGGTCCCCCAAGGCTCCATTTTAGGACCAGTTCTCTTTAAAGTTTTCATAACTGACTTGGATGCAGGACTAGAAAGTGTTTTGAGCAATTTTGCTGATGATACTAATTTGGGAGGAGCTGTTGACTGTGTCAAGGGTAGAGAGGTCTGGCAGAAAGGTCTAGACAAATTTCAGAGCTGGCTAGTCACCAAGTTTATGAACTTTAAAAAGTGCCAGCTTCTGCGCCTGGGAAGGAACAACCTTGGCTATACATACAGATAGGGGAATTAGGGTGTTAAACTAGGTATGAAAGGGGAAGAGGATGAAATGAGGCTTGCTAGTGATGAACCTGGGGGAACAATACCAGGGTTGAGAGTGAGGCCAATGGCTCAGCTGGAGTGCATCTACATCGATTCACACAGCATTGGCAACAAACAGGAGGAGCTGGAAGCCATTGTGTTGCTGGCAAACTATGATTTATTTGCCATTACTGAAACATAGTGGGATCACTCCCACAGCTGTAGTGCCCAGGGAGATTCAGGTTGGATATTAGGAAGAAGTTCTTCTCAGAAAGAGTGGTGAGGCATTGGAACAGTTTGCATGGGGAAGCAGTGGAGTCACCATCCCTGGAAGTGTTTAAGGAAAGGGTAGATGTAGTACTTAGGGACATGGTTTAGCGAGCAATATTGGTGGCAGATGAATAGTTGGGCTGGATGATCTTAGATGTCTTTTCCAACCTTAATGATTCTATGATTCTGTGAGACTGTGGAGAACAGCCTTGCTGAAAAAGATCTACCAGTCTTGGTAGCATGTTGAACATGAGTCAGCAGTGTGCCCTGGCAGACAGGAAGGGCAACGGTATCCTGGGGTACATCTGGCCCAGTGCTGCCACGGGGTGAGGGAAGGGCCTGTCCTGCTCCACAGTGTACTGATGCAGCCTCACCTTGAATATTGTGTGCAGTTTTGGACACCACAGTATAAAAAGAACGTAAAACTATTGGAGAGCATCCAGAAGAGAGCTACAAAGATGATGAAGGGTCTAGAGGGGAAAACATATGAGGAGCAGCTGAGGTCCCTGGATGTGTTCAGCCCAGAGCACAGGAGGCTGAGCAGAGGCCTCATGGCAGCCTATGGCTCCTCACAGGGAGCGGAGGGGCAGCGCAGAGCTCTGCTGTCTGGTGACAGCAACAGGAGCTGAGGGAATGGCATGAAGCTGCATCAGGGGAGGGGCAAGGAGGTGTTAGGAGAAGGTTCTTCACCAATGGGTGGTCAGGCACCGGAACAGGCTCTCCAGAGTCATGTCCCCAAGCTGCCAGATTTCAGGGAGCATTTGGACAACACTCTCAGTCATACGGTCTGATTTTTGGGTGGTGCTATGTGGAGCCAGGAGTTGGACTCCATGATCCTTATAGATCCCTTCCAACTTGGGATATTCTATGATTCTGTGATTTCTAGGTCTTCACTGAGAACTTGTGGATTTCCCATTCACCTCCTCACTCAGCTCCTTCACATGGTGGCTCATTGGTTTGAGCAGAGCACATCTTGTATAGATGAGGACATCATCACTGCCAACTAAGACTGGGAGAGAAGCAGCAGGTACTTTGTGCAGCCTGAGACTTCAGTACTCACATCCTTTTTCAGGTGTTCCATCTGTGTCAAGACTTCTGATGTGCTAAGAACAGTCACACTAGCTTCTGCTGGGGATCATGCATTGTGATATACCACCATCATTGTTGTGGTAACTCCTACAGTCCTGTGCAGCCCCAGAAAGATTCTCCAAGGTTCCTCATTTTTCCTTCCCATGTGAACTCCTTCATTGATTGCAGAGTTGCTGTTCTCATACAGTTTGCATCTTTCCTGGTCAGTGGCACTCCCTAGATGTTAGTTAAATAAGAAGCTCAGCACAATCATGTTTCCCTCCCCCACATACTGAATTATCTGCCTGCCAGGCTACTTCTAATATTGTTTTTTGGCTGCTGGCCATGATGCACTCACCTCCTGAATACTAAGTCCTTTTTTTTTGCATGTCTGTGTAAATTATTCCTACATGTAAGTGAAGGAAAAAAACCCACAAGTTTGGAGTGATTTTCATTTTTCCATGAACCAGGAACATTAGAGGAAGAAATTCTGAAAAATTCTTCAATATATACATCCCTACTCAAAGTTCTTCATAAGATTTGGCATTTCTAAGAATAGGTAGATAGAATAAGGCAGTGGGACGTTAGTAAGGTGGGTAAGTTTCACTGAAGCCATTTACACACTCGTGCAAATGTGCCAAGATTGTCTTCAGTTTCATAGTTACCTATCATTTTCTTGACAAAAATATGTATTTTTCAGCAAACTCATTTTAAATGTACAAGTTTTTTTTTGCATTTGAAAGTCAATTTATAGCATTTGTTTACCAAGATACCCAGTGAAAGAAAACCTCCAGGAAAACTATGCCTTCCCAAATGTGTCTCATAAGGGCTGTAAAAGTTATTGCATGATATTCTAATGTATCATTTGAAATTTAGTAGATGATCAAGCAATTAGGCTGTCATAATATATAAGCACAAGGGAATAGTTACAGTTACATTGAAAAAACTTTGGGATTTCTGGACTGTAGAATCATGCTCTCTACAGCTTTTTAAAGATTTTTCTTAAGTGTAGGGTGGCTTTTAAGAATGCATTAATATGACTTATTCTAGGTAGAAAAACAACTTTTTTTAATTCTCTTTATTTTTCTTACATTGAAATAACTTCAATGTATTTCTGTGTATAATAATACAATATATTATAGTATAAGACTATTTTCCTTACAGGTTTTACAGATGCAGCAAGTAATATCTAAGTTGCAATGTTTGAACAGAGTCAACATTATATTTGATTGGAACTGTCAGTCTCACCGTGCCCTGTACACACTACATCTTAAAGGGCTGTGTGTTAAAAAAAAAAAAAAGAAAAAAAAGGAAAGCTTATTAAGACTCACAGCTTTGACTAATTTTCTTGGATAACTATTGTGTTTTTATTAACCTCCATAGAGTTCAATTACTTGCAGCTCCAACTTCAGGTAGACACATCAATGCCATCTTTAATTTCTTTATAGATAGCTTGAGAGTAATTTGAGTTTGATGTGAGTGTGAGGGAAGCAAGACAATCTTTGCTTCAGCTTCTATCTTCATTGTTGAGTATGGATAAAGGTCACATAAATAATTTCTTTCCACGTTGCTTTCTGTGTTTAATAGGAGAGCCCAAAAGATCTTATTATAGTATCTTATTTCCACTTTTCTTTTTTTTTGAGCTTTGAAGATTCTCCATAGTTTTCTCTATCTGTGACGGCTTTCTTTGCTCATAGCACTATCTGTAGGAGCTGTTATCACAACTGGTCTGTCTAACCTGTTATCTTTATACTTTTGCAGCAATAAATAAAATTAAATCTAAGATTGCTCTTCCATTCTTACATTATAACGCTTATTTTTTTTTTGTCCCAGAATTTTGTCTTTTTTTATTGTTTTATTTTTTAAGATGCATTGGAAATGTAGATAGCCTCCTTTTTTACATATTGCAGAATATTGTACTTGCTTTTATTCTGGGTAGGCACTTGGAGTTACTCTCAGCCTCCTGAAATCAATTTTTAGAAAGCTTGGAAGTAGAAGCCTTTCTTTTCAAATATAGCTACCTGAGTTTGTGAATGGTTTGCTTTTATCGATTGGACATTCATTCTTGCATTTAAAAGCAAAAATAGAATCATTATTCTGTGATCTTCTGGCTAAACGATTCGTAAGCAAAACTAAATTTAAAAAAAAAAAAAAAAAAGAAAATCCCATGCTTATGACCCAAGACATTCTGATAACCATTTTACATTTACTGTCAGTTTGCTCTGCCTTATGCACTCAAACCACTGCCCTTCCAGAAGGTAAATTTTTTTAATTATCCTTTTTCATTCTCAGCACAACTGCATGATGGACAGATGCCTTCGTCTAATTATTTTTTCCCTGTCCCTTCTCAAAAATGGGCTCATTGGCCAGCTCCAATGACAGATTTTGTGTTGTTCTCTGCCTGCTAGTAAACCAAATGATTGCAGCAGTGTGGTTGGGGTCATATGTAGGCTCCATCTCCCTCTAGAAAAAAGAATTCCCATATTCTCTTTCAATCATTTGGACCAGTTCTCTGCTTCCAGCTCTCTCATCCTTACACTGTAGCACAAAAACAGTTTATACACCTTCTGTTATAGATACTTAAACAACCAGCAGAGCACTCTTTTTCATTAAGTTGTTTGTTTAGATCTACTTACTTACTGAAGTTTCCTAAATGATCGAAATTTCTACTTTGTTTGTCAGGTTATATGCCAAGTTCCTGATTTAGTAGATCCTCAGCACCTGTTTTGTTCTTCACTTTTGCTTGAAGCCTGCTTTCTTGGCGGCTTAGTTTCTGGAAAATGCGGTAAGTCCTGAACTCATAGTGGCTCTTCCTAGAAAAGTTTCCACGAAAGTATACAACAGCTTCAGCTCAGGTTGTCCACTGCAGCTGTTTTACCCCCAGATTAATCAATCCTTTCTTTCATTTCCTTTCCCAGACCTCCTACTCAAACAAAAACAAAGTTTTGGATATATTTATGCTGATTTTCTTCTTCCTGGGGAAGTCTGGATTATATTTCCACCATGGCATTTTAGAGTAGCTGTTAACTTCAAAGAGTCTAAGTGGGTTTCTAGCAGCAAATATACACGCCATGTTTTAATGATGAAAAATATCCTAGGATTGTTGACAGTTTGTATGGTCTGAGCCCACATAATCTCTGTTGCAGTCTATTTCAAAACATTCCTTGGGTGTGAATTTGTAACAACAATACAGAATTCAGTCTATAGTTTAATGCCCCATTGTTCTATTCTATGACCCTTTCCTTAGATACAAGGTTTGATAGATAACTCTTTCTGTTGATTCTACAGCAGGCTTCTTACTGTTCTCATCAAAGATGATGCTGCTTGCAACTTACCAAGAGTTTCTATTCTGCCAAAGAAGAAAAAAAATGGTTATTTGTGTTCTTGTAACAAAGGTTCTCAAGATGCATTCAGTCTTGACAAATCAAAGTCCTGACTATTCATAGTCTTTATTACTGTGTAAAATTGTAACTGGTAATGTTGGCATGCCTCATTAGTTTATTAGAAAGGAATTACATTTTTCATACATGGAATATAGCTGCACGAAGAGAGTGGAAACCCTACATCCCACAGAACCGGGTACCACAATGTAAGCAATTACTTGCCTCCGCAAAGATTTGTATTATTTTCTACACAGCTATCAGAAATAAATTTAATGACATGTTTTCAAGTATTTCTTATGTTTCAGAATCCCAATTATTCCTGATTGCTTCTAGGTGATTCACTTTTCTAGGCAAAACACAACTGACAGAAGAACTTAAAGAAAAACATAAAGATTTGTTAAATGCAAACATCTCCTCCTTAATGTATAGAATTATTTGTTGCTATCAAAGTGCTGAATTTTTTTTTCTGGCATAAAAAGTATTGTAAATATATATTTTGCTATATAATTATTCTTTTAATTTCTTCTTTTCTTATTTTTTTTCAGATCGATTACTCCAGCCTATCAGATAACAAAGATGTTAATATGGTTTGCAAAAATAACTACTAAGTTTTTTACACACATTACAACAAATAACTCTTTGCTAATGCTTGTTTTATTTATGAAGAGAATTATAATATAAATTTGAGTCTGAACCACAGAAGTTGTTCATGTGGCTATATAATGTTTTACTGACAATATTTCTGTTATTGCTAAATTAGCTCCATTTTCTTGTTTTCAATTTTTGTAGAATCTGATTGTGCTTTTTGTGTTTCATCAGATTTTAGGATAGCCAGGAGGAGTTGTTTTTCCCTTGTTTGTATAAAGTACCTGCAATAACGCCTTGATTCAAACTACAGTTTCTTAGTAGTATGATTAAATAACTGATAGTTATTTTTTAAATACTATTCAATCATAAAATGAAGGATGCTCCTATTCAATGGGACAAGTAATTCTAGATGAAAAATGGATTTCTCATCTTATTTCTGAATCCTGCTGTGGGAATACCGCACTTAATGAATCCAGAAAAGAACAAAAGGAAGAAACATAGGGACTTATTTACGGGATTGAGAATTTCTGCTATGTCATCACTGTCACTTTCTTACATTAAAACTGAAGATATGGAGTAAAATTCACGTTTTTTTTTTTTATGTTGATGAATGTGCAGTAAAAGTACATGTACAGCTTAGTCTTAACTCAGAATGGGTAGTGCTGGGTAACTTGTCACATAAATAGTCTTATTTACTGCAAACAGTGAGACTATAACTCTTGATAATACAAGGAACTAACACAAATGTTGGGTTAATTCAAACCTAGACAATTTTTTTTCTGTCAAAATTTCTTCCGTAATCCATCTTGGAAAAGCAGATAAGGCCTGCTAAAAAAGACAGAAAGGCATCCCTCTACTCTTACTCACACACATACCCAACTTAACTTCTCTGACGTTAAGAGTTGGATTTTAATTCATATCAATCAGCATTTCAATGAGATGTCACTGAATTAAATGTTATAATATATAGTGCTGTAGAATCTGCTCCAAAAGTCTTCCAGTGGTAATCTGATAATACAAATGTCATTAGGTGTTAAATAATCTTGAGGTGTCTGCAGTGTAAACATTAAACATTGATCACCTGCTGTTACAATTTATGACTAATAATATATTCTGAGACATTGACTTGAATGTAGGTAGAACACTGACATAAAAAAAAGTGAGATTTAAAAGTCATTAACATTTCTCTGAGTGATAATACAGTGGAAGTTTTAAGGCCAGATCATTTATAGCAACAGGAAGTAAATTCAATTAGCTGCAACTGCAGCACCAGGAGCATACAACAGTCCCTACTCACCTTTTTACTTTGTAGACCACATTAATATATATTTCTCCATTTTCCTTGTCAATACTATCGTGATAATTTTTAGAAAAACAGAAAATTCATGGGCTATGATACGACACTGGCTTCTTTCTTTTACTCTGGTACTATTCTAAATAATTAATGAATGCATTTATTTACTGAATTATTAAGCTACTTTAGCATGTCTAGCAGTGTGTAGATGTATCAGAGAAAAAAAACAATAAGTTAAACTTTGACAGTAGGCTAGGAATTGCTTTTACTTAAAACTCAACTTACTCAAAGTATTTACTTATGGACATAGTTGTGTTTTTTTTTTAAATGCTCTTTGTTACTTCTTCCACCAAGAACAAATATTAATTTCCTTGAAATTAAACCTCCGGGAGATTAGGTTTAGAATAAAATTTGATGAAATTAATGATGAATTTCTCTAAAATTGAAAGTAGAAAAACAAGGAAATAAGTTAAAACAACATTCACATCCAAAAGATACCACTCTTCAAGTATTAGTCCATAATAATTATATTAAACCTTGTATTTGGAGCATACCTGGAAATGCTCATGTCTTTGGTCCTAACTTCCTAGGTCAATATTTTAGAATAACTGACCATTAGCTCTAATAAGCCTCCCACAATTTCATTATGTATATATAAGATACAGAAAACAGTGGGGACGCACTGTTTTTTGAAGAGATGGAGCTTTGAATATTTCACATATACAAACTTCCAGTTACCTTGCGTAAAGTGGGATCTGTCCAGTCTCACTTCAGATGTCTAAATCTTATTCAGCCAAGGATGGAGTCTGAGAAGCATTTATTTGGCTGAAAATGCAGGCATGTGCCGATCCTATCTTTGCGCTATACTTTTTCCTCTGTACTGTTCAGTGAATTATAATCAAGCATCTCTTTATGGGTCACTTATGACTATTTTCATACTGAAACTACTTTTGAAATCAATAGTTGTCAAGTTCTTGTCTCAGAGATAGTCAGCCCATGCTTATCCTGTAGTCAAGAACATCCAGAAGATTCTGTTACCTATTTTTTGGAGCAGCATGACTTTTTCTTTGCAGGTGTCTGTGTCTGTGGGTTGTAAAACTGGGTGCTGGCATTCAGCTGAGTAGGTGGTTCTGTCTTTAGTCCAAGTCAGAAGTGGCCAATTCTGGCTTTTATTTGCACCGCTACCAGAATGTTTCTTCCTTTTTCTTCTGCTCTTCTGATCTTGTGATGAAATAGTTTAAATTGATCGACTTGATCTGACTTTAGCATTGACCCTGATTTCAGCAGAAGGTTGGTCATGAGACCTCCCAGGGTCACTTCCAGGCTGAATGATTCTTTGCCTCAACAATATTCAGCTGAGGAGAGCAATGCTTGGGAGTGGTATCTTTCAGGTGTGAAATTATGATTCTCTACACTATCTGGTCCTACGTACATGAAAAAATAAATAAATAAAGGAAGCACTTTAAAAATTCAGGAGCCTTCTGTATGCAGTAATTTTGCTTTAGTTTGATATTTACAAAGCTTTAAGTATTGTTAGTTTGTGGATAATTAGTATAGTGGATTCCAATACATTCTTTGGTTATATTCACACCTTTGCGGAAGAGAATCTAGTGAAAAACTACTCTTCACACTGACTAATTTTGGATGTTGTTTATCTACTCTTAGAATACCACAAGAAAGTTTGTGAAATATCTACTGACAAGCTAAATTAGCTACAGGAATGACACTTACTGGGAATAAGGCAAAGGTGAAATTTTTGAAGGATCGTGTTACAGTTCTGTGGTCATTTTTGTTGACATAATTGTGGTTTCCATGCTTACAATATTTAATTTTGTTTACTTCCAATGTGAATTCCTTTCAGGATAAAAAAAGGAATTTGTCTCAGATCAGGTAGGATATCAGAACAGTTATTTATGGAACATATAGTTTCATATACTTCGTGTTCAAGTTCAGATCTGAACTGGTGAAAAATAAATGAAATTTAAAACCATTCAAGAAAAAATGCAGAAATCATCTCAAGGGCTTGGCTATGCCCATATGCATATGTCTAAAATTCAGCTACAAAAGCAACTAAGTCTGTATTTGTGTAACTATTAGCGAAAATTACGTAGGTCATCTCACCTAATTAGCATATCTAGAAGCTGAGCATCTACTATGTGTTATGAACCTCTTATACTGTGCTATTGTCCTGGTCTCAGCTGAGATGTTGTTAATAGCACACCAGTGTTTTGGTTGTTGCTGAGTGTTTACACTTTTATGTATTTTCTGAAAGTCATCTCAGTTCTCACTTCTCTATTTGCAGAAAAATTCACCTTTCAACATAATACTATCATGGCATCTTCCTAATTGTTTATTTTTCAGTTCTAAAGTTTCTCAAGTTTATTAAAATCTCTGTACTGTTAAGATTAGAATAAATTATTTTAGGTGATGTTATGGCAGTGCCAAATGAAGAGAAACCTTGTGCTTCTTTTTGTATGTGATGTCTATATTCAGTGTCAAGAGTCGCAACTAAGGGAGTGTTAAGGTTTCCTGATTATACTACAAAATCAAAACCTCAGAAAATTAGAAACATGTACAGACAAGTGCAAATTTAATTTTTCCTTCTATTCACTCTTGCAGATACTTCCTTTTGTTGATTACAGAGGCTTTTAGGGTCACTATACCTGTGCTGTGCATTTAGTGTTCCAGTTAAATAACCAAAATGAATGAGGTGAATCCAGGTGTTACTGAGAAATGATGTAGATTGAAGAAAGACAGCTGCTCTAGCACTTTCCACAGTGATGTTCTGGGAGTATAAGAAATAAGGTTAATTAAAACGGTTGCACGTGTTATATACATATTTGTACTGTTGTAGACAGTTAAAATTCTGTAACATACTTTTGCAGATCCCATCTACACAACCTCTTTCTGACTTCTTACAATGAAATAGAAATAAAATTTGTGCTTTAAAATATTTGGGGGATGGAGTTGGTAATAGAGCATGGAGCGAAACTGCAGGTTCTAATTCTCCAGATGTTAATAGTTAAATGTTTTGTTGGTTAAACTAACTTTAAATGCATGACAGATGGTCTTCCATTCATCACTTCTACCATCTTTTATAGTATTCTCTCTCCCTGTTTCACCATTATCATATCCAGCTAGTCTATCTGTCTGATTAATCTACTGCCAAACATATAGATGGTCTAACTTGTCACTTATTAACTCATTTGTGTTTTCTAACAAATTGTTCCTCAAGGAAATTGTTTGGTGATATTCATATTGTGTTCTCAGGTTTTCAAAATAAAAAATTTTACTTCTGTCACTGTATTTATCCCAGTTATGTTGAACATTCTGAGAGGGGAGCGTGCACAGACATGTTCAAACTGAAAGGACTTTGCAGGGTCCGGCATTCACATGAGACTTGAATAAGTCTTGGAAACCATTGTTCTGAAAAACATGCAGACCCTTGCCACGATACTATATACTCACGTGAGATAAAGAGGGGCACAGATCCCGTAATCTGAATACACTTAAGGCACAAAGACAGCCTTTTACTGAGATCTTGATCCAAACCTAGAAAGTCTGAAGGAATTCAGTATATCATCATGTGAAAGGACGGAGTATACCTGCCAAATAGATACATATTGAGCTGTGATGGATAGTGTATGTTCTCTTCACTGACTGATCTCAGTTTGTTTCATCTTTTAAGAAGAAATTGGCTGGGTCATGTTTGGATGCTTTAGAGATAGATAAGACCTTTTCTGGAGATCAGCTACACATCTTCAGGAAGAAAATATTGGAGACTGCTGAGTTAATCAAGAAGAGGGAAAGAAGGGAGCCACAGGCAGAAGATGGAAAACATCTTCAGTGACAGTGATTGACAATAACAGCAGAATAGTTGCAACTCATGCTGCACAGCACCAACAACACAGGCTGAAGGATGACTATGTGAGTTTCTTGGTTCCTGTAACAATTAGCAGTCTAGGCTCTTTCTCAATTGCCTTGCTGTGTCCATGAAGTCCCACCTTTTTGGCACACATATATTTCTTATAAGAGCTAAAGATTTAATTTACAGATCCATCTTTTACTGATATTTTATTTTTTACTTCTCTAAATCATAATTGGGACATAGTTGGAGATAAACACAGCTTTGTAGAATTTATCTACTTTCCATTTTGGAATTACAGTGTACTTTCATTTGCATCAAAAAAGTTAAGCTTGCCCGCACTTTATTTGCATTATACAACTGCCAAAGAGGATGTAGGTGCCCAGAATGACAGATTAGTTAAGATCAGTCTTTCACCTGTTCCTGATAATCAGGAAGAACTAGTTTATGTGGGAGTCCAATGGTAAAACTGAAAGAAAATAGCTCCGTATATCACAAATTCTGTCAAATACGTAAACCTGACGAGCTGAAGCATGCACTGTATAGGACTGTCTTTGCTGGTGATTCCCCCACCAAGGAATATCCCTGAGCAGCCCAGCATTCCCTGCTGGCTGATGGACAGAATATCTTCATCCACCATCATCTACTGAAGAGACAGAAGAAGTAAAGAGAATGCCTGATACATACACTTCTTTTTTTTTCTGTAAAAATAGCAAAAGCTTTTTTAAAAAACTGAAGAGAATTCAATAATCTCTGAACAAATTGATGTAAAATATGTTCAGTGTGATTTATTAGATTCAGTGAATTTAAAAATAGGGATAAATAGCACTGTTGGTTCATTTTGTATGTTTTTGGTAATGAATTAGATAAACTCAGTATTGTTTTGATTTGGTACTTTGTTGACTAAATGTGTTTGTGATTTAAATGTTGCCAGAGACCCCAATTAGAGATATATCCTGTCATAATAAGCACTGTGCACATATTACTTCCTAGAATAAATGTTTATTATTTGCAAGAAAAGTTCCTATTAACCTTTATAGCTCTGGAGTCTTGAACATAAATAGAAAAGAGGTAAGGTGTATTCTGAGTTTTGTGTGACATCAGAACTGAATTTGGCTCTCAAGAGAGTCTAAAATGGGGCTTTAAAATGTCTGTGCTTCATTTTAGGTCTATAACACCTTTTAAAATGAAAAAAAAAAAGTAATTTAAATGTAAAATGTAAAAAATACCATTTAAATTCAAAATATCATTTTAAATATGTATTAAAAAAACACTAAAACACTGATACTGATTGTTTTGTTTTGATGTTTGTTTAGTTTTTGTTTGTAGATCACCAGGCGTAAAGAATATACTTTTTCTTCTTTACCCATTCTCTTCAGATTTTCTTGCATGTAAAACTGATATTTGTCTTGCATACTGATTATTAAGCCAATCTGGCCAATGAATTTGCTACTCATACCAAGTTATCTCTAGTTCCTGAACGTCCTGCATATGTTGATATCACCAGCCATGAATATGTTCATTTTCTGTGTGTATGAATGTTATATCCCTGGCCTTAATTTGGTCCCTGCAGTTTAATATTTATGTGATTATTTTTGTTTATATGCCTCATGAGTTTTCTTATTGTCTCTTGCATTTTATGTAGAAAGAGCCTGTTCTATCTGTCTCTATGAAGTCTAAGAGACTTCATTCTATTCTATTCTATTCTATTCTATTCTATTCTATTCTATTCTATTCTGTTCTGTTCTGTTCTGTTCTGTTCTGTTCTGTTCTGTTCTATACCATTCCATTTCATTCCATTCTAAGAGTGAACCAGTAGCTATCTACAGTTTGGAAATGATAGCTGCTACATATATGAAGATGGTTTTGTACCTTTGTTTCATTTATTAGTGGACAGTAGTCCATTTCTGATGTAGTCCATGTTATTTGTTATCTCTATCGGCTTTCCTATTGGACAAGATAAGATGGGAAGAGGAATTCTTGAGAAATTAACTTCACCTTTATTGGATGATCCTCCAAGGTCATAAATGAGGCACCTAGTAGATATATGTAAAGAATCCATAATGTTTCCTGCAATTTACTTGTACACAGGCTAGTACCTGAATACAGTCTCTGTGATCATGGATGTGTTTTCATGAGTAGAAATGTAACTGCCAGACCTCTTCAGGGCTAACCAGAGGTTAAAACCCATTAATGAGGGCATTGTCCAAATGCCTCTCACGCACTCACTGGCACGGAGCATCAGTCACCACTGTAGGAAGTCTCTCTCAGTGTCTGATCATCCTTACAGTACAGAAAAGTTCCCTAGTGCCTGGACTGATCCTCCTCTGATGCAGTTCTGTGCCATTCCCACACTGCCATCGGTTCTGGAGCAGAGCTCAGAACCTCCCTCTGCTTCCTCTCCTCAGGGAGCTGCAGAGAGCGGTGAGGTCACCTCTCGGCCTCCTCTTGTCCAGGCTGAGCAGCGCAAGCCCTCAACCTCTCCTTGCAGGATGTTCCTTTGGCCCTGCTACCAGCTTTTAGAAGACAAATGCTAATTACCCCAAAATGTTTGTATTTATCTATAACTCTGGAATCATATCTGAGGTGTTATCTCTTCATGACTTCTTAAAAACTGTGTTGGTAATTAGTTAGACTATAGAATGTTTTAAGTCAAATGTTTTTGTAGCTTCTCCAGAAAACCATAGGTAACCCTTGTTCTCCTTGGATAGGTAGTGATGGAAGTCTAAGCAAAAGGGAATCTGACCTCTGTCAATACTTTTGGTACAAAGCAATGTGCTGGTGAAGAAAGCCATTAAATATTCCAACAAGTTCTCTTACCTCTATTTTATCAACATCTATATTTAGAGAAGCTTCATTACTTTCTAATTATACTTACTTCCTTCCCTTTTCCCCTCATTAAAAAATGAGTAGTCAGCAACTGTGCAATTATATGATCACTAATTTTCTTCCTCTTCATTTATTAGCAAGACTCTTTTGCTCTAGGATTTTTTTCCCCCCCTTTGGATATAAAAGTCATTCTTACTCCTTTATTTCTTTTGACTAATATTATTGTTATGAGTAATTCTTTATTAAACATTAATATCATGGTCAGAAATTGTAAAACCCAATTCTTCTCTCTCATGTAAAAAAGAAATCTGGAGAAAACATAGTTAAGTTAAAAGGGTTAAGTAGAATATTTTTAATCCCAAATTTTTGCAAAGCAGGTCTGCTTTAATCTTGGATTCCACCAATACTTTGTCTTCCATGATCTCTTTAGTTTTCAGGAGACATTAGGAAAACAAAGTGATTCTAAAATATTAGTCAGGAAAAACCCCAAGATTCAGCTTATGTGACAGATTTGCTAAATGTTGTGTGATGGCTATGCTGGAGGCGAAGAGAACAGAATGTCTATGTCTCTGTTACAACGCCCAGAAAGATATCCATCAGCAGATTTGCTCTATGTTGCACGTAAGCCTGGTGGCAGGGTACCCAGAATACCCTCATCCAAATGAATGAGGTCAGTATATGCCTTTCTGAAATGATCTTATATGCACAAATAAATAATACACCCAAAGTCATATTATTTCTGTGTTAGTTGTACAGAAATAATAAAATTAATATAATATATATATAACAATAATACTAGTTAGTGTAACAAACTTCGGAATCCTCAGTCAAGATGAGGATCTCAGAGCAACAAATGCTCTACAAAATACAAATCTTCATGCAATTCCTATTCCTGAAAATGTCATACGCATTCAGAAAAACACAAAGCCCAAAAAGTTTTTGCATAATATTTTTATGTAACGTTTTATACAAAAATACTTCATGTGTCCCTTGTTCTTCTTCCTTCTACTTTTGCTTTTTTTTCTGTTATTTTTTTCCAGACCTTCCTACTGATCTCCTGTCCCATTCTGCTAAATAGCTTCCCTGCTGATCACAAGGCTATTTGCTACAGTAGTTCTTTTTCTGCTCACATACTTCCAGTGTGTTCCTTATTCCTCCTTAGTCGCTCCTGCTGTTGTCTAACAATTTCCACAGACCCTACCACTGTTCCACCAATTCTCTTTTCAAACAAATGTTGCTTTTTATATCTCTCTGTATCTCTGCAATATTCTCTTAACTCCTCCTTCTGATTACAGCATGCAATTATGCAGCGCTGTTCCTGCTCATTGAAATAAAATGATTCTCCATAGCACTATGCTGCTCCCTTCAAAGATCCTTTCCTCTGCAGCTATTGTCGCTGCAGATCATGTATTTGTTCTGCTCCCATTCACTGTCATTACACTAGACCTCCTTAGAAGAGTAATATCCCTCATTGGTACTTGGTTTTCCCATGTCTCCCAATTGTCTTCTAAATAAGAAATGGTTATATGCTTTCAAGTTCATGGAAAGTTCAATTTTGGTATTATCAACAGCAAGCCTGCTTTCAGGCCCAATGAGGAGTCTTCTTCACTTTCAGTCTTCTCTTGCGCTTTCTTATTTGGACTGTCAGAGTGTTCATCACATCAGTTCTTGTTACTTCTCTTTTCACTCCATCCATCAGGACTGAAACTAAGTGTTTCACTTGGCTTCTCCTTCTAATGACATATAGCTCTTTTTGTTGAACCCGGTTGTTTCTTGCATCAATAGCTAATCTTGAAAGCCTTTTCGGTAAAAGGAGAAAGACTGCAATAAGCAGCAACATTTTCAGGGTTCAGATTTATTTCCTAATCTGCCAAATCACATGCATTTCACGTCTCTAGCAGACCTGATGGAATGCGATGCATTCATTGGGGCAGCTCACATTACTCAATAATTCTTCCTTTCCTTCAGATACTTCTTTTCTTCCAGTCATGTTTTTTTCCTTTGTTTCTCACTGATCTTACAGACAGCAACTATGGGGTAGTTCCACAGGGATGAAGAACAATGACAGGGAAAGAGCAAGAACAATACTGTCCCCGTTACCAGGGCTCTGCCTTTCAGCCCTGGTATATAAGCAACCCAGCTCTTAAATGCAAATACACTATCCAAAATCGTATGCTTACACATACACATGTCAACACCCTGCAGAAGTTACAGCTGTCCAATTGCAATTCTTGCCACTTTGCTGCTGCTTAGCCCTGCCTGATGCACTGAGTCCTTCCATAACCCTTTTGCTATTCTTCTGTCCTACACCAATGTCTATTGCAAGTAACTCAGCTCCCCCTGGCACTTCCTACCCCAGTTATTGTTTCAGTCTCCTGCATGACCCAGGTTTATCAGTTTACATCCCATCCCTTTTTCTTAAAGAAAAAATGATAGTGTGAAGCTCATAATAGCATTTATTTTTCTGGAATGCACAGTTTAGGTGGGCTTAAATCTCCATTCTTCTTATTTTTCCTGGCTGTGAGCAGAGAATTAATAATCTTCATTTCTGAAGAAGAACTGAGATGGCAGTGCAAAGCTCAGCAATTCTACACATTTGCCTTTTTTACATATATTTTCTAATTTTCTTTCTTCCGCTGCCTCCCATATTTTGCCCCACAGGTTCTGTAAATCTCTACTGTGAAAAGGCAACAAAGACATTACTGCTTCTCTGCCTCTATTAGTTACATGGAAGATGAATCACTGTACAAACATGATAAGATTAGCATCCTGTCCTCTCATGGCCTACACTGTGAAAGTCAATATGGTGGCCATTATCCAGACTGTGTGAGTTGTGCCAGGAAAAAAACAATCAGTCTCCTGACGGCACAATATGTGCGCAGGGTTAGGACGCTGATCCTTTCTCCTGAATGTCATAAATATGACATGTGGCTTCAGTAATATTTTGCAAAGAAAGTTCAAGATGAATAACATGATGCTGTTGTTCTCTATGGCTGCACCTGTGCCCTGTTTGTTTTATTTAAGCAAATATAAATAAATAATAAATAAACAGGAAATATGCTTCCTTAATTCAAATTCAAATTGACAATACCAGGAACCGTACACTCTGTGTTTGTACATGCGTTCTGGTTATTTACCAAAGCAGATCTTCATTCACACCATTTCTCATGCTAGCAAATCTGAAAAAATTACCCTTGCCTGGAAAGAAGCAGTTTTTAGATGGTTTCTTTTTTTTTAGAATTAGGAGGAGATCTTATTGCTTACCACAGTAATATATTTGTCTGCTATATTGATGATACATTTTGCTGTTAAAATCAGTCAGTCTGAATTTCTGGAGGCTCTGATTAATGAAACGCTGGCAAACTTTTCTTTGCTAGCTTTCTATTTCTTTGGTAACAATTTTAAAAGCAGTTCATACGTTTGGAGAAAATAATATTGTATTTGAAGAAATGGCATAGGCTTTTATATGATCTTTCATTCCTGCAGAAGTATGTAATTTTTTCCATATTATTTCCTCATGAAAGTCTAGATGTTTGTTGCTCCCTCACTTCCACATACATTCATAAAGCTACACATTTCTTTTCCTGTTTTGCTTTTTAGTTTGTTTGTTTTTAAAAAAGAAGAGAAAGAACAATTGCACCCAATTTCAAAATCCGATAAACTTAAGTACTTGATTCTTATATTTGTGAAGTGCAAGTACACGGGTGTTAAAAAACATCCACTACATTTACTTTTGGTACAAAGGATTTATGTTGACAATACTGAAACTATCAACAGGAGGTAATGTCAGTAGAAGACAAGGCATGTCAGTGACTTATGGACCTGAATGCTTAAGATTTATTACAAATCTTTGCCCCAAAAGAGCCCTTTGATATCTACTTTTTTATCTCCAGTAAGAACTCTTTTCTTGTACACAAATTATTTACACTTCCTTTTGATAAGCTGAACGTATTGAACACTTTCAGTCTACAAATAAAAGATATTTTCTTTGCTCTAAATAATATATTTCCTGTTCCTAACATATTTTTGCTATACCCTTTTAGGTGTGTAAATACAAGAACTGCATGCAATATTCAATTAAATACTGAGGAAAATCACCTCCCAGCTCTTCTCAAATACTCCCATGCATTTACATTGAAGAATAATGTTAAGATAACACTTTGAGTTGCTTGTCCACTGTGACTTCTTTATCTTTTCTGATTTGTTTTGGTTCTTTTTCTTCCCCTTTATAGTTCTCATCCTGCAGCTTTGTCAAACTTCTTTTTCCTTACATGGATATTAGGTATTAAATGACATTAATTTGATTTTCCACCATTATTTGCTATTCTTAGTGGCAGTTTGTAATTTGAAAATTGTATCTCTGATCCTATATGCTTTATTCCAAACCATTTTTAAAAGCACAGATGTGGCCTTCCAGTACCTGAAGGGAGCATATAAACAGGAGGGGGAAAGACTGTTTATGAGGGTGGATAGTGATAGGACAAGGGGGAATGGTTTTAAACTAAGACGGGAGGTTTAGATTAGATATTAGGACAAAGTTTTTCACAGAGAGGGTGGTGACGCACTGGAACAGGTTGCCCAAGGAGGTTGTGGATGTCCCATCCCTGGAGGCATTCATCGCCAGGTTGGATGTGGCTCTGGGCAGCCTGGTCTAGTGGTTGGTGACCCTGCACATAGCAGGGGGGTTGAAACTAGATGATCATTGTGGTCCTTTTCAACCCAGGCCATTCTATGATTCTATGAAACGGCATTTTACTTCTAGTACCGATTTCTGCTGGAGCTTCTTAGGAGTTCTGTGGAGCCTCAGTTTCTCAGTTTAAGGAGCTCAGCAGAACTGTTGACTCAAGAGGTTTTTGCATCCTCGTGCTTACACGTTTGTTCCCATCCTCATGCAGGCTGCTCTCTTATGTCAGCTGTATCAGTGAGCAGGCTTTACTTGAGCCATTTTTCAGTCAGATGTGTGATTGAAGTAGGGAGCAAGAACTTCTTAGCTGACCTTCCTGCCTCTTGATCATGAATTGGTGGTGCCAGCCAATTCGTACTTCATTTAACATAAGAATTATTGATATTTCATACTTTTTTATTATGATTATTATTTGACCAAAATGTTTGGTCAAATTTTTATTTGACTGAAATGAATTGAGCATATTTAAAAGGCTTTCCAGCAGTTGTAGTATCATCACACAATCTCTATCCATGGATAACAGATGACAACGCTTTTAATTTCACAGAAGTGCCAGAGAAATTCTTTATGACTGAAAGACTTATTTGTGGTCGTGAGGCGTATTAACAAATTGGTTTGTGCAACGTTAGACTGCCAATATATTATTAATAATATGAATATATAAAGGATTTTTTTGCCTTTAATAAGATACTTTTAATGAGTGCTAAAAAATATTTCCTTTCTTCGCTATAAAGCAGATAAAAATGCCCATTTTGAAGGTTCATGAGGAAAAGAGAAGACTAAGTAATACAATTATGCATTACTGTGGTATTTCATGCTCCCTGTAATGTGTTAATGGTTTCCTGGTAACAAAGATGCAGTATTACTAGGTATTTTAAGTTGGATAGAATGCTGTCTACTGTAATTTGCAATTATTCAGCTTCTGAGAAAATTGAGACTACAAATGCCTACTTCATTTGTCTCCACTTGATTACTGAAGTATATCACATAATTTAGAGTTGTCTTTTATTATGTTTGCATCTAAAATCTTAAATAGCATATATTCAAATGATCTGAATAGCAAAGCTGCTACAGATAGTTTCAGTAAATGAAATGGAAGTAGTTTCTCCTTAAACTATCATCAATTTTTAAGCTGCAGTATATATAAAGCATAATATAAGGTTCAAGGTATTTTAACCTAGTTGAAATATCTCAAATAAAATGTGTCATAGAAGCGAATTCCTAAGATTTTTCTTTCATCTCATTTTTGGACTTTTATGTTTCAATTTGATCTATGACTTTGGTAAAGTTGCACTTTATTGAGAGTAGAAATTTTACCCGATTTCCTCCGGTAGAATGATGAGAACATGAGAATATGAATACACATTGCTTTACAACACTGTAGTACTTAATTTTCGGAAATAAATATTTCTGAATGTGAAAAAAAAAAAGCACACAATTCTCTCTTTGTAGTTTTAGAACTAATATTCTCTTTTTTCTGAAAGATCTAAAAAGTTGTTATTTCATTCCCAGAACAAAGCTCATTTCAATATGTATCTGAATTTTCATCAGTTTTGCCTTTGAGTCCACAGCAAATAGAGCACTACAAATTTTTTGTATTGTGCGTTCTCCATAATGTCTTACTATTTTAAGAGGCTCGTAGTTATGAAGTTACAGATCGTTAATTTATCCTTATCACTAACATTCTAGCTTTGACACAGTGACTACAGTAAGGGAACTTCTCAGAATTCAAAACAATTTTGTACTGTTATTTACTCCCTTGGGTATGTTTCTATTTTATTTTTCCTACAACTGTTTACACAGATTGTGTGGCATATTCACTTATATTACGAATACATCTGTGAGGAATGGGTAGAAACTTGTTATATGGAAGCACCATAAATTCTCAACACTGGCACTCTATCAAAGGCTAGTCAGTTGGAAAATATTTTTTCATTCATGTTAAAATGGAGGATCAGGGTGGATCATACAGGCACACCAACATATGACTGATGAGGATATCTAAGAGAGCAAAAGACATTGTCAGATAATGTTTTGCTTTCACGCTTTGCCTATACTCAAAGTCTCATGAAGTAGGCAGAAATGGGCTAATACAGACTGTATTTGAATGATAAAACACCGTGACAATATAATTACATTTTTATGATTTCCATGAGAGGCATTTGCCTATGATGTGCCACATAAGGAAAGTTTCAAATCCGTTTTTTTAGGCCAACTGTTTCATATTTTGCTATGTGACTGTGTAAAGAATGACAGACTGTATTACCATGATAAACCTTGTATAAATACAGAAAAAAAGAAAAGATTTAGACTTTTTAATGCATTAAGTTTTAAGTGAAATGTGAAACTGAAGGAAAAATAATTATATAGAGAGGGTTTCAATTCAATTAGTGATACCAAATGGCTTTTTCTCTGTGCTTATTTGTTTATTCTTCAGATACACAAAATTTTCACATTAAAAAATTTGATTAATGTACTGCAGAATTTTATTTTTGTTTGTTTTCTTGTTTTCGTCCTGTGCTTTTGTTTATATATGCAACACAGTGTGCTTTTTATGCCCATGTGCGCTTACTTCTCTGCCCAAAACTTCTCCATTCATTTTTCAACAGTGTAGCAATACGCTATCCTCCTGAGGTGGACTGTGTTCATGCATTCCATTTTCTGGCATGAATACCATTTTAATTGTAAGATTGCAGAGACTCAATGCTTGCGTTTTGTCCTCTGTCTTGTTTTGAATCTCTAAATTGGCGTGTATACAATCAGTGGCTAAGAGTATTCTCAAGCGTCAAAAGATGACAAAAGGTCATGTGATCATTAATTTAAAGTCAAGAAATGAAGGCAAGAGACCAGCATGGCTGAACTGGGACCTGCTGGTCAAATGGGAGAGCAAGAAGAAAATGCGCAGTTGAAGCAGAGATGGGTACTACGGGAAGAGTACAAGGATACTGCTAGGCTGTGTAGAGACGGGATCAGGAAAGGCCAAGGCTCAACTGGAACTGGACTTGGCAAGAGGCATAAAGAAAAACAAGAAAGGCTTCTACAGGTATATCAACAGGAAAAGAAATACCCAAAGAGGAGTACCCCTCCACATAAGCAGTACAGGCTGGCTGGTAACAATGGAGAAGGAGAATGCTGAGGCAATCAAAAACTTTTTTTTGCCACAGCCTTCACACAGCCCTCGAGTGGATGAGTTGGAAGGTAGAGACTGAGGAAGCAATATCCCTCCCGCTGTAAGTGAAGACCAGATTTGCAACCACCTGCATAATCTGAATGTCCACAATGTCCGGATGGAGATCAGTGACATGTGGTGTCCCTCAGGGGTCGGTACTGGGACTGGTGCTCTTTAGTATCTTCATCAGTGACATTGACAGTGGGATCAAGCGCACCTCAGCAAGTTTGCAAAAGACACCAGGCTGTGTGGTGGGGTAGACATGCCCAAAGGACAGGACGCCATTCAGAGACACCTAGACGGGCTTGAGCAGAAGGCTGAAGAGAACTTCATGAGGTTCAACAAAGCCAAGTGCAAGGTCTTGCACCCGGATAGAGGCAACCCCGTTACCAGTACAAACTGGGGGATAAAAGGATTGAGCACAGCCCTGCTGAGAAGGACCTAGGGGTACTGGTGGATGACAAGTTGGACATGAGCAAGCAATGTGCCCTTGTAGACCATGAAGCCAACTGTATCCAGGGCTGCATCAAAAGGAGCGTGGCCAGCAGAACTAGGGAGAAGATCCTGCCCCTCTGCTCTGCACTGGTGAGTCCTCACCTGGAGTACTGCCCCCAAATGTGGAGACCTCAGTACAGGAGTGACATGGACCTGTTAGAGCACATCCAGATGAGGGCCACAAGAATGATCCAAGGGATGGAACACTTCTACAAAGACAGGCTGAGAGCTGGGGCTGCTGAGCCTGGTGAATAGAAGGCTCTGGGGATACCTGATAGCAGCCTTTCAATATCTAAAGGGGAGCTGTAAGAAAGAAGGGGACAGACTCTTTAGCAGGGTCTGTTGTGATAGAATAAGGAAAAATGGTTTCAAACTTAAAGAGGGGAGATTTACATTGGTCATAAAGAAGTTTTTTATGATAAGAGTGGTGAGGCACTGGAACAGGTTGCCAGGAGAGGTGGTGGATGGCCCATTCCTGAAGACATCCAAACTCAGGCTGGATGGCACTCTCAGCAACCTAATCTAGCTGTAGGTGTCCCTGTCCACTGCAGGGGAATTGGTCTGAATGACCTTTGAGAGTTGTTTCCAACTTAAAGAATTCTATGATTCTGTGATATACTTCATTTGATATAGAAGTAACCTGCCATTCAAACAGGCTCATGCAGCATGTTACAGAAAAAAAAAAAAAAAAAGAAAGAAAGAAAATATGCACTATTGTGTCTAAAAGAGTCTTTGCTCTTTTTCTTTTATGCCTTTCTCCTCTTTGGTATAAAGGAAATTATTAATGCAAAAAAAAGAGATTTTATATTTGCGCCTATATAATAGAAGATGAATTATAACAGTTGAATTTAAACCAGTGCAGCTCAGGAAAGGTGGACTGAATTCCTTCTAACTAGCAGAAACTAAATTGGAAGTTGTTTAGAGAGATAGAGGAGATACACATTTTACTAGAAGGGTGGAAGAATTTTGGAGGAAACTTTCAAGACACTGAGCAGTATATTTATATGAGTAATGTTGAAAAACTCTGTTAACAAGGAAAACTGGCATTCTGTGCTCCTTGGAAAAGGAAAATGCTTACACTATGTTTTCTATAGACAACCAAAATGAGTAATAGAACCTAATAAAGTTATAGTATGTAGCAAATGAGTTCATTTTACAGCAGTGAACTAATATCTGCACAGGTTTTTGAAAACAGAAGCATTATAAATTATACTTGATGGATATTGTAATTTATTTAGATATTTTCAGTGCTCGAAATTAATACATATTTGCTTCTACTCCCTTAGCTAGTTCATGGTTTGAAAGACAAATCATAGTTACAGGGCTAGATAGCTCTTATAAAATAATAAATGAGAAGACAGTGAAAGACTTAAATAGCATGCCTATAGATTGCTTCCATTTTTCAGAGCACTCAACTGCAGAAGCCTTTCTTCCTATAGGAAATCTATAACTTGAAAATATGAGTGAATACAGTGCATATCTCCTGAGTGTCTCTAAAGTACTGAACAGCATCTGTTAATTAAATGTTTTTGGTTGACTACTTTGAAACAACAGTTCCAAAGTGTAAGCTTGATATGCTGAAATTAATCTTTGAGTGATTGTCTGAAGAGCAATAAGGAATATCTTCAGATGTATTCTTTGTGCCTGACCAAAGTCTTAGAGTAACCTATTGAAGAAACAACACTTAAAAGTCTGTTTCAGGTGTTACATACAGTCTAAATCATGAAAGTACTTGGAAATTATTCAATACTAGTATGGATATTCACACTATATAAAGATGTTAAAGTATCCTGACAGATTAGTCGTTTCACAGGTAGAAAAACATTCCAAGAGAAGTAGGTTCAAAACATTTTTTGTAATCTGAGATGCTGGAAAAATTGTTCTTTCTGTTATTTACTGGCTCACCCACTTTAAAACAACAAATAAAAATCAACTCAAGTAAGATAGATGAACCTGAAAAGATTTCATATTATTTTGTTGCAAGAAAAAAATCCAAACAGAGAAAACATGGAAAGGGAGTTTCAGTTTGAAATCAACCTTAAAATATACTTTACTGGTCAGATTCATGGTCCCTTCTGTGTATAAGTTAATGATAAGAACTCTCGGTACAAATATTCTTTTGGAAATCCAAAAAGAGTTCTCAGTGTTTGAAAAAGATAGAATAATTAAGTATACAGAAGCATGTATATCAGCTTTCACTTGAAGTCTCAAAAGCTGTTTTTGCTTAACATGTTGAAAGTTTGGCAGAGTTATCCTATGCATCTTCTCTCTTGCAGGAGCCCATTTTAAGCATTTTCTAAATACAAGCATAGAAGTAATAATTCTCAAGGTTAGCACTCCTAATTCCCACTTTTTCCAAGAAGGGAAAGCAAGATGCCACATTCCTCATGGTAGAAGTCAATTTCTGATGGTTTTTTTCCTTTCCAGTAAGCTTTTATAATTGCTCCTTAAACCAACCAGGCTTCATAGATGTGGTGCCTCTTCCCAGTGGGTGGCCCTTTAATTCCTTCCTAGACCTGGCAGGGAGCCTGTGTAGTCACAGCAGGTAAGACATAAAATTCTACTGCTGAAAATGTTAGCAGTATGGGCAAAGTGTATATAAATGTATATGCAATATTTCAGATTTATGAATGAAAATAATTTTAATTCTTTTCAGGAAATTCTAGAGCTTTACGTGATATTAAATTTACTTCATATCTGGTGAGGATGGGCAAACATCCTAAAATCATGAAAGCTGAGCTGAATGAGAAATCGGGAATCTATCCGAACATGGCTCAGCTTCATCAAAATCATGTGCTATAGCAAATCTTTCATACTTAGAGTTTGAAGAGTAAAACTTATAAATATTTATGTTCAGATTACTATTTCCTCTAAGCAATTATGTCCAGATTTGTAGTTGAGTTAAGTGACAATATTAATTTAAATTTATCTGCATTCATAATGTTTAAGGAAATAAAATAAAATATTCTCCTCCTTCAACATAATCTTGCCTCTATGATTTTTTATTCTTACTTTTATTTTTATTTTTGTCCAGGGGAGCCTCTACACCAGCAGAAACCCAATAAAGGTATCACAGGGATCTACTTGACCACCCTCAAACTAGTTCTTAGCATTGAAATATCTGAAGAGGTATGGACTAGTGCAGCAGTTTCTAAATGGCTGGGATGAAGTGCAAACAGGAATCATGAAATAATTTTTTATGGCACTGATTGTCCATTGGAGGTCCTTCTGTGAAAAATCCATCACCAATGTCAGTGTATGCATATGTTTATACATGTATATATGCATGTAAAAATGGTCCCTTGGGTCACTGCTGGCCTCAGCTCTTATTTGTTTTACCAACAGAAAACGAATCTACTACAGTCAATAATTTTCTTGGTATGAACAGTTCTTCTGACTAGTAGAGTGGCAATTTATGAGTATTCTCTATTCAGACACTTTTGCCAGTCAATTGGAAACCTGGTCTATAAAGAGAGTATTCAAAAATTGTCATGTGAAACATGTATAGGTTTTATGGGATGTAGGAAAGACTGACTGTAAATAACATTATTTCCAGTATGTGGATAGCTATGAATCCATAAAATTTTAAGACCATACTGTGTTTGTAAGTGAACACAGACTGATAGCTTATATGTCCTATTATATCTTATAGGATATCCTTAATTTCATGGAAAAAACTATACAAATATCGTATACTTGCTTATGTAAAAATATCACATAAAATTCTGTTTTCAGCAAAATAAAATCAAATGACTTCACTAGGATTTGAGTTTGATATAATATTACTCTATTTTCAGCGTCTTTAAGCCATCCACACAGTACCTGCTGTAAAATGAGCATGCCTTCACTACTGACGCAGTCTGAACAGATGATCTGCACTACAATCTGCTTTCTTTCTATAAGACTCTATTTATTTCTCTTGTTTGTCCTAGTTGATACTCCCCTGGTTTTCCTTCCTATTTGCAGAGGATCTCCACGATGTGAAGTAATATGGAGGGGATATGAAACATAACAAAAATATATCTTGTATCTTGCTCTGAAAGTGGTCAGCTCATCTTATAGTGGGGAAAAAATTGAGTTGGGCTGACATCTGGACTAGATGTTTGACCTTGATCATGTGTCCACTAGCACAGATATCCAAGTACGCTCTTGTCAGCCTGTCTTTATTAGGAGACAGGTTTCTGTGGTGCACACTAGTAGCCACATCTATTTTAGACTTGATGGATGTACTCCCCACTATATTATGTTACAGCTAAAACAGCTGAACCCAGCAGACACAAATCTGTATAGCTGATATTGTTCACGTATTTTTCATATTGGTATCTATGCTCTATATGAACTCTTGTCATATTTAAAGTTCTGTATGACAGTGTCCCTCTATTACTTCAGCATTCCTCTCTATGCCTTCAAAATACCCATTTTCTTTATTCTTCATTCTTTGTTTTTTTTTTTTCTGCTCCTACTCCTCAAATATCAAGGGAAAATGCAACTGCCGTGAAAGGATAAAAATTGCCACAAGATTGGATATTACATCTTATACAAATTACTTTAAGACCCAGTCTAAATTTCTATGACTAGGGCTTTGTCTCACAGCTTTAATTCATGGAAATTCTGCAGCTAGTGTCTAAGCTGGAATTTCCCTGCTGTTAACATAAGAATGACATCTGTCATCTGACTGCTTTCTTTAAAATCATCTAACAATCTTTAAAAAATGAAGTGTATTTGTTTTGTCCGTTTACGCTGTGAAGTAAGAGGCAAGTTTTTTTCATTCTTTTACTCACTTTATTTTATTCCACAGGTATTTCATGCCTGAGTTAAAGGCTCAAAATTATTGCTAAAAACTTGAAGTACACAGATAACTGACATATCAGAGAATAATATTTCAAAATCTAGCCATTTTTTGTCTTTAAAATGTGTAGGATTTTTTCATAGTGATCCATTACTAGGTTCCATTTGAACTTTTCTTAAATCCTATTTGTTGATTTAATAAGAAGATAGATTGTTGGAGTGCAAGATAGAAGTTTGCTGGATTCAGTAAAGCTACAGAAGTATTTGGCATAGAGGATCCTTATAGGGTGGACAGTTCTCTTAATTATACATAGTATCTTTGAGCAGTAAAAATATTCACATATCTTTATCTACATATTGTTACAGATTGCATCTATACCAATGATGAACCTATTTGCTTTAATACTACTACTTCCTAGGCACATATTTCTTGCATTAATCCAATTTTAACCTATTGCATATAAAGTTTTCTGGTGACTCTGTGGATATCTAATGACATTCTTGGAGAAAAGATCAAATTCTTGTAATTTTCTTTATCTATTAAATCTTCTAAGACCTCTAGGTTCTACAAAAGTCTAGAAGGTTACTGAGTATTAATTCCCAGTACACAGATCACTAGGGTTTTTTTGGACGAATAATTTCTAATGTTCTTCAGCATAGTTGCCAGCAAAGTATGACAAGATGGCAAAAAGAACTGCAGCATCACAAAATATGCATTAGATTCACTGACTCAATGAAAGGTGATGGAGGGAAGGGTAGCTCACAGACACTACGTAGCACTTCTGGATGTATGGTCTTCATAAGTGACTGTTCATGTGTCAGAGGCAGACTGTAGGTAGAAGCAGAGACAGGTAGAAACAGTAATGTAACAGTAAAGTATTGACTCTTATGACAAATCAGTGGCTTGGGCTTTCAGGTGGCAGGACGAGAGGCTGTATATCTAATGCTTCTTTGCATCACTTCAGGGCAGCCTGGTGGATCTAAGGGATATGCTGTAGTGACAGCCTAGGACAGTCCATCAAGTAGGTACACAAATCCACTGATCATCTGCTATACACATCATCCTCTCGTAAACTCAATAATCTGCTACCAAAATCTAAGATTTTTTGTTTTTCTTCTCTTTTACTTTTTTTCCCCATGACTCCTGATATTTCTCAAGCTTAATTTTTTCATAAAATAATTATTTTTGCTAAGAGAACAAAGGGACGATAAAATGATGTTGGTCTATCTAAGGGAGAGCACTGAGAGTTTTATTTTGAGGCAAAAGACACATAATACAGTCACAGTTTACTTTTCTTTTAAATCACAGTGTTGAGTTCCTTATTATTTTTTAGCTGGTGATAGAGATAATTTTACCTAGATAACTTATCAGGACCACCAGTAAACAGCAATTCATGGACCAAAACTTTATTCTTGACTGTCCTGACATAGCTGTAAGAGGTAAATATATGATCTTGGAAGGAAAACCCATTGGTTTTCAATTACTGAACAACTAGGTTTTAGAGGAATGCAGATTGAAAAATGTATGAAAACATTATTTTTATGAATTTTATTAAAAGAACAAGCTAATTAAACATATACATCACTGATTAAAGCTACTATTGCTATATGAGATAAATTGAAAATGTTCTAATACAAGGTTTAAATCAAGGTAATCATTGAAATTGAATCAATAAATCAATGGTATCAAATTACCTAGTCACCAAATTAATACAACCACTTGAATTTAATTATAAGGTTGGCAGAAGAAAGATTTTTTTTCTTTAGTTTTGCCTTATTAGTCAAAGGAGAAATTGTTTCCTTTCACTTGCTCCTAACCAGTACTCTAGCTTGAAAATGAGCTCTGGTCAGGTGGTGGCCTTTCAGGAAGGAAGATTAACCAAGACAGGCAGTAAAACTGTTTTTACTGTTTTACAGAAACTCAGAGACTAAAGTTACTCTTTAATGTTCACCATTTCTAATTAGAGCTCACATCCACTAAAACAGTCTTTTTACTTGTCATGGTTTTATGATTTTTGGTTATTGGTATTCCACATCATAACATCATGTAGTGCGCTGGGAGTTAAAGTGTTAGTGCTCCAGTTCCGGGTACCTGTATCAGAAGAGAAGAAGAACTACATTCCCCGGAAGGCTGTTATCATTTCTGCTCAGGGGGAACAGATATAAGGCCTTGGTAGGTCATCTGACCTCTCCTTCGTCAGGCTCTCCTCCCTGCTGCTCAGCCAGACTGCGCATCTCACCTCAGCGTTATGGTGAGGCCTGTCCACCTTTCAGACACTCTCATTATATTTGATTTATTAGCTTCAATTCTAATTATATTGTATTATAGTGTGTTATCTTGCATTCCGATACTGTATTTAGTAAATTAGTTTGTTTCTTCTCAGATCGTTGCCTCTGTTCTTAATTATTTTGGGGTCCCCTGTTTCCATTTTCCGGAGGCGTGGATTTGCGAAATCCCTCCACCCCGCTAGTCACGGAACCGGGCCAAACCAGCCTGTAAACCATTGACATTACTTCTGGTCTATTTCCTCCATACATAAAAATTGAAAATTTAGGAAACTTAAAATTCAATGGATGTTTCTGAGTGCTTTTCTTTGCTTTGCTTTGCTTTGCTTCGCTTTTTTCTTTTTTTTCCCTTCCCTTCCCTTCCCTTCCCTTCCCTTCCCTTCCCTTCCCTTCCCTTCCCTTCCCTTCCCTTCCCTTCCCTTCCCTTCCCTTCCCTTCCCTTCCCTTCTCTTCCCTTCCCCTNCCTCTCCTCTCCTCTCCTCTCCTCTCCTCTCCTCTCCTCTCCTCTCCTCTCCTCTCCTCTCCTCTCCTCTCCTCTCCTCTTCTCTCCTCTCCTCTCCTCTCCTCTCCTCTCCTCTCCTTTCTTTTCTTCTCTTATTTTTCTCCTTTTTTTTTCCCTTTCTTTCTCAAAGACAGTCATTAATGATAGATTTTGCATTTGGGTTTTTAGGATTCTATAGATACTTTTTTCTTTTCATATACTTACACTGGCATGCAAAAGCCCATCTACACTCAAGAAGAACAAAATGACCTGGCCTCTCTGCTTCATGTGGTTATTAGAAATGAATACCTCTCTACTACAGCACGGTAGTAGTAGAGAACCTTAATACAAATCACTTTCAATGTTATCTGAAGTACTTTCCATGTGACTTTGGGACTAAGTAGATAGTTTGTGCATTTTAGATACAGCCTTGCACAAGCCTCACACAGGGAACAGTCTCTAGGTCTATTTGTTAACTTTCACTCAAGGATTATCAATACAATATCCATTATCAGAAACTTGGAATAAGTTCTCTGCAAAAACACAAATATAAGATGTGTGAGAACAGTGCCACAGAAACTGTTACTAATCTACCTGGTCTATGAACCACAGTCCCGTTTTTGGCCACTTCACAAATAAATGATAATTCGTCAATGTCTTGTTAAATATGATTCAATAACCTGGTCACTTCCTTGAATCAGGCATGAAATCACGAAAATCATTATGCAGCTTCATTTAAAACACAATTTGATGGGTTGTTCCAACCATTTTTAGCCTAGCTAAACACCATTATGTTTATATTCCTGTCAATTCCTGGTGATCTTCATTTACTGTAGAGCAAATGCACTTTTCCTGAGCAGCGTTCAAATATGGACCTGAGACACCAATACAACTCTGCCAAGCTACAGCCAGCATGCCAGTCTAAAGGTGAACTATATAAAAGGTGAACTATATATTGTAAGGATGTAAATCTGTGGCAGATGTGAACAACTTATGCGTGAAACATAACAATACAATGATAAAGCTCTGCAGTAACATGTCGTTTTTCTCAGTTTTCTGCTGTCAGTTCGTGTCTCCATGGCTTAATAGCTGCATAAACTTTGCAAACAAGAAAGTACCATTGATTCAAACAAATTCAGGCATTAACAGAGGGAGTGGAATGTATCTCGGTAGGATACTCACTCTTTTTTGTTGTCTCTGAATTGCCATGATTTGCATGGGGTAAGATTGTCCTCTCACAATATTCACCTCAGCTGGCAAAATTCTCCTGAGTGCGCAGTGGCATGAGGCAGGGTATACAGATGGGGATGGGCAGCAGGCTGAGGATGCTGTGCACTTTCTCTATTTATGTTTCCAGAAACTTGTGTCCTCGCCTGCTTGTTTGCAATGGACATGGCCACCTGCCCAAGATCATTTAATTGCATGGGCTACTATATTAACTGCCAACTGCCACGCTTGGCACACGAAAACAGTAATTTTGAGCTTATTGCAAAAGAACTGAAATAGTCCATAGTTGCTTTGGGTTGAAGTGTAGCTAACATTCTCCACAAACTGTACAAATGTAGGACCAGATTTTGAAATACTTAACACTGACAGCTATGGAAAAAAATGATCTAGATGTGTCTTTCAGCACCAAGGGCAAGTTCTAGAGGAAAAAAGACCGTATAAACACACGAGCATTTTCATCCTCAGAAGAAACAATTCTCATTACAGATTTAGTGATAGTAGTTTATCTGTATATGCATCCATCTTGTCCGTGGATTCTGCTGATGTAGTGGCCCCAGCTCTTGTGCTGTGAGTGATTCTGGCTAGGCCTGGGAAATCACCAAGGAAAGAAAGCAAAGGATTTGTTCAAGAACACAGTAGTTTATTCTTATGCTTATGTATATAGAAACAGAGATGTACAAATACAAATACACAGAAACTTAAGAAAATGAAAATATTGTTTCTTTTCGTCAGATAAGGGAGTGTAACAACTGTCGTAAGACAGATAAAAAGAGCACCAAAATTTTTCATTTGGCAAAGTCAAGCTATAACCAGTTATTTAATTCTAAAATTACAAAACTGTGTTCTGATGTCTTAGGTTGCGATTTTTTAAGGGATTGCATTACATTTTACTGAATTATCTTTCTCAGAGAAATTAAAAAATTTCAATTTTCTGTGTTCGCTCATAGAACAGAAGTGTTGATGAATCCTGGCAAGTATGAATCTTACACAAGACTGACTTATGCTGATGAGATTACAGTCATCATCACTGACAAAGTGGAAGAAGTAGAACCAAATAAGCATCATAGATAAATTTAATGAAATGGCTGAATCTTAAATGTAGTGTTTCTTCCTCCCTTAGTTATCCAGAGCATGAAATGTTGTGAAAGGCACTGTAGCTTCTTCTCTTCCCATTTAATGGGCTTCCCTCCAACTCTGCCAATATTTCATTAATTTTTCCCTAAATTCAAGCAGATGCTAAGTATTTTATCTCTTTGCTTTTACATGCTGGGGTGGATTTTATTTTGAACACTAAATGAAATGCACAATATTTGCCAAATTTCTAATGGTGGCTTTCCTTTCATGAGGAAGTGACATGTTTAAATCCTTCTTTTGGTGTTCAGAGAGTATAGTGAATTTCACTTGAAAGTTCAAAACCAAAGCACAAAGCAGGCTATAATTTAATCTGAAAAAAAAAAAAAAAAAACCAAGCTACTGCTCAATTTTTTGCTTGGGTGGAAAATGTGGAATACAGGCATTTTTCCTTCATACCAACAAAACTGTAATGGTTTGTTTCCACATAGGATATAATGGTCCACTTGTGGCATGTATTGCCATTTGCTATAAGCAATTTTTGAAAATCTTTAACCTATATGTATTTATTTTATTTTTATAAAGTGTTTCCAGTGGGGACATATGCTTTGCAAAGCAAAGCAAAGCAAAACAAAACAATACAAATCAACAGCTTTTAGTATCTACAATTATTACTATATTGAAGCAAAGTAAACTCGATGAAAAATGTAAAAAATATATATATATATACAATTCAAATTTGGAAATACAAACATAGAAAAAAGATAATTATTACATTCTAGACTGAGTATGAAAACATCTGAATGAAAAGAAATATTGCTTTGATTACTAAAAGATTGAGGAAGTGGTTTATGATTTTCAGATACATTTTGGTTAAATACATGTCCAATTTTTTATTGATGTGCATTTCTTTTCAGCACATTTATGTTACGCGGGCTACAAAAAACACTGTCTTCAGTGCCACAGGGCAGAATCAAACCCAGATCATTTCATGTTTATTAACTAGTTATAAACACTAGTATTAAGAATAACATAGTTATTATTAGTAGCAACTTAATTATAAGTTGTTAGTAGGAGGCCATGCAGCTGGCATTGTTGGAGGAAACTTTGCGGTAGGGATTTCAGGTGGAACAAATTATTTGGGTCCATTCAGCATGTGAAATCACCACCCCTTCTAGGAGTGCTTGTTTGTGCTGTGTTACAAGGGCAGGTAGAGTTTAGGGGCACCCTGAACTGAGTAAGCTATTTAAAAGAACAGCTTCACTGATGAGGTAAAATTCCTGCTCACATCTCCAGCATTACAGTGGAAGAACAGTGCAGTCTGGCTTCCAGAGGATTTGTATATTGAAAAATATCTAGTCCTAATACTAAATGACATTTTTGAGCTATTTTGCTGCTTTTTGCTCTCATGTTTCTGCTCAGTTTCTACTTCTGTCAAAAACATGTCGTTTGCTATGCTGAAGTTGTTACTTTTGTTCACTTGTTTCTACAAACCACAGTCTAGGCTTATAGGATAAACCCTGAGAAAAAGACATCCTCCCCCGTCTATAATGCAAATCCTTAGAATGTCTCAATCTGATCCTCTGTAGGATGAATGGATATATGTCACTCTGTGAAATTACTACTACTTTTTTTTCAAAAAATCTCAGATAACTTTAACCAAATGCTCAAAACTGCTTCCTTAGAGACTGAGATCGTTGATCAAGTGCTGAAATTCTGCACAAAGTATCCTTCTTACTTCATATTTTAAATTAAATTAGAGTGATGAACACAGTTGTAAATTTTGTAAATTACTAAAACCAAACCCTGAGTTCTCAGGCTGCTGTTCCCACTTGAAGAATCACATCATTAACAATTAACAGTTTGAGCCGCGTGCCTTGGCACATCCCTACTTGTTCATCAGCACAATAATGAAGTTGTTTACAGTGAAGAAGAAAAGAAAAATATCGTGTGTAGGAAAATCAGTAGTGCAAACATGGGAGGTCTACACATTGTCTTCTTTCTTTAGCAAATCTGAGCAAGAGGAGTTCCGGTGATGCTGCAAAGGGAGCAGATAAAAGCAAGATAAATATGTCCCTAAAAGCAAATTTTAATTGTTTGTAGCATGTACAAATGCTAAATTCTCTCTGGGTACCTCAGAGAGCCATATGTCTGCCTGTTCTTTTCAATTAAAGAAGAAGAGGAAAAAGAAACTATTGAAGAGACTGTCACTGGCTGACTTGTACCATGCCTTTTATCATCAGCAAAGTAGTGGAGGAATCTATTCTCTCATAAGAGAACCAATACTAAATGATTCAATTAGGGATTTCCATGGTGGCATATGCATTGATAACTCAGGTGGTAGAAGTCAACCCCGACAGAAGCATGTTCAATCTCATGATAGAATGTAAGGGTTTTTCTATATGAAGGCAAAAGTCCATTTGACTGATGCTGAGGAGGCCAAAGTTTTCAGACTGGAGCTGCATAGGGTTTGATCTATTTGTTCTGTTCCCTGACCAGGGGAACAGCTGGAAGGATATCTCTTGTAAACAGTTCTCCTGGACATGGATCTGATTCTGTGCATGGAAGCACAGTTGTGCAAAATGAAGCAGTGGGGTATCTCTGCTTGTGAACTTCATTAAGGAGTGCTTGCACAGAGAGAGAAAAAAGCCAAATACCTGTTCTGCAGTTAATAGCAGAGAAAGTTTGAACTGTGGAATAAGAACACGTCTTGTACCCACTTATTCTCTTTACCTAGAGTTAAAAGCAGAGTTCGTTGACAGGATGCTGTGAAGAAATGTTATCTTAATAGTCAGGCTGTCTCCATTCAGATGATGATGCAGATATAAATTAAGTATATTGTGGCAACAGTAGCACATCTGTTTCTTGATCCTTTATGACTACAAATCAGTATGGTTTTGGAAGAACGTGAGGGGTACAAGTAATTACTATATCCCAAAGCACAGACAAAACAAATACAAGTATTTGGATAATCTTTTTTACAGAAAGTCACAGTTTTTAATGCATTTACTCATACAATTTCTTCCTATAAGACTCTAACTAAATTATCTATAATTCCACAGGAAATAATTTGTATCTACATTTTGCATGCTGAGTTCAAGCACTGATATATCTAAGAAAAACCATGATGTAAGCAATGGATGTAACATAGAAAACAAATTCATAGGATCATAGAATCATAGAATGGTTTGGGTTGGAAGGGCCTTTTAAGATCATCTAGTTCTAACCCCTCTGCTATTGGCATGGACTCCTCCCCCTAGACCAGGCTGCTCAAAGCCCCATCCAGCCTGGCCTTGAATGCCTGTAGGGAGGGGGCATCCGCAGACTACCTGGGCAATCTGTTCCAGTGTCTCACCGCTCTCACAGTAAAGAATTTCTTCCTAATATCTAGTGTAAATCTACCCTCTTCAAGTGTAAAGTCCTTTCCCTTTGTCCTGTCACTACGTGCCCTTATAAAAGGTCCCTCCCTGGCTTTGCTGTAGGTCCCATTCAGGTACTGAAAGGCAACTATAAAGTCCCTCTGGAGCCTTCTCCAGGCTGAAGAGCCCCAGCTCTCTCAGCCTGTTCTTATAGGGGAGGTGCTCCAGCCCTCTGATCATCTTCATGGCCCTCCTCTGGAACTGCTCTAACAGCTCCATGTCCTTCTTGTGTTGGAGGCTCCAGAACTGAACACAGTACTCCAGGTGGGATCTCAAGAGAGCAGAGCAGAGGGGCAGAATCACTGTCCTCAACCTGCTGGTCACACTTCTCTTGATGCAAACCAGGATATGGTAGGCCTCCTGGGCTCCAAGAGCACATTGCTGGCTCATGTTGAGTCTTTCATCAACCGACACCCCCAAATCCTTCTCCTCAGGGCTGCTCTCAAGCCATTCTCTGCCCACCCTGTATCTGTGCTTGTGATTGCCTTTGTGACTGTGCAGGACCTTGCACTTGGCCTTGCTGAACTTCACTAGGTTGGCATGGGCCCACCTCTCAAGCCTGTCCAAGTCCCTCTGGATGGCATCCCTTCCCTCTAGCATGTCAACTGCACCACTCAGCTTGGTGTCATCTGTGGACTTGCTGAGGGTGCACTCGATCCTGTTGTCTGCGTCACCTGCAAATATGTTAAATAGCACTGGTCCCAGCACCGATCCCTGAGAAGCACAACTTGTCACTGATCTCCATTCCCTGAACCCTGCCTTTGATTCAAGATGCAAACAACTGTGAGATGCTAGGCCTGTTCTGTGTATTAATGAAAAACAGTGCACTCTTACTCTTTCATAGCAGTACTTGTACTTCAGCTGGAGAATAAATTAAAAGTATTTTTCACAAGAAACAAGAGGGATGAGTCACCTGCAGATTATGCATCTAGAATTTAGATCTAGGCACTTTAGGAACCTTCTATTATCAGCAGAGAGAGAAAAATAATTTTGTCTTGTGATCAGAGTCCAACAAAGGACATATTAACCCTTCTTTGATAGTGCATATTTTTCTCTCTAGATCATAATGTATCTTACAGGTGTTAGGTCATTCTTGATATATGCCAGATATCTTAATTCAATATGGCTCCCACTCAACAAGTCCTCCCTTAGGTGTTTTGAGGAGTATGGCTGGTGGAAAGAAAACATTATTTAATGCCTTAATAATACTACTAGTCTTCTCTTGTATACCTGCCTGATTTTACGCTTGTTGACAATTCCGATACTTTTCCTTTCTTTGTTTTACTTTAAGTTGTATTATAGATTCATATTTTAAACTGATTCAAGACCTTATACGCTGCTTACTTATTTACTGTTTTACTGAAAAATCGTTTGCTGCCCTTCTTTATAAATATCAAATACAAATCAATGAAATACTAAAAGCAACTCTGTGTTAACACTTCACTTTCTGAAAAATCATCCAAAGTACATATTTTGTAACAATTTTATGTTATGAACCTTTCTTTGAATTTTCCAGTATTCTATTAATAATAATATGAACGTGTCATCTTGAAGTATTTATCTGGCTTCTGTGCTAGAGAAACATACTGTAAAATTCTTGTGGTCAGTTATCAAATGTATCAAAGATAGTGTAATTTCAATATTTTGCTTGCTATTCTGTAAATCTATAAAAAACTACAGGCATATGTCAAGTTCTTAGTCACCTATGTACCTGAAGAAATGACACAGCATCAATCAATCTTGGAAATTGAGTTAAAGTTGGCAATTTTATTTTTCTGCACAGTCATTAAATATTTAATAATTCCCTTTGTCCTTCAGGGAATAAATTTAAGACAAATGGCTTCCCCTCTAAATGGTCTCAGTTCTACTGAATGTCCCAAGTAAGCCTTTCCTATGATAAATTATGGTTGGTTCCATATATCTACTATCTCTGGCCCAGATGTTTTTGTCTCTTTCCCTTCTAGATAAGAATTCTTTGTGAGTCATTTTAAAATAGCCCACTTGTATCCACGTGCGTGTAGAAATTGTGAAAGAATGGTACCTTTTTAAAATCAAATATTTAAACTGGAGTATGTGTGATTATTTCCTCAAACAATTTAAAGTACCAAAGGTAATATAGAATTGAAAATCACTGAGAAACAAAAACAAAAACAAAAACAAAGACCTTTACCATCTTGGAGTGTTTTCTATATATTAAGACACATTAGTGACATACATTTCAGTATCTATTTAATCTAGTTAACAGATAATGACTGTCCTTCTAAACTTTCTCACTATATGCATTTTATAATCCATTTATATGTCTGTTTTGAGGAATAATAATCTATTTTTGTTAAACACTAGTATTCTAAAACTGAGTGATTAGTGAAAAAAAATCAGTAACATTTAAAACACTTCTGAATATAATTTAATTTTTGCTAATTGTCATCTATTTTAATTAGCTCTTCTGTGACTAGGGAAGCATGTTCATGCTGTGTTCATGTGAAAGCTCATACGAAAAATCTGTTGTCAAGGTGAACTTAATTACAACACAGAAAATGTTCTGAGACTATTGGATCTTCCAGTAACCTGAATGAAATTTTATTGAGAAACATAACTTTACAATGCTAAACAGTTAACAAATCTCAGAATTACAGTCACAGTCTCTACATATTCTATAAAATAGTTTTTTTTTTTTTTTTTTTTTTTATTAAAACAGTTATAAATAGTAATGGCAATTTCTTTGGCTTGTGGATACTTCTAGGTGTCCTTTTAGTGAATGGTAGAGAGTTCTGAGTCAGGCACCTGTTCAAAGCATGGGAGAAGGAGGGGACTGGTGCCTGAGGATGTGCTTAATACTGTTTATCAAGATGCAAACAGCATAGAAAAATGTAGGAAACTGCTTCTCAGTGCATCTTTTTCATTTCTTCCTGTAATGTGAGACCTAAGGCAACTTAGAGACAGGGAATTTATGGTTCGTGGCATTAGAAAGCAACTCAGGATATGTTCAAAGGGTTCAGGGGAGTGACAAGTATCAGATCCACAGATAATACAGCTTGTTAGATTACAATATAGGTAGGGTTGCTGCCTTTGCCAAAATTGCTATTGTTGCACATTTATTCTCCAGAGAGGACAGAAATCTTACCAGACAACCTCCAGACAACAGGGTCAGAAGCACTGATGCACACACATAAGAAAGAATAAGTAAAGGGTTTGGTGGTGGGTCTTTTTCAGAGCGCTCGCAGCCTTTGAAATTTCCTCACTAAATATGTTCTTTCTAAAAGGTGTTTTTGTACCAAAATAGAATGCATTATCCAGTCAGTCTCCATGGTAACTTTGTTTCTTATTAAATGGAAGAGGAAAAAAGCCTAATTAACTCATATGACCTTTTATTTGTTGATGTGTTAAAGCTATACCTTTAGTGAGTGTGTCTGCTGAATACTGAAAGGCTCCATTTCCCTTTGGCTGTTTTTCTCTAAGAATTACAGCTCCTTCGCATTAAATTTAGATCATCATGTGCAAACAGCAAATGGTGTATCAAGGGGGAGAACGACGCCTCTCTGCCTCTTGAAGCTTCTCTTAAGTTTCAGTTATAAAGCTACTTCACCTTGGCTCTGCAGGAATACTCATTATGATCCTCACTCCCTTTATAAAATCCAAAGTGACAGGCTTCCAACAACAGTGTCTGAACTTAGTCAAGAGTGTTTCCTTAAACAATTAGTTTAACCCTTTAATTCAAGCTTTTCAAAAGCAACTAGAGCAACAGCAATAAAAAGGAAAGATAAAATAGAGCGCATAAGATAAAATCAGGGCATTGCTGAAAGAGAAAGATCAAGAAAATCCACGAGTCTGATTATAATTTACACTGTGGCCTCTTCACATTATCTCAAAGTGTAGTAAGCATCCACTCTATTTGTATATTAAAACAGCACTGGCAAATAATTCAGTCAAAGAATACTGGAGTCAATATTAAAAAATATAATTCAGGTATTCTTCAAAATTTTACTATTTCTACAAAATTAAATTTATAACAGAGAGAAAAAAAATAACTGAAGAATTGAACTTTGAGTTTACTTTCTGATTTTTTCACAAAAAAATCTGGATGCTTGATTCTGTGCTCAGATCTCCCTGACATTCAAGGAAGAATTGCTTATAAGTTTAACACTGGCAAACAGCGCCTGAGTTGAACAATCCTGGCAGAGATAGAAAGTTTTACCCAAAGTTGCTGTGTGGCCCTTGGCTATGCTTAGACTTGACTGGGGAAAACATCGTTATGAGTGAGAATAAGGATGGGAAGGAAGAGGAAAACCCCCAGGTTTACAAACTAGGGGAATTACTATTTTTAGTAATTCCAAGGGAATTACTAAAACTATACACATATATGTGGATGTCTCCTCTCCCCAAAACATCCAGAAGGATACCTGCTATTTGCTAGACACTCATCATTAATCCAGCAACAACCAACAGCAGGCAGCAGAATGATGTTGCTCATCCAGGGCACGATGCTAAACTTGCTGGTTTGCAGACATGGCTGGTAGCTTTTCATGCATCTGTTGGAGTAGGGCTGCTGTGGCTCCTCTTTGGTGTTTTCTTTTCTCACCACAGGCAAAGACACACCTGCTCTGTGCACCTGGGAGACATAATGTGCTCTCATGGCCAAGAAGGCCAATGGGATCCTGGGGTGCATCACAAAGAGCAGGGCCAGCAGGTTGAGGGAGGTGATTCTCCCTCTCTACTCTGCTCTGGTGAGGCCACATCTGGAGTGCTGTGACCAGTTCTGGGCTCCTCTGTTTAAAAAAGACAGGGATCTCCTAGAAAGAATCCAGGGGAGGGTGACAAAGATGATTAGGAATCCGGAGCATCTCCCATATGAGGAAAGGCTGAGAGACCTGGGGCTGTTCAGCCTGGAGAATAGAAGGCTGAAAGGGGATCTCATCACTGTTTGTAAACATCTGAAGTGCAGGAGTCAAGTCAGTGGGGGCAGACTCTATTCAGTGGTGAGCAACAATAGAACAAGGGGCAATGGGATGAACGTGGAACACAGGAAGTTCCAAACTAATACAAGGAAGAACTTCTTTACTGTCAGAGTGACGGAGCACTGGAACAGGCTGCCCAGAGAGGCTGTGGAGTCTCCTTCTCTGTATATATTCAAGACCCGTCCAGACACCTACCTGTGCGACCTGCTATAGGGAACCTGCTTTAGCAGGGGGTTGGACTGGTTGGTTTCCAGAGGTCCCTTCCAATTGCTACAATTCTGTGATTACTCCAGCACTGCCATGTAGCTGATTCCTGAACACCAGAAGAAATTCTGTGTTTCTCAGAGAATATTGTGTTCTTGTTCCTTTTCTTTCTTTAAATAACCTGCTGTCACTGGTATTTAATTTGTGTATGTAATCTGAAGGGGCAGTAAGGGATTCCTGGTGACTCTAGTAAATAAAGATATTCAAAATGTCACTGCTCTGTGACAGCATTTAGTCTAATTGAAGCTGGCTCAAGTAAACAACAGGTCTGGGGAAAAAAAAAGGGTTTTAGAGCCATTGAATCTAAGTAATACATAATGTTTTCAGTAGAAATGTAAGCCTCTCCTTATGTATTACAAGAGTTACCTTTGTTTAATATGCTGGCTTCAGAATGCACCTATTCTTTATATAGATTTGCTGTGCGTACTCATGTATCCTTCTATGCAATATAGTGCTCTTAGATGTGAGCTGGTTTTTAGGGTTGTCCGTTTCATTGGCCTGTTTATCTGTAGACTTCTTAAAGTATTTTTGCAGTGAGTAGAAAAAAGAATTTTCATGCTTACTATGTGTTGCTTCTGTTGACACAATGCCCTCTGGGATTAAGCGGACCATACCCCATGTACCTTGTTCTATGGACTATCCTTGGAAGTGTGGGCCCATTACAAAAGCTAAGGCAGACTAGTGACTTTTATAGAGAAGAGTGCACTCCTAAGTCGTGCATTTAAAATAAAATAAGAGTGAGAATATAGATTATGGCACTGGGACCTGGCCACTTGACAGAAGATCCAGGGAGGAATGGAAAATAGATGAAAAATGGCCTTGGGATATGCAGGAGAAGCTTCCTGCTTCTCCTGTAGGTTCTGGTCAAAGTCCAAGGCAGCACAAATAGTCATAGAATCATAGAATAAATATCTTTTCAAATAACTATCTTTAAACAGCAGAGAAACAGCTAAGAAATTTACCATGCATAAGCTGTTTCAGTCAGTCTGTTAGAGCATTGTTATGTTATTAGGACAACAGTGAAATGATGGAGAGAAATACAGGAGAAGGTCCTCTGAAGTCTGTAGAGGAGTCGAGGAAAGGACAGAAGTGGCCTTTCAAGGCCTGGCAAAAGTTGACTGGTGCAGGCATTTAAGGCTACAGTGGTATGTAAATGCAACGATACGTAGATGGAATAAGTGTCTGCACCAGTGTACAATGTTTAGCCTCTGATATAGAGTGACTGTATTCACTCAAGACAAGTTCCCTCTATGTATGGAAGGGAAGCCATCCAGCGGGACCTAGACAGGCTGGAGAAGGGGGCCAATGAAACCCTAATGAGGTTCAATAAGGCCAAGTGCACGGTGCTGCACTTGGGTCAGGGCGATCCCAGGTATTTATACAAACTGGGGGAAGATCTTGAGAGCAGCCCTGTGGAGAAGTACTTGGGAGGTCCTTGTGGATGAGAAGCTGGACATGAGCAAGCAGTGTGCACTTGCAACCCGGGAGGCCAACTGTGTTCTGGGCTGCATTAAAAAAGGGATGGCCAGCAGGGAGAGGGAGGTGATTGTTCACCTATACTCAGCTCTTGTGAGGCCCCATCTGGAGTACTGCGTCCAGGCCTGAGGCCCCCAGTACAGGAAGGATACCTCTCCTATGAGGAAAGGTTGAGGGAACTGGGATTGTTTAGCTTGGAGAAGAGAAGGCTCCAGGGCGACCTCATTGCAGCCTTCCAGTACTTAAAGGGAGCATATAAACAGGAAGGGGAACAGCTGTTTACGAGGGTGGATAGTGACAGAACAAGGGGGAATGGTTTTAAACTGAGACAGGGGAGGTTTAGGTTAGATATTAGGAGTAAGTTTTTCACACAGAGGGTGGTGATGCACTGGAACAGGTTGCCCAGGAAGGTTGTGGATACTCCATCCCCGGAGGCATTCAAGGCCAGGCTGGATGTGGCTCTGGGCAGCCTGGTCTAGTGGTTGGTGATCCTGCACATAGCAGGGGGGTTGAAACTAGATGATCATTATGGTCATTTTCAACCCAGGCCATTCTATGATTCTATGATTCTAGAGTTCTATGATTCTATGTCAAACATCTTGTAACCTGCATAGATTCTGGTCTTCTTGGTTCTTTGGCCATAAGTCATGATCTATGGTCATAAAAAAAGGTTTATTTATTTATTTATTTATTTGGGGGGAATTGCTTGGTTTCCAGAATCTGTAATAATTTGAGGGGTGCATCTTACGCTATCATAGTGTTATGGTTTAACCTAGCAGGCAGCTTAGAACCAAGCAGCCATTTTCTCCCATCCATCCCACTGAGAGGGATGAGAGTATCAAATAAGTTAACAGTGTGAGAACTCGTGGATTGAGACTTCCAGCCATCTTTCTTCTGCTGTAGGCCCCAGGCCTGGGTACAGTACTCCAGATGAGGGCACATGAAGGCAGAGCAGAGGGGAATATAATCTCCTCCCTCTCCCTACTGGCCACGCCTCTGTTGATGCAGCCTAAAATACCATTGGCCTTCGAGGCTGCAAGAGCACACTGCTGGCTCATGCCCAGCTTTTCATACATCAGGACCCCCAAGTCCTTTTCCACAGGGCTGCTCTCAATGAGTTCTTTTTCCAGTCTGTACATCCCCAATTCCTCTCTGGCAGGACAGTATGAGAAGCTGAGAAGTCCTTAACTCAATGCAAGCACTGCTCAGCATTAACTAAAACAGCAGTGTGTTATCAATGACATTCTCATCCCAAATCAAAAGCACAGCACCATATCACCTACTGTGAAGAAATTAACTCTATGCCAGTCAAAACCAGGACACACATAACTGATGATTTATATCTTGAAACTATATGTCTTGTGTTTCATACCCTAGAGCATGAAATGTCAACAGGAATACAGATGTGAAGGTTTTGGAAGTACACAGAATAGTATAGTAGGAGACAAATCTGTTGCTTTTTTTTTTTTTTTATTGTTGCTCTCTCAAGTGATCTCTCAACAGGACCATTACAAGGTTTACCCTTAGAGGAAACTAGTCCTCCAGGCAAGAGAGTGCAGGAGCAAATCAACAGCTGGAGGAGCAGGACTGGGAATGATCTGCTGAGTTATATACTCATGAGCTTTCCAGTCTCCTAGATATGAAAAAAAGCCTTGTCAAATGAATTACTGGGAGAAAGGACAATCCAGAGCAAGCAGCACATGATACCAACTTCAGGTTGATGTAGGATTTTCTGATATCTTTGAGAGTCTGCAAAAGCATCTGACAGATACATAGGAAGGAGGCTGAGGCTGAACATTCCCAGTGTGCTTGGGACTGTCACAAACTGCACTATCACAGACAGGGTAAGTATTTCTTCCAGAGACTTAGTTGAGTATCCTCATACATAGATTCAGCATGTCTGATAAGTAGAATGTGCATTGTCTCATAAAAGACCACTCTAGAATTCTGAAAATTATGCTTTCCTTCTCCTGGATTCAGATGGAATCATGGAAATATTTGTGCTGCTCTCCAGATCATAGTAAAGAGCTATAAGGCTGATTTATCATATTCTGAATTTAATTGTGTGCTTTTGATCATTCCATTCTGAAGAATGACATAATCACATCTGTTTACAAAGTGATGCACTAGCACTGTGATGCTGCAGCAAATTTGCTCTTTCTGTTACTGTTTCTCAAAGTGGTGAGTCATAGATTGCATCAGTGTGCTGCAGAGCAGGATTGGTGTGGATCCTGAATCACTGTGGAAAGCAGTTTCCTTAGAGAGGAAGGCATTAAAAATGCATACAAACTGAAGACAAGCTAGGATGTGATCTAGGATCTGGAATAGCCTTGCCAAATATACCACAAAGTATACCCACAGGGTAGCTGGCATTCCCAGAGACTTCCCAGATAACCTTCAGTGTGTGAAGATGACTGGGAAGACCAGAAGGTTCTGTATGAGCTTGAAATAAATGAGGAAGATCAAGCTTGGCCTTCCTTGCTGACATGTCCTTTGGGGGCAATCAAACTGAAGGTAGCACAGACATAGGATGGGAAAGCACCTTCTCATTGGATTCTGCTGTCTGTTATTCACTATCCACACTGGAGACACATCTGGCCCCAGACTCCGCAAGGCCGAGGAATTATAGTTGCTGGCACTGTAGTATGTGTGAAATGCTGTAGCCATTTGCAAGACAGTAGTAGCTCAGAGAAATATATGGAGAATCATTTGCAAAATATGTCAGATATGTGATGTGGCTACTGAATACCAAGGGTGCTTAGACCAGAACAATACCTCTATACCTTGCAGATGACCTGGATGGGATCTACCCTAAACAACCATCCTCAGAAAGCTCACAACACTGATTTGAAAACTCCGTACCCGCAGCTGGCAAACTTCATCAACAGAAGAAACATTTTGAAACATTCCCTTCCCTGCAGAATGTAATGAATAGCTCTGGGACAATCTAGACAATTCCATTGCCTTTCTGCCATTATGCATTCTGTATCCATTTCAAACAGTAATTACAGAATATGATTCAGGTCAGGCGTGGCTCTGTGGAGGAGTAATGTTAAAATGAATGCTCATGTAATAGCATTTTGTAATGTTACAGTAGTTTTGTTACTGTTGTTGGTTTTACAATAGAAATATATATTTATAGTCTATGCACAACAATAGGTAATTCCACCAACACTAAATATTCAAATATTTCAGAATAATGTTTTGTAAACGTTAGGAAGACAATCATAGTGTAGTGTCCAACAACCTCATCCTGGAATCTTTCAGGGCTTTTGCTAGTCTTTGTTACCTCCTTTAAGCCACAACTTGTTCCACAAGATTGGAAAGGAATTCCTGAGTCATCGGCTACAACAGATTCTTCTCCTGTTATGCACAAATTAATCTCTTTCTAGAACTGAAAAGTTGACAGATCTTTAGGTGTTGTCCCTCGAGTCTCCAAACAACCTGTTTAAGGGCTGTTAGAAATAATCTAATCTTCAGTAAATGCATTCATGGACCATTCATACATATGGCAAAGCACGTAATTCATCCACAGTTTCTAACTATAACTAAGTATAACAACTGTAACTATAAATAACTTCCAGTTTAAGCAAAATCTCAGAGCTGTCTCTGTCTACATGGCACTACACTTTGTACTATTAACCTGCTTGTTGCTTACTCTCTATTCTTCATGGCCATTATGTTTTCCTGTATCCTGTTAGATCTTCATCTATGCAGCTAAATCTATGCTTCATCTTGCCAACAAATTAGTATATCCTGTGGGGTTCCTTTTAACATCATTATCTTCCTTTTCATTTTGAAAGTGCTTCTGAGTGCTCAGAGTACTTTTCAGTCTCAACCTTTTATTTTTATTCAATGATGTTAAGATTCTCTGTTACTTTTTCATGATGGTTGTCACTTTATTGTGTGATTATTCTTATTGATCTCGTCTAAATAATTTGCAGTGAGATATCACTTACCAAGAATGCCTCTATATTTCACCTGAAATGCAGAAAGTACCATCTGCTTCTGATTTATAGGCTAAGTAAGAACTTACCAAGTACAAGCATTTTGGATCAGGATCATTTCTTCGGTAATATACTTTGTTTATAAAACACTCTTTGATCAGAAAGTGTAGATTCTTCTCTATAAATGCACAGAAAAAAATAAGGCGGTTGAATTGTATTTCTTTATAAGCAAAGTTTAAATAGAATATTACTGGAAGGATGTTCAGTCACTTCTACATCTTTTTATTTTTCAGTAGAGGATTAATGATGTGTGTTACTGTTAGAAGTTGATCTAAATTAATTTAACCTAAGGCTTCTAACAATAATGTAGTTGAAATAATTTTAATTATTATCATTCTTACTGGAGACAGTCAAATATTTTTTTCATTAAAGTCTATGGCTTGTTAAATGAGCTAAGACATATTTTAAAACGAAATGGCATTAAGAGTGAACATGCCATCCATTATATGGAGAGGCAGCACAGATTATATTTACATTTTTTTGACATTGTGCTATAAATCAGGTTCAAATTCTGATTTAAGTCATGATCACGTGCTTCATGATTGTCATAGTCTGCACTCTATAGTTTAAGAGGGAGGCATGTAGTAAGAGGGAGGCATCTTAGGATACCTTTGAAAATAAAGAATTATCCATTACTCACAGTGCAAACAGTGCTGTCTTTTGGTTACCTACACGGGTACATAGTAAGATACAGGCATGGCCGTAACACCACTGTGATGCTGCTCTGGCAGCAACTCAAGGTGCAAACTTCAGCTTAAAATCAACTCTTTGATAAGGAGGTGGGTTCCTTGCTGGGGCATCCTAGCAGACCTCAGGGGAGGCCCCACTGAGGCACTTAAGCAGAGCTTTAACCAACAGCTCTCCTGTGGACCAGACACTTGTCTCATTATCTCTTGGCCCTTAGCCCAGGTAGGCAAATCCCCAGGAATGGAGTGATGTGCTCAGAGGCCTGAAATTCCACATTGGCTATGATGGAAGAAATGATATTGTTCAGTGTGAAAAAGTACCCCTGGATGATAAATAAACCAGTGGTACACTTATGCTATTCAATGAAATTAGCTGAATGAGATTGATGTCTACTGTTGAGTAAAGAAAAGATTAGTTGGTTCCTGGCTAGCTATTTTCCTATTTGAAATAGGCCCAAAGAAGAAACAGCCAATAGAAATCATAGAATCATAGATTAAGTGAGGTTGGAAAAGATCTCCAAGATGATCCAGTCCAACTGTCCACCTGTCACTAGTATTTTCGCACTATGTCCCTCAGTAAAGCATCTAAGTGTTTCTTGAACACCTCCAGGGACAGTGACTCCACCACCTCCCTGGGCAGCCTATTTCGGTGCCTGACCACTCTTTCAGAGAAGAATTTTTTCCTGATGTCCAACCTGAATCTCCCCTGGTGCAACTTGAGGCCATTCCCTCTACTCTTATCGCTGGTTACATGGGAGAAGAAGCCAACTCCCACCTAGCTACAACCTCCCTTCAGGTAGTTGTAGAGAGCAATAAGGTCTCCCCTGAGCCTCCCAGCTCCCTCAGCCTCTCTTCATAACGCCTGTGCTCTGGAATCCTCACCAGCTTCATTGCCTTTTTCTGAACACACTCCAGGGCCTCGATGTCTTACAGTGAATAGCCCAAAACTGAACACAGTACTCGAGGTGCAGCCTCATCAGGGCTGAGTACAGAGGGATGATCACTTCCCTGCTCCTGCTGGCAGTGCTATTTCTAATACACGCCAGAATGCTGTTGGCCTTCCTCGCCACCTGGGCACACTGCTGGCTCACGTAGCATCAACCAGTTCCCCCAGCTCCATTTCCTCTACACAGTCTTCCAGCCACTTTGCCCCAAGCCTGCAGCACTGCCTGGCGTTGTTGTGGCCAAAGTGCAGGACCCAGCACTTGGACTTGTTGAACTTCATCCCATTGACTTCAGCCCAGTAATCCAGCCTGTCCAGATCTCTCTGTAGGGCCTTGCTACCCCCAGGCAGATTGACACTTCTTGACAACTTGGTGTCAAATGTAAACTTACTGCCAGTGAACTCGATGCTCTTATCCAGGTCATCAATAAAGACTGAACAGGACAGACCCCAGTACCAACCCCTAGGTAACACCATTCATGACTGACTGCCAGCTGGACTTAACTCCATTCACCACCACTCTCTGGGCCCATCCATCCAGACAGTTCTTTACCCAGCAAAGGATGTCCAAGCCAAGGATCTGTCCAAGCCACAGACTGCTAGCTTCTCCAGGAGAATACTGTGGGAGACAATGTCCAGGTGAGTCACTTGACCATAAGAAGGAGATTGAGTTAATCAAGCAGGACCTGCCTTTCATGAACCCATGCTGTCTGGGCCTGATCCCCTGGTTGTTCCACACATGCCGTGTGATCTTGCTCAAGATGATCTGCTCCATAACCTTCCCTGGCACTGAAGTCATACTGACAGGCCTGTAGTTCCCCAGGGAAGTTATGACCCTTCTTGTAGATGGGAGTCACATTGACAAGCCTCCCATTCCTCTGGGACCTCTCTAGATTGCAATTTCAAATGCTATAATTTAGCAAACTTTGGACAGTGAATTTTAATTTATTTTCATTTATTAATTTGTTCTGAAATCTTTTCCTAAGTTTACAGTAACGTGAGTGTCTTAATGCTGACTTTATTCTTTTTGTTTCATGTTTTCCCAAACATCGCAAAACAGCAAAGGAGATGAAGGGACTGATGTGATAAATTGATGAGAATTACTAAAAACACACAGTGCACCACAAAGAAAACAATAAGGAAGACAAGATACAAGTAGAGAAGGGCTCTTACCTTTTCTCAGATTTCTTCTGTGAGAGAAAGCTCTTTATTTAAAAGTGGTGAGCTGAAAAGGGGGTTGAAATTGCAAGCAAGAAAACTGCCTCTGGCTTTTTCATTGTTGCTGCGTTGAGAGAAAAATGACTTTGTCCTCACTTTTTATAAATAAAAAGGACAGTATCAAAGGTACCTGGCTTCACCAACTCCTTCTCTTGGCAGAAATAAGCCGCAGGACCCCAAACGTTGTGTAAATGAAGGAGTCAACAAGGGTAGTGATATTTATGCCTCTTCCCTTGGTATCTGTTTGCATTTCTGATAACTGTTTCTATGTTCTGTCCTCGAAGAAATGTTAATGTTTTAAAGCAAAGAATATTTGATCATCCAACTGCTGATGTTTAATCTGGGATTATTTTGTATCATAAAAAGCCAGTTCCTTCACAACACTTCTCTTTTCTTGTTTAAGTATCTGCATCCCCAAGAAGATGGAATGTCTTGGTGAGGACTCCTATGAAAAGCTCAAGTATGTTTTACTTCTAAAATTTATGACTCCTCCCAAATATTCAGGGGGAAGAAATATGGCTGCAAAAACACCTAAATGACAGAATTACAAATTAACAGATTAATGTGCAGTTAGAACTGTTATTTAAAAAAAAAAAAACAAACACAAACTGTCAATGTTTTCTCAACTACTAGTCAGATAAAGAGCAAAACATTTTGAAAAAGAAATGAAATCATTCTGTTGCAAGCATAAAAAGGAGAGGTGCAACTTCTATAAAAAAGTGTCAATTTCTATTATTATAGAATAATATATAAAAGATATATAGGAATTTTATATATACATATATAAATTGAAAGTTTTACAGGAGAAATAAATCTCCAGATTATTCATAGCAGATCAATGTTAATATTCCTATTCAAACATATTTCTAATTCCTAATAATGCTATTAAATTCTAATAATAGATAATTAACTACAACAAATGATGTGTGGAATATACATCATTCCTATGAGAATACTCTTTTCTTTTTTTAGAATATGTCTCACTTTACTTTTAGACTACCTTGAATGTGTTTCTAAATTTCCTTTAGTTTTCTGGGGAGGAGTTGGCATCTCTACAGAGCATTTCTGGTCTCCATCATTGTTTTTTAACTCCTTGTTCTAATTTGGTTGGAGTATTGAGTTGCAGCTGGGTGGTAGCAACTCAGATTATGAATTGCCAATCAGACACAATCCAAGCAAATAAAGTATCATGTATTATGCTGCCTCACACTGCATTATTGTGGTCTAATGAATGGTTTGGGTGAAATCTACTATAACGTGGATACTAGGATATGTCCTGCTGTCCATGTATTTTGTGAGATGTTCTTTGTTTCCACTAGTATTAACCTGAAGCATGTGTATTAGAGAAGAATACATCTTTGCCTCATTCAAGCTTTAATTTGGAGTAATTGAAAAGTACTTAGTTGTTAAATACAAAATTCCTCATTTTATGAAGCATTGTTATTCTTATTTAGAGGGGAAAAAAAAGGAACACAAGATGTGCTTGTTCTATGATTGGACTCCTTTTCTAGTATTTATTCTTCTGAGACACTTCTGTTTTCCTTGACTTCTTGTTCTGTTCCCAAAAGTGTATGATAATCTCACTTTACTCTCCTACTGCTACTGTTTTCAAGTGGCTGCTGTTGTAAGCAGCCTGCCTGCTGAGACATAGTTTATTTAACACCTGAAGCTATCTTAGGGACCTAATTTCTGTACAGAATGCAAACAATTGTGGATAGGCCAATGGATATGGATGAATTAAACCCAACCCAAAACTTCAGGTGAAAAAGAGCGTGTTGGTCTTTTTTTTTGTTTGTTTGTTTGCTTGCTTGTTTTTTAGGGTATGGCAAGTAAGAATCACCAAAAGTGTTTCTAGGATTTGTGTAAACTAGGGAAATAATGTCTTAGAAGATTCTTCTGATTGCTCACATAATCAAAGTATGCATTTACTAATAAGGCATTTTTTACAGCACTTGATTTCTGTGATCATTTTGTCCCACTGCACTACTGAAATCACAATTGCCAGTGTTAACATTTCAAAACCTGTAAATGAAGCTCTAATTATCACCAGCTCAATTTAAAAGTAATGATGCTTTAAAGATTTTCATTCCTTTATTTGTTGTCTGATTGCTAAATTGTCTAGATAAATTTGAATGTGTATTCAAACTTTTCTCCATATCTACAAAGCATAGAAGGTTTCCATCTTTGAAATGAAAGCGTGGATTCTGGAATATTCAGATAAATTTGGGAGGCATGACTAACTGACTACAAGGCATGACTACATGACAAAGAGATATAGAATGACAGACATCGGACATTTCACTTTCAGAGACACCACCTGACCTAGAGATGTCACAAGCACAAAGAAAGAAAGCACAAGAATGAAGCCATTCTTGTTTCTTACTGGAAAAAGGGGGTATACAGAGGAAAACTTCATTCACATATTTAGACACATTTCAATTCTGAATTTCAGCTCCATTAAATAAAACGCACAGAAGTTTGATTTTTTACTATGTTCTTATAACCCATTGCTTCTACTAATACTAGACAAGAACCTGAATTTAAGCACATTGCAGCTTTTCTCTGAAATGGAATACATCTTCCAAGATTCATGGCACCTAAGTTTAGACAACTAAAGTCCTGCTATAGAAATTCTTTTTTGCTCTGTGGTGAGGAAAAGCAGTGGTATGCAGTTTGCTCTAAAAGTAATACCATGGAAACTGCAACAGATACAAAGAGCACAATAATGCTGTTTGATAGAGCAACTTGTCAGCTACAAAAATATTTTTCAAAATAGCCACCACCATTAGCTATGCATTTTTGCCACTGATAAACAAGAGCCTTCATACCAGGCACCAGAGAAAGTGACCCACTGTTTCACAGCTGCTATGATGGTGTCATTGCTAGAAAACTGTTGCCCACACAGCCCATCTTTCATCAGCACAAGGGGTCAAAACCAGACCATTCTGTGGATGTAGCAGCACAGTCCACCCAAGATTGGTAACATGCTCCATGGTCTTCAAACTGGTATGGGGTCTGGCATTATCATGTAGTGAGAGAAAGGTTGTCTTCTTCTCTGACTTTACTCTGAAAGTTCAAGACTTTGACTTAGTCAGAGTTGTGATGTAGCAGTCAGAGTTGATGGTTTGTCTGGGTTCCAGAAAATTCAGAAGGAGCACCCCTTTCCTATCCCAAAAGACAGTGCACATCACTTTAACCACTGAAGACTGGATCTTGAACTTTTTCTTCAGTGGAGAATTCACTTCTTGCCGCTCCATGGACTGCTGTTTTGATTCCAGCTCATAGTGGTGACACCACATCTCATCACTAGTAATGATGCAATCAGTCACCTTCAGCCTCATGTATGTTCATCAGTAGCATTTGGTGTTCTTTCTGTTCCTATGTGAACATCTGTGGGACCGATCTGGCATAAACTTCATTATATTTAAATGTTGTCACCATTATTTCCAATCCATCAAAGCCACTATTCAGCTCCGTATACAGTTTCCTGGTTGTAATTCGCTGACTCACACAGATGAGTTGATGGAGACAGTCTCCATTTTGTGGTGTGACAGCTGTGCACGATTATTTCGGTTTCTTTCATCTTGCTGTCAGCACTGCTGAAACGCACCACCCACTGCCTCACTGTTCTCACATCCTCTGCTTGGTCTCCATAAATAATCAGCAAGCAAGCACTGATGAATGTCAGTGGGTTAAGTTTTTTCTACATGGGAGATTTCAGTTCCACACCTTTGCTTCATACATACTTCCACGTCAGATGCCATTCTGTCAGACTGCCCCTCTGCTGCCATCTGTAATCTGGCAACAAAATGAGAGGGAATATTGGTGGGAATGTTACACCAACATCTGCCTCCGGTGCTGTGGGCCAACATTGTAAAATAGGAGGCATTATTTTTGGAAAGCCTTTGCAGATGTGTCTGACAGTTATGTATGGTAAGCCGCTGCAGTTATGTATGATAAATACAATCTGCCATCACATGTGTATTATGTGACTGTTTGAAGATATCATTTCAGCAGCTTAATCACAGGATTGTCTTTTTCTGTTCTATTTCTAGACATGACCAGTTCACAGGACTGAGGAGGCAGCAGCTTTTCTTGGTGCAGAACATGGGAGGGGGACAATAGTGAAAGGAGATGTCAATATAGGGAACTCGAAGTATACAGCCTCAGGTGATGCAGCTGTAGGATCAAACTCTTTCAAAAAAGAGGCCCTAGAAAGTGTTCTAATAGACTCTTCCAATGTAAAACAGAATCTTCATTCAGATTTTAAGTTGTGTAAATCAATATGGGGTACTGGTATTGTACATATTTCTGAATATCTAATCATGTTTAAGATCATTGGTTTTGTATCGCTGAATGATATTCTGCCAGACAAAGAAGTAATCCTTTATTTCTGTAGGTGCAATAACAGTCCTAAAAGAGAAATGGTTTAGAAATACACTGAAAATTTTCAGTACCTGAAAATGCTGCTGGTTGCTTATCCTCCAAAATATACCAAGCTCCCATTTAGATCTCTCAGGTTTGAGTAGCTATCAGGCTTCGGTAGGCACTCAGATATCATATTATTTTATTTCACTTTCTTTTTATATACCACATGTAATCATCTATTTTTAATAAATATATTTTTAAATGTCAGTAAACGTTCAACAAGAAACCACTGATTGTGTAAAAATAGCTGTGTTTCTAAGACTGACTGTACATACATACTACAGGAAAACAGTTTTAAAGTGGAATAATCTAAAACCTGGTACAACTTTCAAAATAATATCTTGAATAATTAATGTATTTTCAGATTTATTTAAAAATGGACTGTGCACTGCTTGAGATTTTCAAGTTTAAAAACCTTATGACTTAAGGTTTCTACCTATGGTTTATAGACTACCCTTTTCAGATAGAAAAATGCACAAGGATAAGATGAGTCGTCTTTATGCCAGTGTGGAAAGTGATATTAAAAATAATAATAACAGAAGAATTGGAAGCATAGTAAAGATGAGACAGGTATGTGATAGGGGGAGGGAATCACAGTAAAATAGCAAACGTGGCTGGACTGTGTTTGTTAAAAGATATATGCTCTTCAGGGAAAAAATATAAAAGAGAAATAAAAATTAATCTACTAGGTTAGCACTATAAGTGATAATGAATTGAGAAATTATTGTACAGACCAAATAGAACCTGCTTAGGTCAGAAATTGTTTGAGGAAGAATTTTAAAAAACATTCCAAGGATTAAAGGTCTTATGTGGTATCTGAGCATTTGATGTGAACTGAAACAGAAATACCCGAAATATCACTAGAAAGAGATAACTGGGAATTGTGTAATGGTAGGAGATTTCAACTCCTCAAATAAAAATGGACAACAGATAGAATGAAAATGAATGATAAGCTCAAGGTATTTCTAGTAATGTTGGCTCAAATATTTATTCACAAAAATACTACATGAATAAGAAATAGTGATAAGACTGGGTTTCTTAAAATGTGAGAGAACGTTATTCTATAAGGCAGGTTTTATATCATCTTGGGTTCAGCAACAAAATACTGGCATTTTTTTCTCGTAAATGTACACAAGAAAAACTAGTTTTTTGTCTAAGATGATCAATTTCAAAAGAGCAAGTCTGAAAGATTTAACTGACTGAATAGCGTTTCCAGTATGTTGTTGGTTTGGAATTTTCTTGAACCAAAGGTGCAAAATGTCTTCAGAATTTGCATCTCAAGTAAAGAAGAAACCTTTAGGTGAGGGTTCTAGGTCTAATATCTCTGAAAATATGCCAGGAATAAATATTTTTTCAAATTGCTTAAATGAAAAGAGGAGCTCAGTGCTATGTCTTGAAATATTGAAGGTATGAGGGAAATATAATTAAAACTTCCACGTTGTTGCTTTTACCTTAGTGAATGCACGGCTTATTCTTGAAAGTATAATACTTTCAAGGGAGGGAGGTAGACCTCTGGTCTGGCTCAGTATATTTTTTTCTATGTTTTTATGCAAGGAAATGACGAGGGAATTTCTATACAGCAAGCATAGTATTGAGGTTAAATAAGATTTAGTTTTTCCTTCCTGCCATCTTCCCCAGATGCTTCAGTTAAATAACTACTGTGGTATTGACTTAGGAAGTCAAGGCAGAGCAAGTTGGGCATGTATTAAAAGCAACAACAACAAAAAAAAAACAACAATGAGCTCACACAGAGTAGAGGCCCCATTCAGGAAATACAATCTGCTCTCATCAGACAATCAACATCCAAGAATCTGGAAAGAGTTGCTGTATGAAATTACAGGTCGTGACATCAGGTTTCAAAGATTAGTCTGTCAGTGGTGGGCACTGCTTCATGGCTGGAGAGTTTCATATTTCAAAAAATAAAAATATGGAACAACCACAGCCACAGCAGATGAATCTCGGTAGTAAGAAAAGCTTTAAAATAAATTTGGAAGGAATACTATTTAACAGCATGGAAATAAATCTATGTGTTTTACCAAGGAGAGGTAAAGACTAACACAATAACTCTGTTTGATAAGAGAACTAATATTTCTAGAACTAATGTGTCTGACATTCACTAAAGTATAAGTTATGGTGCCATTTGAGACAACTGGTAAGTCTGAAGGAGAAAGGATCAAAAGCAAAAGGAAGGTAAGGAGGAGAAGAAAACTGGTCATATCAAAAAATTAATGATTGCTACCAATGTTTGCTACCAGTGTCCCTAAAACATTAGCTCTGGTAATTTATTAATGATGCAGGCAGAAATTCTATGGCTTTACCAGTTAAACTAAGAATAACACAGTTTGGGCATAAAACAAAACAGATAAGCATATGCTTGCCATCAGCATATTTAGTCTGGAAAGTAGAGAAAAGCTTGCAAAGATGGAGAATATTGAGGTTCTGTACAGCCTTTTAGAAGAAACAAGAAAGACCACTGATAATTTTAAGACAGAGGTGAGTTTTCAAAGACAGATTACATAAAGCAATTGTCTGCAATACCAACCTATTGTTCTTGATGATTGCAGAGTTCCCTGTAAGCCTCATGTTTCCAAACTTCAAGCTAAAAATCAATACCAGTCTCGGGAGACCCATGATAGTCAGATTCCCATTCAAGGAATCTCTTTCAAGCCAATAGAATTTTCAGAATGGGGAAAAAAGCAACAGAAATCCTCTCTGAGATTGTTAGTGCCTTACTAATTCTTTGTAATTAATTGCAAGAAGCTGCAGTCTCTTGTAGTGAAATTTCCCCATGAGACCCCGGATGCAGACAGCTGCCTTGCCTTCCACTCAGACACCTAGAGATTAGCTGAAGTAACTCACTACAAACTGCCCTCAGAGCTGGTCTAGTCACTAACTCATCAATGGCTGCTCTACTGCAGAAGCCAGCAGTGTGGATGTAGATGTCTAAAATGAGGCTTATCAAACCTTCATGATGGTTTTGGTACTTACAGACTGAAAAGTAAAACAGACATAATCCTGCAGAGAATCTGCTGTGTGAATTCTCAGAGGTAGCTGTTTTCCTTTCTACTTCTATGTTTTTAAGATTATTTTCATGCCTCCCACATTTCATAATTGAAATGTTCCAAGTAATTGCTTTATAAAACTATTTAAGCTCTGTTGTCGTCAACTACACCTCACAGAGAACAAGGTTTATCTCAAATCATTGAAATTTATTCTTTAGCTTAAGCTAGCCATCTCAGCTCCTTCTCATTATCACTGAACTGGCCTTGATGGAAACTTAAGTATGACCTCCAACTCTCTGCTCACAATGAAAAAAAAAGTCAAAGTAAGTTCCTAAAAATTAAAAATAATGTTTGGTAATCTGGTAAATATTGAAAGCTTCTTTTTCACTTAAAGGAGGGCAAGTGGGGTACATTTTGTATCTATTGGGTGCTTTTCAGCAGCATTGGCTCAGTATGCTTTGACTCTCCCTTGCTCTAAAAGAAAGGGAGCTATGTTTCTCCAAATGTAAATCTGGGATATCATTCATGGTCTGATGACTCTGCTGACATTCAAGCTTTTACAAAATTATGAATGGTTATCATTATTTACCATGGGGATATTATTCCTTTACTTTTCCTCTTCTCAAAAATAATTGGATTACTTAGTCTTAAACTTTAAAAAAGAAACATTTAAAAAAAGACAAATAAATTACTGTAGAACAGTAAAGATATCTGAAAAAATGATAGATTATATCTTCTGAAAGTTGTTAATGACTGAAATTAGGCAGTTTGGATAGAAACTTGCACAGCAGTAACTAGGGTTTTCAGTCCCACTTGTTCTATAATTGCAATATTATTCTCCAGATGATTCAGCAGTGCACTTACATAAATCATGAGCGTACACCTGTATTAGCATATTCTTTTTCTGCTTAATCAATTCACTGTTTTCCTGCTATGTGCAATGCTTGTCCCCTATTGGAAGTGTCAGGAGACAGCTCCCTTCTCAAAACATGCTAACCGTTCTGTAGGATGAAATAAAGACAAAAAAGTTGTCCTAGTTTTGAGTAGAACCCAAATATTTTGGTAAGCTGCTTTCCATAATACAGCCAGATATTGGTCCAAGTATAATTAACCCCTCTAAAAACACCATCCTCTGCAATTTTTAATAAAAAGAAATGTTACAGGGCTTTTGTATCTCTCAGAAGTAGCACATTTCCAACATTTTTCCTTACCAGATCTCCTTGGAGATTACCAATGGCTTCAAGCAGCCTAACTACACTGAACCTCATAATCTACACTTGCAATGTGTATTATGAGTTCCTAGATTAACTGTAGATTGGGTTTACAGCATACAGTGCTAAAGAAGAACTATGTTTTGGCTACTGTGTGGTAGATTGGGCTGTAGGTTTCTCACGTTTGCATTAAGATGCTGAGCTGTGGTTTAAATTTGCCTCACTCAGGAGGGGGAATCATTGAGCAATCAAACAGGCAGCAGTGTCAAGGGTGGAGCCATAAGGTCCAGAGAATCAGCTGAAGTACCTGCTCAAAAAGTGGTAATGTAACTATAGCCATCCTACAAAGCTACTTCATATTTTTAAACTTTGTGGTAGCTCAGAGACCCGTCAGTCTCAGTTTTCCAATCTTTTTATGATAAAAAAGAGACATTATAGTTGTTAGAGATTTAATAAAGAGGGGGAGGTTTCAGGTAAAATATGTACGCAAAATATTCCAATTTGTTATGTGATGTAAGCTGTAAAAACAAGAGAATATTTTCATATCCTGTTTTGAGAGACAGAGGAAATTGAGCAGCTGATGAATAGAAATGCATCAGGAAATGCATGTTTTTTCTTTCTTAAAATAGCTATTCAATTAGTATGTTCCTCATTATAATTATTTTTTAACAACTGCTATTTTATATTTGTGTGAGCTACTACAAATTTTTTAACTGGTTATATTAAAAGAAACGTATCACTGTTGTCACACCAATCTGCACTCTTCTCATTTTCCTCATACAATTCTTTGGACTTGGATTTTTCTCTTTGACAAGGAAATGAGGTTTGGGGCTAAAGACACCTGGCAAGATTGATTTAAAACACTGAATTAGATTTGTAGTTCTGGCTCACATTGAGGCTATGCTTTGCAGTGGCTTTCAGATGCCTGGCATCAACACAGGGAAAAGAAAATGACAGTAGTTCCAAAGAAGTAGCTGGATATCTGAGCCTGTCCCCAGCTTTGAGATTGTCCAAAAAATATTGGATAGAAAACAGGGGGACTAACACAATTTTCCACATGTGCGTCCTCTCTTCTCTCTTTCATTTCCATTTGTTGAAATTTTGTTCTGAATCAGCTGTAATGTCATAAATCAGTGAAGTTTTACTCTTGTTATCTTGTCAGGCACTCCAAGCTCCAGAGGGTGAATAAAATAATGAAGAGTTTTTACATAGCTGGGCAAAGAAGCTATGTTGAAGGAAGTTTAAAAATTATGAAATCACTTGAATTTCAGTGATTACAGTACTCCAAATGGCTAGTTAGTGAGGTGCAGCTAATGAACATGTCAAGTACATTGTGGAACTGAGAAAATAAATCCAGATTCCTGACCAGAAATTGTTTCAAGCCTTGCAGCTGTTCATTTCGACATGCAGCGCTATACTGGAACTAATCCAATAAAAACTCTGAGAGTTCACCTTCATCCTCCTTTTCCCGCAAGGATTTCTCTTTTGGCAGAATCTACTGTGTTCACACACTGTTTTGTCACAGTTGTTCCCTTTTTTCTGATCCTTTGCTAAATTGGAAAGTGTTTCTCCTTCAGAACTGCAAAAATATTTGTAGCTAAAATTCCATCCAGACCCCACATTTGGAAAGAAAAAAAAAAAAAGTACTTCACTGCTGTTTACCATGTAGAACCAAACATTCGGTTTTTCACTTACATTAAGGGCTACCCTGTTTTTATTCCATCTTTTGATTGTATGCACTTTCGGGAGACCCACTTTGCAGAGGCCATCTGTCTCAGCACCTTCAACTATGTTCCTGTATCACAAAAATATCTTCTATTCCTCTGCACGCTTGGCATAGATATATCTCAGCATAATTTAAAAAACTTAGGAGCTTGCTCTTCTCTCTAGGATTACTCTGCCATCAAACTTTCATTGTCTAAGGCTATTTTAGCTATTTTCTGTTTTTCTCTTATTACATTACAGAAAGCCACACTGAGAAAGTCTGCTGAGCAGGTTGTGAGGTGCAGAACTGGGTCCTCCATGGAGGCAAAGAGTTTATTCTGTAGTATCTGTTAACACATTGCTGAGCAATCCCAACTCCAGTCTAACAGCCCCCATCATGTGCAGGAGGGAGAAATAGAAAGAGAAAGGAAGCTTCACTCTGGAACTTTCAAGTCTCGAACTGGAGAATCATGGAGGCTCTTAGATTCTTCAGAAATTGTGAAAATTTCTGGAAATGAAGATTTCTTTGAAGGATTTTTATCTTAAAATGCAACAAGGCTGTTTACACTTAAAGGTAAAAATATATGGGAAAATTTAAATTAGTGGACTGGAGAAGGAGAGGGGGCAGAAAGCCAGCAGATGCAGAAAGAGAACAGAGTTCAAGGTGATGAATTGTGTATCCTTGGGTAAAGAAGAGGAAAGTGTCAAAATGAAAACTGTAATCGATGAGAGACAATCTCTTTAAATAGATTTTCAGTTAGACTGTGCACTGAAAAGTGAGAAATAAAAGTTGTGTAAAAATGCCAGAAGTCTAAGAAATAATAAGAAAATCAGTGTCTCTTGTTTTAAACTAGCATATTGATATATAACATGCAAAAAACTCAATGGGAGGGAGGAAGTCAAATAGAGGAAAAGTAATAGAAAAGCAAAAACTATATGGGAACTATAGCATAAATTACAGCATAATATCATTGGTAATATCCAACAAGGATAACTGTTTTCTGTGACCTCCTAGAGCAGTCATCAAACCAAAAGACCAAGAAACAGAAATAAAACATAGGAGGTTTGGTCAAAAGAATACATGTCTCAGCTGGGGATGATGTGATGCTGAAACTAAATTTTTAGACAAGAACAGTTTCAGTTCTGTGGAACAGATAGTCAGGGAACGGGTAGAAAGAAATGCAACTAGGGGCTTACCTAACAAAACTCAAAAAATATTACTGAAAACTTATTTATAAAATATTTAAATCTAGGATTTTTGTAGTCATGGCAAATCCCATGTGTCATTCACCCCCCTCTCACCCTCCAGCCCCCCAGATCCTGGCTAATATACTGTTTAATGTCAAAAAGAAGGCAATATGATTATGGGCAAATATTGCTTCTGTTAAAAAGAAAAAACAGAGGACAAACACAGGGTAAAATGTTTTCATTTGAAATTTAATATGCGTTAAATAGTTAAAAACAGATAGAACTTTCAAACAAAATGCATACTATGAAAATATGTTAGAAAGATCAGGAAAACACTTAAGCCAGAAATTAGAGGGTATTTTAAAAGAGTTCTGTTAACAAAAAGGAACATAGACTACATGGATTTCATTTGTGAAACCCTCGCTAAACACTTCTAAAGAAATAGCTCACATTAATTAAGAGGGACAATTCTAGCATGTTTAGATAGAAAAACAGGGCATTGACAAATGGCTAGTTTGCCAGTATGGTGAAGTTCCCAGCAACTGCTTCCTATTGGAACTAGAGGTCCACAATGAGACTTTTCAGCATATTCACGGATGACCTGGAAACAAGAGGAGGTGGTTGAGGTGTCAGGGTTTACTGACATTGCTGCATTTTGAGAGGACATATTAATAGGAGAACTGATGGAGAAAAAAATCAGAAATGGCTGAAGACAGTGAATCATAGTGTCATAAAATCATAAATAAAATCCAAAGGAATAAAACATAGTTATTCATGAATAAAAACATTCCTAATTTAAGGTGTCAGGTGTTGATATCTTGACTAGGTACTATTCAGGAAAGACAGCTTAGAGTTATTTTAGACCCATGAATGTGCTAGCTCAGTCCTTAGCACTGTTTTAAAACATATACAAATTTTATTAGGAAAACACTAGGAATTAAAAAAAAAAATCATGACAATACATTTAGTGCTTTCTGCTGTTTGCAGTTCATCTGCTTTCATTCAGAAATTCAGAAGTTATTTGGTAGAGCTGGAAAGGATACAAGAATGATTAAAGGTGTTTGGTGATGAAGGAGTGGGAAGACTTGGACTTTCCAGTCTGGAAAAGGATTGAATAAGATGAGCTTTCATGAAAGTCCATAAAGTTCTGGATGACATTGAAAAAGTCAATAGAACTGCCACTTTTATTACAAGACCTGGAGAGCAGCAATGAAAATAGCCAGTGGCAATTAAAAAAAAAAAAAATGGAGTTTCTTCTTGATACAATATATGTTTTGTAAGTAGACCACTTTGTTACAGAATTTTGCGGTTGCTCCATCTTTATTTAGACTTTAAATGCCATTCAGCATATTGCACTGAAGACAAGTTATCTGTATAAAGATTTCCTCAAGAAGTCTATCAGTAGAGTTACACATCAGGTGAGTCAAGGAGAAAATTTGAGGAAGGTGTCACCCACTGATCCACTGTTTTCGTATTCTTCTGTAAGTATCTGCTCCTCTCAGATGTGGGGTGTAGGACTAGCTATTGCTTTGGTCTGACACGGTAGCACCTATACTAGCAAATGAAGCACAGCCTGAGAGCATAGACTTGCCAGGACAAGGCAGTAGTGATCTGTAGGTTACTACAGTCTTTGTTTCCATGTTCTATAATGTGGTTTTGGTCTATGAGAACCAGCACGTCCCAGACAACACCCAGTTCAAGAGAGAGTGGTGGTCAAGAACAAGGTGGGATGAAGAAATTTGGGCATGAAGATGTAAACTCTTCTATGTCAACTGATGTCAGAGGTGGGAAGGCAGGCAGGCTTTGGCCTATTTCATTTTTTTATTCTGTGGCCTAGACAGACCACAGGGAAAACTGAGCTGCCTGAACTTAGCTTGCTCAATCTAGTTTGGTGCTAATGAAGATTTATAACAGCCGACCTTAATGAATGTTTTTTAATTTAATTTTCAGTTGTTTCTGTTTTGACTTGTTTTTGTGTTTTTGTTTTTTTTTTTGTGGAGAGGAATGCTGGGGGTGGGGGAAAGACTTTAAGACATCCTAAGACTGTAAGGCTTCTGTTCTTATGGAAAATTGGGAAATAAACTTTATGAAATAAAAACAAATTATTTGACATAAGCACAATATAATGACGCAGAAGATAACAAATTCAGCTCAATTGCCAGCATGTCCTTGCTTGGCTAGGTTCCAGTCCTTGCAGCAGGAATTCGATTAAGTAAGAAACTCAAGATTTACCTATAAGTATTGGATATAATTAAATTCCAAAGTCGGTATGGGTTCATCCACTATATTTAAGTTTTCTAGCTATGCGCTCAAAATATTAAAGCAATTTTCTAAATTTTTACAATGTTCATTTCTGTGTCACATTTTACATCTGAGACCAATTATTTTGTTTAATCTCTGTCCTATCCAGTTTAGTCTCTTTGCTTTATCTTTGAAAATTCCAAGAGAATTCTAAGAGAATCTGACCTGGTGATTATTTCTCAGATTTGGTCCGAGTATGGAGTATTTTTTTTTTCCTGGAGCCACTGTCTAAATGCCCCATGAATTTAAATTTTCTTTTTTATCTTCTTTAGCTACATCTTTAAGATTTGCAAGTAAATCTAAGTGCATGCAAGCTCGTTTGTTAGACTGGGTGCAACACTGTCATTATATTCATAAGGTAAGTAAAATATCCCCAGTATTTTTGAAAAACAAATTCATAACATTACTTTAGTATTATTTACAAGTCTTGACATTATTTAAGTTGTAAATATTCATTACATGAGTACTCAGGTAGAAAATGGAAGCACAAAGACTGCAGAAAGTAATGCAGGAGGACTATACATCAGAGATTTCCTTAAAGCCATGTAGGATTTTTTCATGTATACATACACTGATTCAAACAGTTTCCTACAATCCTTGAATAATTAAAACAATTTATAAGAACGTTATAATGCAGTCTACCACAGAAAGGCAGTCAGATGGTGTAAATACATAGGGTGAACTATTTTCAAAAAGCACAAATTTATTTCACCACTGAAACCGTTCCAGAAGCTATAAAATATACCATTTATACAGATGATTCAAAGAGATTTGTCAATTACATTCTACCTTAATATCTAGCAAATTTTTTAGTATCTTTTTCTAAAACTGACCTAATATTTCATAGTAAATACACTTGATAATTTGTTGAGAAAAACACTTAATAAAGGATGCACTCTTTGCCTTTCTTCATTTGACACCATTGTGAGAGGACACTGATTTAGCTGGAAGATACTAGTGGCTAAATTCTCCAGTTGATCTAAAACTATTCCACTGCTGCCCTGAAAAGGCTAAAGTAAATAAAAATACAAGATCCCATTCAAAAGCCTAAGCCCTTCACACACACTGGCCAGACTTCTATGGAGCTGTAGCTATGGAACTGGCAATAGACACTGGCTTGTGGAGCTCTTGTCCTGTCTGCCCTTTCAGTTGAGTGAACATGCACGCATGTCAAAAGAAATAAAAATGAGGTCATTTCTAACAGTGGTTATGTTGTGCTATAATCTTTACATTGCACAGCATAAAGAACGTCTCATTAGTTACCTTTCTCAGAAGAATCTTCTTTCTCATTTAAAATTTGCATTTAAAGAGCGCATGGCCCTTTTAAGCATTCCTCCATCCCCAGTGTCATGCCTGTCTAAAGTCTCTATATGCCAGACTTAATCTTGATTCCCACAACAAAAAATGTGACGAGTAAAAGAGAAGGTAAATTCATATCCATAAGCCATACCCAGATAACAGCAATGATTTGTGCTCTCAGCCTCATGCGTCTGTGTCACCCTGCTGAGGCAGCCAACGGGCTTAGCAGAACAAGCATTTAAATCCTGACTGAAAATACCAAGCTACAGTATTTGGTTAGAGGCCTACGTGCCTGCGATATCTCTTTGGCCATCTCATGTAGCACAAGTCCTTTTACAAAAAGTCAGTCAGCTTTTATTTTGTGGATGTGCCATCACTGGAGGCATCCAAGGCCAGGCTGGATGGGGCCATGGGCAGCCTGATCTGTTGAGTAGCTGCCGTGCAGACTGTTGGAACTAGATGGGCTTTCAGGTTCCTTCCAACCTAAGCCATTTTATGGTTCTGTAGTTCTATTATTCTTTCAACTTTATGGGGAAAGCTTCTTGCAAAGGTATAGTTTAGTGGTAACAACCCCAAACTCTGTTTAGGTTAGTGAACCTCCATTGCAGGATCACCTGTCCCATAAGAGTCCGACATTTCTGAACTTGTAAGACATTTCTCAGTTTAGTTGCAAGAGGTGATATATTTCCTTATGGAAAAACACAAATGAAACACTACTACATATGTATAGACTAAACTGCAGTTTGATTTAGTTAGACTGTCTATATCCTACAACAACAGAGGTGATGATTCAAAGCATCATGTGATCAGCGGATATTAAGTTTGTGTGTCTATGCTGATTATTTTAAAGATGTTCCTTGTGTGATAAAATACTTGACTGGTTAATTTAGGTCATATTGAATGCTGTACTGTTAGAAGATGTAATTAAATGGTATTTATGTAAAAATGGCGTCATCATGGCTTCTTCTCAGAGAGCTCCATTAAACTCTGACACTCTGGATAGCCTAATAGACATACTATTTACTGTCACTGCTACTTAATGGGAGCTTCTGAGCAGTTTGTCTGGAACTGAGGTCACTGATGTATATACTTTTGGCTTATGCCAATAACTCCTTTAATTTGTGCATCTACTAATGGACACAGTTACTGATCCAGTTTCCAATCAAACCAAAAATGAGGACGAGTAGTAGTAGTTTACCAGTGGTAAATTTCTTTTTTGTACAGGTGCCAGAGCACTGAAACAAGTTGCCCAGAGAGTTTGTGGAGTGTTCTTCCCTGGAGATGAATCAAGATCTGTTTGGACACAACCCTGGGTAAGGTGCTCTCTGTGGCCCTCCATGAGCATCTGGGGTTGGACCAGATGATTTCCAGAGGTCCCTTTCAACCTCAGCCATTCTGTGATTCTGTGACTAGATCAATATTTCATTCTTGAATTAATACTCTTTTCTTAGATATGCTGTTATTGTATTTCTTTACTTTCTATTCACTTATATTCTGTTACAAGAATTAGGCTCTGATAAATAGTTTTATAGCTCTGTTTTTATGCTAACCATTTTGAGGTCATTTAAAGGTATTTTATGGGAAAACTTTGAGATGTAGTTTAATCTTTTAATTTTCATCATGTAAATGCTTATTCCTACAAAAAAGCTTCATTATATCTTTATATTTCCCACATCTTTCATCACTGTACATAAATTCCAAAAATCAGAGTAAAGCTATATGAAATAAGTAAGCTTCAATGATGCCTGCTATTAAAGAAGAGCAAGTTTTAAGACTGAACATTTTCGTGTCTCTGAAAGTTAGCTATCTCATTCCTTTAAGTCATTTATTTTAGAATATATTAGATTGCTTCTTTTTCTTAGGACACTAAGAAAAAGAACACACTTGGCAGTGCTAAAATATTAGCTCATTTTTGCAGTGCAAAAGTCAACAAACTATTTCTATGTAAGTATGTAAGTCATCTGTGTTATTACCATGTGTTTCAGTTTTATTATTATTGATGTCATTGCAATAAATACATGAGCAACCCCTAGATCTCTGTTTTAATGAATTACTGGAATTTTTGTGAATTAGCATTTCCTAATCTTGGTTCTAAAATACAGTTTTCTGACTAGATCAATATCACATCCCTGTGGTAATTAATCATTTACACAATGTTTCCCTTAAAGGAGAAATATAATCCTTTTACATCCACCATAAAATACACTCTCTGGGACAGGATTTGGAGCCCAGCCAAGCTGCACACTGTACAGAGGAAACTGTTTGTTATGGATGCTAAGACGCTCTTAGAGCTTCACTATACATACATATAGTGCAGAGTTTAAGTTGCCTGGATTTCATAATGCACATTTTTGTTTATTCAAATGTTCAAATTAAGAACATAATTACCTTGAATTTGAATACTTTTTCTGAAGCAATCCATAAAGACATACCTAAAATTTTCTATTTTCTTTGTTTTTACTTTTAAGCACATACATACATACACATATACTTAACCTTAAATTTAACATGCAGGTTTAAAACGTTTATTTTTCTGCCAGCAACATACTGAATTTGAAAATGTCCATAGGGTAATAGAAAATGTATAGTGGTGATAAGGAGTAATTTCACAGTTAACTGATCACGATGTTACAAGATGCAGTGCACCCTCCTAATCTTTCCTAACCCTTTCTCTCTCTTTTNTTTTTTTTTGACGGTCTAATTAGTATTGCCTGGTGGTTTTATACAAACTAATGAACTGAAGAAATAAAAAACGTGGCAGTGAAAATGCCTGGCCCCATCTGTGGTCAGGTATTCACTATAATCACAAGGATCAGAGGATGTATTCTTCTGAACCAAATCTTACTCATCTCCAACACCTTGCAAGTCAGGAACGTCACCTGTCTAGAGCTCCTGAGATGCAGAGTGATAAAATTCCATGGTCTGAGGGAACTTTAAGGTTAAATGTTTTATTTCACTTCTGTAATTTCCTAGGAATATGGGCACTGTCAGTTACCAGAGCACATTTGATGAGAGATTACTTTTTACGCCACTATAACATTACAATTTGCTTTCATCTATATACGTCAAAAATCTCTGAAAGAGCTGAACTGAGCCTATGTGTGTCTGGATTCCTTGTCTTACTATATGTGAAAAGAAAAAAAGTGTGTTTTCATTTCTGAAAGCAAATAGGTGTGTGATGACATTCAGAATGTGCTGATTTCCTTTTGAAACTCAGACCAGCAAGTTGCCATCTTCGACAACAAGACTTGGGGTAGGTAAATGTTGACTCCAATTGACTGATATAAGTTCTTCAAATAAATTTAATAAGCCTTTGACTGCACCCAATTTAAAAAGCTTAGTATTATAAGGTAATATTATAAGGCTTTTCTTAGTGCAAGGGAAAATATAAAGCGTTTTATCATTAAGGAAAGTATAGAGCAGGTTAAAACCTGTAGACCTTCCTTTTTAGTCTGTGTATATCTGAATATCCTCTTAACTGTCCATATGGCACTGAAATTTTTAAATTAGCTTTGCATAGATCTTCATATTGCAGTGTTCTCAGCACAACAACAACAAAGAAACACAACAGAAATCCTCCCTGATTAGTTATATAGCATGAGGATTTCTTTGGTAAATCTGAAAAAACTTTGTTACTATTATGGTTCAAAGCAAAAAATATTTTTTGTGGGCATGTTTTCATTAGTTTCATTGGTTTTATTTTCAAACATATACTGATCTTTCAGTAACTGCTTTAGGAGAACAAGCCATTACTAACGACATAAATACCATGCTGAGAAGCACCTTACATTTTACACAAAAACAGCCTGATCTTAAATCCACACTCTCATTAATATCTTCTCTGTGCTCGTAATCTGGTGAATGTAATGGAATTAATTCATCTTAGTAAAGTGGATGAGTTTTAAAACTAAATAATATATGTCAGAAGAACTGTCTCAAATTGAAATTTGCCTGATTTGTGGTGGTCTTGGGAGAGAAAATATCATTTCTGGCTCAGAGCATAACCTGGGCCTGGATTTTACCCTGATCAGATTACTAATGCAACTACAAAAATGCTCATAGGCCCTACACATTAAACAAAGAAAAGGATCTGGGATCTGTTTTCAGTCCCCAAAAGGCCTTTTGAAACAATTTTATTCCCAGCAAATTTTGCTAGCTTTAAATTTAATTCTCATGCAGTAAGAAGCCATGAAACAACTGGGTCATTCTGTATTTAACTCTGTATTACACTGCACAGGTTGCATTACTCAGAAGTAGATATCTATGAACATGAATTTTGCCAAAAATATCAAACATTTTTCTATGCAGCTAGAAAACTTAGAAGGAGGAAAATCAGGGATGACGTTAATAAAATAGTATGTAGATCACTCTGAAAGTAATGCCTCATATTTATTTCCATGGGAACTGCAACAAAGAGCTCAATAACAGTATTTAATAGAGCAAATTCTCAGCTAAAAAACACTGTTTTTAACACAGTCACCACCATTAGCTATGTGTTCTTGCCAGCGATGAACAAGAGCTGCATGCTGTGCTCATAACAATCTGCACCAGTGGAGGTGGCCACCACTGCTGTCACCACTGCTGAAACGCACCACCTCACTATGCTCACATCCACTGTTTGGTCTCCATAAATGTTCAGCAAGTGGTGGCTGCCATTTTTTCTGCATGGAGGAATTCAGTTCCGCCCCTTTACTTCATATGTAGTTCTATGTCAGACACTATTCTGTCAGACTGCCCCTCTGCTGCCATCTGTCACACAGTAACAAAATGCAGTGGAACATTGGTGAGAAGGTTCAAACTCTACTGCCATATGACCAATATCTTCCTCTGACATAATGAGCCAACATCATAAAATAAGAGGCATTACTTTTGGAGCAGCCCTCATACATCACTGTGGAAGGCATTTTTGCATACTGGCTTTTAAAATATCTTTATATAAAAAGGTATGTTTTTATATTTGCATTAGTTCTGAAGAGAGTCTAAAAAGAGTTAAGAAGTGGGACCGATAAGCAAGTTTTGGAGGTCTGTTCAAAATTAACAATCTAATGTGGTGGATATGAGGATAATCTATATTTGGCATAGAGAAATTAGCAGACCTCATGACCACAATGTCACCACTTAAACTCTCTTGTCCTCAAATTGCTGTCTTCTGTGCAAGTACAGAAGAGATTGCTATATTCATCTTACTGGCATTTGTAACAGAGGGAGATGGAGAATGTGTCATGACAGAAAATGTCATCATCCTTGATACTGGTGCCTCAGTAAGAGGCAAATACATGTATGAAATGATGAACATTTTGTATACTAAAAAATGCAGTATTGCAGGGTAATGTACATTCAAGAGACTAGAAGTAATAAGAACTGCTTTTCAGTTACTTTTTCTGAGAAATTTTGTTCTTCCTTCTTTTATTTTCATGTCATGGCTCTTAGTTTGTCATAAATTCATGGTATTATTCCTGAACTTCATGGGAGATAGAAAACTTACAATTCCAAGAAATGAATCCTGACTATCACAAATCAATTTGGTTAAGCAAATGCTGTTATTCAGGGGCAACAAGAAGGGAGTGAGGCCTGACACTAAAATCATTGCAAAGAATAATAACATTTTGCATTCATTCTGCATAGCTACTAATGGAAACATCAGGTAGATGATATCACTAATTAGCAAAAATGAACAGAGAAACAACACAAATTCTAGAAGAGAACTTAGATGCATACAAGATACATAGTGCAATGCTTTATGTGGTATGGATTGCTCCTGGAACTGAGTCTGGACCATGCTAGATGCCTATTTTCCACATGATAGACTTTGAGACGGGAAATGACTTCTCACATTGTACTCTGACATGCAGCAATGTCTTTGTGTAAAGAATCAGTCAGGGCATATGTGACATTTAGAAAGTGCCCAGTAAGCAAAATTTTTCTCAGCAGCTTCATACTTATTGCACACGCCTAGAATATCTGTGATGCATGAGCTGTAAACCTAATGCTTCCAAAAAACACTGGATCCACTGTATTGTGCACTCCGACATTTTCAGCACTTACACAGGTCCAGCACTCCCCACTGAGCACGCGTGCTGTCTTTGCTGGAGGGCTGTACTGTTCCTGGAGAGCAGGAGCTGCACACTGCTGGACACCCAGAACTAACATCAGTTTCTTGAAGCATTCACAGATGAGAAATCTGGGTTGCAGAAGAGGCCATGTCTTTGGAAATTATTCATATGTAATAGCCCTGCTCCTAGAGTTAGTTAGGGATTACTGGGCTGTTAAGTATTCATTTAAGAGATTCGGGGCTCAGAAAGAATATGTAGATGAAAACTTTTCATTCCTCAGCTAGTAATCAGAGCATTCCCCCATGAAGGAAGTGTATGGGAAGAGTACCAACTGCTCCAAGTCATTACAAGGAAGAATTTTTCTCTGCAAAAATAGCCCCATAGTTCTCAGGCACATAACCGTCCTTTTTCATCTGACTATATTTGTTCTCTCTTTTTCTATTTATAGAAATCTTCATTTATTTTTTTTCCCCAGACAATGTTGTAACTTCAACAGAAAGGGAAGAGAATTTCTGCGCTAAATCTAGACTACCACTGTTATCAGTGAGGCTGAGAGATGGAGACCTAAACTCCTCAGGAATAGAAGAGAGTAGAAACAGGTTCCCACTCCCTGACCAACAGTTTGGCACTTGCTGGAATGAACCAGTGGCCAAGTTGCTTAGGTGACACTTGAACACACATTAAAAGAAAGGTGCCATATTAGCTGCACAATCACTAGAGAGCATCTCTTGGAGGAAGTCTGAAGAGCAGGTGTGCCATTCTCAATCTGAACTCCTCAGCACGAGGCTCAGAGCAATGTAGAGTGGGTGATCAGGCCAAGACTTTGTCACAGAGTTGTCTTCTTTCTGGCTTTAAACTGAAAGAGGGTAGATTTAGGTTAGATATGGGAAAGAAATTCTTTACTGTGAGGGTGGTGAGACACTGGAACAGGTTGCCCAGGGAGGTTGTGGATGCTCCCTCTCCGGACATGTTCAAGACCAGGCTGGATGGGGTTTTGAGCAACCTGTTCTAGTGGGAGGTGTCCCTGCCTATTGCAGGGGGGTTGGAACTAGATGATCTTTAAGGTCTCTTCCAACCCAAACCATTTTATGATTCTTCTGAGCCCAATTGCACAAATCCTCCAAGTGTGTTCTCATGATCACAAGGCCCAAGGAAAAGGTTTTCTTTCTCTTGTATCCTGCCTCTGGCCTCTCCAACCATTACCCTGCCCAAACACACTCCTCAGCTCAAGCTCTATCCTAAGAGACTTTGAAGCCCCTGTCTATGCTTGTCTCTAGTGCTGTCTCACAATTTTCCGTATCTATTTAACTGGTCCTTACCTATTTATCTCAGCTATGACTATTTAAGGCACATGAATCCCAGTCCAGCCTTCTAGAAGGGCTTTGGCTTCTGAATGTTACATGCATAATAACAACTACCTACGGCCTAATGGATATATCAGTTGTGAAGAGGAATTCATACTTTTTCCTAATAGAGCTTTCCTAGTAGTTAGATAAAAGTGTCTCTTTACTGATTTTTTTGACAACGCTGTTTAGACTTTCCACCTTTGAGTCTTTGATGCCAGGCTGGTGTCCAGGTGTTTGAAAATTAGTCATTAGGGCACATAACTAGAAAGTGGTCAGAGCTTCACAGCATCTATTTGTAGGTAATGAATGATGTACCTGATGTTTTAGATGACAATAATTCTGCAAAGCAGGCTGTTAGAGATCAATTGGGAAGTTTTTCTACAGTTGGATGGAAGTTTAAAGACCATAAAGCAAGATTATATCTGACCAAATTCCTAGTTTAGGTGCTTCAGCTCTTTTGTGGTTATAGCTCAGAGAGAAGGAGTTACCAGTCTTCTGGGATATACCTACAAGGATTAAGTGGTAATAATGTAAATTCATATGACTCCAGATGAGATCCTTTTAGCACATAACAGCTGGTTAATTTCCTGCATAGGGGCATTCAGGTACTTTAAAATACTTAAGTTCATTTGATTAAAAATGAGTAGAGCTAGAAATAAAAATATTAAAGTTTCTATGTGAAAAATAGTTCTTTTTCACACAGAAAATACTTTTTCAGATATTTTATATCTTATTTTTCAATGAAGCATCCAACAAATCAACAAGAAATCAATAAATTTGATCAGCTTGCTTAGATTTATCTTCAGGATTGTGGTACTCTATGCTTTGCTGATTTGCTTCCTTTGAAATTAATGCATATACCTCCTAGACAAAGTCTCGTTTCAGCAACCTTTAGTCCAAACTTAGTTCTTAGAGTCTCTTTAGCCTCAGTGGAGAGACATAATATACCTTGAAGGGTTTTTCAACCCCTCCTAAAATTAGTTTTCCAGTATCTGTGGAATTAGTATCTCTGTGGAGATGTCACTTTCTCCTCATGACAATTGAGAAATTCTGGAAAACTGACACAGATACCTAGCTTGTAGGTGACTGAAGTTAGGTGAAACTATACTTGCCTTATAACTTGCGCTATTTTCTCTTTTTTAATCCTTTTCTTTTTCATTTCAAATTTAATGTTCTTCCTGGGTCTATTTTGTCGTCATGTTTCTTTCTTCTATTCCATATGCTTTCAACCTATTTTAAGTCCATAAGAACTGAGGGCACTCAGCACCTTGCAAAGTTAGATTGAAGTCAATAAAATTGAGTGAATGAGTCAATCTGAGCACGAGCTACAGTGCTTGTCTGAGAAGGTCCCTTATTCATTTGACCAACACAAACAAGCTAGCAGCTTCAGTTTAACATCTTTTCAGGACTGAATCTTTGTTTCAAATTCACCTTATGTATAAGTTTCATTTGTCTCAAAAAAAGGTCTCTTTGTAAAATAAGATTTTCTTTCACTCTTTTCTTGAATGTAGGATAAGAATGTACAAACAATAAGAAGAAAACAAAAATGAATAAAAAGCAAAGATGGCAGAGTTCAGAACAATACAAAAGCCAAAATAGTTCTTATGCAAATCAGTCTTTTTCTTTTTCTTCAGCAGAAAAGAAGAAAAAGATAAAGAGCAGAATTGATTCCTATATTTAGTCTATCCGTATGTATACAGAAGGTCCTTTACCCCTTCTTCATGTTAGAAAGATGATGCTATAATGTTAGACTCTGCATCTCAAATTTGACTTTTACCCTGTTGGTTAGCACAGTCACTAGGTTCCCCATTATTGTTAGTTCAGTACAGATGGCTCCTTTCTTTACTCACAAGGTAACATTCAGCCACTGAAGAGGATTATGTGTCGTTGCATCATAGGAGGTCACTGCTTGTTGCAGATGATAAAGCTTCTTTTTGTTATACAGTGTATATACATTGCTTGTTCTTACAGTATGTTGTATAAGGGGATACCTATTGATGCTAGCCTGACCATTTAAATCTCTTACAGAAAATTGACAGTTGTATCTGTTGGATATCCTGGAGTGGCTGCCTATCAAGGAGGTGCTACGACCTTACTTGTTAGTTTTGCTGAGAAGATGCTGATATTTTTTCCCTAGACACTAACTATGTCAGTCCTCAAGGTTTGGATGCTATCAGATGTTGAATGTAGAACAGCTATCTTGATGCTGTCAGGAAATGCTTAGTAGCACTTAGCCGTTGAAGAGCCAGTAAATACCCTTTCATTACCTTTAGAGTCCCAGTTAATTCACAGTCACTAAAGCAGCTCTGGCTTGTTTCTTGTTATGTCTTTAATAGACACATATAAGAGAATGGAAAACATCTTTACTATTTCACTAGCCACGAAAAATAAAAAAGAATCATACTCTGAAAATCTGAAAGTAAACCATCCATTTATGAGTAACTAGACCTCATTGTAACAAAGTTCAGACTGATCACAGATACAGAAGAAACTTCAGGTGGTGTTGAGGGAAATAGTTTTCTTGCTAACAAATGCTGTGACAATAATCTATGATTCTATGATCATGTGATAAGAATCCACCAGAAGAAATGTATTAAAACAGTCCTTTTAAATTTTGTAATAAATGGAGACAAATTACTCATAGATGCACAGCTATATTGAATAATCTGTTAAATTTGCCATTTTTTGCGCCATGCCTTTCAGTAAATAAGAGTTTTATCAAAGCAAAAATAATAATTCTTTTTAGTAGTCATTCATGTTACCACAATAGAGTTTGGTCTCACTTGTCAAAACAGTTAAGGCAGACAGTGAAAAGCTTAGTGTAGAACTGGGGGAACTTTAAAACTGCGTAGACTCAAAGCAAAAGAGAAAAAGAGAGACTGCTGTAATGGCTGTCATGGAGAAACAGTGATTGATGTTTTGTGCAATGGAACACAAACTTCGTGTTAAGTAATAAGTACTCAGCCATTGTCCCACTAATTAATCATACTTTATCATAAAGACCACCAGGGCCTCAATTAAATATTGTATATTACCCCTTATTCTAATTATATAGACTTCTAGTTGCATTGTAAACATAATTTAATTGTTTCTATTTAATGTATTTCAAAATAACATATAAAACATCACCCAGCAACCTAGGGGTTTTAACAAATCTTTAAAATCACTATTCATGTGTACAGTAACAGTGCTGTAGCCACAAAATGCTGGCATACATTTCAACATCTTTTATAAAAATCAAACTTGGAAACCCACTGGCTTAAAAGGTCCTGACTCTGGCTGCTAGAGCTTTAATGCAGTTTCACAGATCCAAGCCAGACTTAATTGTATTCCTGAAGTGTAAAAAATACATCAGGAGCAAATCCTGGCCTCTTCCCTCAAGAGTTTTAGGAAAAACATCTTCCTTGGAGAAGCTCCATCGAGACGACTGACACAGATATTGTTTTGGCTGATAAGACTACCTCTGGAGAAAGCAGAATGCAGGGGTTACAAGGCCTTATTGCTACAGATATAGGCCTAAAATAACTTTATTGTCTACCAAATGCAAAGGCTGTCAATAGGACAGACAAGTGGGAGGGAGATACAGATGGTTTTGTTCACAGCCATTCCCTCAAAGAGCTCAGAAACTCAACAGTCTGTGGTGCTCAACAGTGTACCCCATGCTGTCTGTCCCACTGACATAAGTGGTTTTGTAAATAAAGTGACAGATTCAGATATAAGCTCTATGGATAAGGCAAGAAAAGGAAAAAAATGTAATAGCCCATACTCTTTGTTTATGATGCGCCACAGAAATTCAGGGAATGCTGCTAATTTAAACATATCTTACCTAAGAGAAAAAGATATTGAAGGAATTTAATCCTGGAGAGTTTTCTACAAATGTCACTGGAGTTGCAAAAACTGTTTTGTTGTTGTTGTTGATGATATTTTTGCTTTTCTTTTTCTTTTTTTTTTCTTTTTATTTCCAGATATTCTAAACCCTGTGGTTTTCAAATTCTTCAGGATGACTATCTATCTTGACATTCAAGGATATGAAGGACAGTCTAAAATAAGCTAAAAAGAAGTAGACAATACATTTAGTAAAACTAAGGTTATTTAGTGGTGTCATCTTTTTTAGACTAGTTGCTTTCATTAGCTGTGACCATATGGAGCTCACAGATGGCAAATAAAACACTGACGTGTTCAAATAAGAAGGGAGTAAGAAAAGCAAATAAATTGCTGGCAAAATCAAGATGAGTGATGCATGTGATATATGTGATATATGTCAGAGAGCATACAAAATGTCATGTACAACTATTATGGCACACTTGAGTGTGGAATGATTTTAAATCTGAAGATCAGGAGCTATTAGATTGACATGGGACAACAACCTTAGAGATCAATCTTGGGGAAGGGAGAATAACCCTTTAGAGCCTTGAAAATGTGAAAATGAAGGCTTCTTTCCACTCATTAACTCTATTTCCACTTTGGTCCATCCATACTCATACATTTCCTCTTTTCTTCCTTCCCTCAAGATACTGTCAGGGTTATTATGTCTTTCTCTGTCACTTTCTCTTTGCCCTCTTTTAAGGAAGGATTTTGTTCTGCATTCAGTATTGCATCTAGCTGGGCAAGGTGACATTTTTTAAGCAACATGATCTGTTGTTTCTCTCTAAACACAGAGGTACAGTGAAATATTGGCTCTATGCTACCTGCTGCACCAGTTCACCATGAATTCATCAGAGGGAGTAGGAGCAAAGGACCATGCAGTCAAAGTAACATTCTTACTGAGTGTAACTTAAATTATTTAATCTTTTCTCCAGCATACCAAGTTTTGGTAAAACTTGCATACAAAGTTCACAGAATTGTGGAATTGTAGGGTTTGAAAGGAACCTCTAGACATCATGTAGTCCAACTCCCTTGATAAAAAAGGTTCCCTAGAGTAGGTTACACAGGAGAGTGTCCAGGCTTTTGAATATCTCCAGAGAAGGAGACTCCACAGACTCTCTGGGCAGCCTGTTCCAGTGCTTCATCATCCTCAAAGTAAAGAAGGTCTTCCTCATGTTTGTATAGAACTACCTATGTTCCATTTTATGCCCACTGCATCTTTTCTGTCACTGGGTACTGCTAAGAAGTGCTTGGTCCCATCAGTTTGACTCCTGCCTGTCAACGGTTTACAGGCTGGTTTGGCCTGGTTCTGTGACTAATGCGGCAGGGGGACCTACAGACCCACACCCCAGAAGAAAAGGGAAAGTGGAAAAGGGGAAAAGGGTAGTGAGATGGGCCTAAAAACAAAACAGTGGCAATGATATGGGGAGAAACAAACTAATTCACTAGAAAAGATATCGGAATGCAAGATAACACACTATAATACATTATAATACAATATAATGGAATTGAAGCTAATAGATCAAATAAAATGAGAGTGAGTGTCCAAAAACTGAAGGCCTTACTCTAATTCTGACAGCAAGATGTCTAGCTGAGTTGAGTGGAAAGGCAGAAGAGAGGGATGTCTTGTGATCTAAGAACAGTTTTTATCTTTCCCTTTGAATGGAAAACAGAAACAGAACAACACGAAGTCCTCTGACATATGTAGTATGTAGTTCTTCTTCTCTTCTGAGAACCAGGTACCCAGAACTATCGACAATCCACGGGCTTGGAGCATTAACTCTTTAACTCCCAGTGCACTACATGATGTTATGATGTGGAATACTGATAACAAAAACCATAAAAACATGATACCACCAATTAGGTATTTACAGGCATCAATAAGATACACCCCTCAGTCATCTCTTCTCCATCTGAACCATCCCTGGTCCCTCAGCCTTTTCTCTTAAGAGAGATGCTCCAGGCCCCAGTCATCTTTGTGGCATGCCACTGAACTCTCTCTAGAAGATCCCCATCTTTCTTGAACCAGAGGGTCTAGAACAAGACACAGTACTCCAGATGTGGCCTCACTGGAGCAGTGTAGAAGGAGAGGATAATCTCCCTCAGCATGCTCTTTTCAATGCACGCTAGGATACCATTGACCTTCTTGGCCATAATTGCACACAGCTGGCTCATGATCAATCTGTTGTCCACCAAGACCCCTAGGACCTTCTCCACAGCGCTCCTTTCCAGCAGGTCATCCCCTAACCTTTACTGATGCATGTGCTTGTTCCTCCGTAGGTGTAGGAATCTACACTTCCTTTGTTGAACCTCATCAGGTTCCTCTCTGCCCAACTCTCTGGCCTGTCCAGGTCTTGCTGAATTTCAGCACAGACTTCTGGTGTGTCAGCCACTCCTCCCAGCTTCATATCATCATCAAACTTGCTGAGGGTGGACTCTATCCTTTCATCCAGGTCATTGATGAGGATGTTGAAGAAGATCAGACCCAGTACCAACCCCTGGGGAGCACCACTGGCTGCAGGCCTCCAACTAGACTCTTCACTGCTGCTCACAACCCTCTGAGCTCTGTCAGTCAGCCAGTTCTCAATACTCCTCTGTGTCCACTTGTCTAACTCACACTTGCAAAGCTTACCTGCAAGGATGTTATGGGAGACAGTGTCAAAAGCCTTGCTGAAGTCAACATATGCAACATTCATAGCTCTCCCATCATCTACCCAAGTCATAAAATCACAGAATGCTACCAGATTGGTCAAGCATGATTTCCAAGTTAATGAATATTGTCCTGGCAAGCAAGCCTGGCATATTAAGATGGTCTGTGATGATATGCTGGCATACCTCAACCAATGAACATATTCAGCACACAACTTCTACCAGCTGAAAGGTCCTTCTGCTGTTCTCCAATTCTTCACTGAAATCATTATCCATCATTCCTTTTAATGCAAAATCAAGCAGGGGAGCTTGTAGCATAATTATTTATAGGTGCAGGAAGTTTATACTCACTTGTTTGATTTGAACAGGTGCAGAGAATAAGCAACCCCACAGAACACTGGGGAGGTGGCAATGAACAGAAGTAATTCTGCAAGAATCTATATCTATTGCCTTGCACCTGAAATGTGTACCCAAATAGCCACAACAACTGACGTTCAGAAGGCTTACAACATCAAACCCTGAGCTGAACAAGCAATATAAACATCCCTTTTGATAAACATCTAACTGCTTGATGGTGATGCTTTATACAGAAGGAGAGTTTACACACAAGCCTTATAAAAAAAGAACATGAAATACTGAGGAACTGGTGTTGTTTGACACCCCTGAGGAGGTACCAGATATTCTAGGAAGCTATCATAGAAAAGTGCTCAGAGCAAGTCAGTTGCATCTTTTTTCCTCTTCTAACTAAAACTATTCTGCTTGAATATTCTTCTCAGCCTACAGTTAAGCAAATTAGGTAGGTCTAAATGTGAGAGCTTGTTGTTTATCTTTTTAATTTTCACTGATGCTTGGATAGGCTATTTTTGTTTTATATGCAAAATATTAAGTGTTGAAAAAAATTGTTTCAATAATGTTCACTGAAATCTTTCAATTCCATGAAAATAATATTTGTTCATTGGATTTTTTTTTTCTAATTAAAGTGTAAGAATGGAATAATGAAAAACTTCATTCTAGACAGGTAAGAGTGCAGAGGCCTAACACTTTAGAGATTGGATTCTGAAAGAGACAAATTGTACTTTTGTTTTCTCTTTCTATAGATTGTGCACACTAAAAATTCTGAGTCGACATGTTCAAAGGTACTATGATAATAAATGCAATTATAGCAATGATGCTTTCAACTTCACAATGCATTCTGATAGAATATTGGGTAGTCAAACTTAGTAAGACTAGGTATATAAACTGTAGGACTAAAGAATGGAGGAATGTGAAATACATGTTATACTTAACTAAATGTTACTAGTAGTAATTTCCGATTTTTTTTTTTTTTTTTTTTGTTGACAAGTGAAAGATTTACATTCTCTAAAAGCAAACAGGGCTTAGTCAGGGGTATCAAAACTATGAGATGTCAAAAATGTTTCTTTTCACTGTAGCCCATTAATTCTCTTGAAGCTTGCATTATGCAAGTCTTCCTTGGCTTTCTGTAATATATTTTGGCTTTCTGTAATATATTCAGTGTACAAATTAATTCCTCATTCAAAAGCATCAGCATGCACAATGGTGGGATACATTAACATTGTGCCATTTGATACTGACTCAAATATGAGAATTAAACCAGATCATACGGAGGAAGAAGATAGACAATAAGATGTGACATTTAACTATAACAAGGCAAATTCAGAATAGGGCTTAGGTGGTCTGCAGATACAAAATACAAAGTTCCCAAGATCCTCTCACTCACTGACTTCTTCCTACTGAAAGTCTCCAAATGTCTTTAATTCTATCTTTGAATCAGAAAACCTAGCCTAACGCATCTTTCTTGGCATATGTACCAATCTACCTGGTCCTAGCACCTAGATTCCTCATTCTTTGTAATCCTTCTTAGGATCTAGAAGTCTGTTAGAGACACAGAAGGTAGGTGTTCTAGACAGCCTGTATAGCATCATGACAAATAATAATCTCATTTCTTGTAATTTCATGAATTTTCTACTACCCTAGTGCTACTGAAGAGTACCACTTCCCACCAGTTCAATTATCTTCTATGCTAGCAAATACAAACCCAAAATTCTTGCTTTCCAAGAATGTATCCAAAGAAAACAAACATGCTATGTGATGACATCTTCTACTTAACCTCTTACTGCTGTGTGAAAGTGCAGAAAAGTATGTGACACAGAAGTAAGAAAAACAAGTGACAAAGCAAGTGACAGTGATTGGGATGTTTTGGCAGAAGCTGGGAGTCCTTGATTTTAGGAAGTCTTCAGCTAACACTATACAAAGAGATGATGGTCACCAATAACTGTGGTCACACTGAATGTGGTCAGCTACAATCCATGATTTCAGCCTAGCTCATCAGTTGGAGCACAATATACCTGAATCATCTTCCAGAGAATGCCGTTTTCCAGTGGTTTAAGCCAGACATACTGAAGCTGCCATCTCCTGTGCCTTCTGACCTTTCTAGAAATATATATGCATTTTCATCTGGCTGGTTTGGTTCTTAAATGATACAGATTCAGAATTTAAATACTCTTAAAAAAAAAAAAAGCTTTTCAGCACTTAAGGACTTACATCTCGTTGAAGGGGATGGATTTACAGGCCAGATGCTTAAGTTACCAGAAGACAATGAATTAGAAATGTAGCTATAGAAACTCGACTCTATTAAGTTATTTAAGTGAAAGACACTGAGAATGTAAGACCCAAATTTTAAAATGCTCCTAAATATCAAATTGTTTTCAAGCATTCTTGCAAGAGGAACCAGTTATTTTTTAGGAAATTTACTGTGATAGTTCTCCAGTTTTCTTCAATTCACCAGCACTTGAAGGGAAAAAAATAAAAAACTTTTAAAATCCTTCAGAGCTTTGCTCTTATTTGTTAATCAACATTATTTATTTATTTAAATACACTCTCGAGCACAGAAAAGGGCCAATCGTCTGCTTATTCAGGGGATTCATAAGCACACACCTGCCTTTCACAGTTCAGTACATAAACTTCAATAAACAGCTGTTATGCAAAAATTCTCAGAAATAACTCCTGCTTTTTTCCTCTTTGCAAAATTTTCCTACCTTAGAAATCTCTGAGGCCACATCTTATCTTGGGATCCCTCCCAAAAAATCAGAGTGGTCTGGGAAGACTTTCAGGTATGAGGCAGCATCCTCTCTGCAGGCCTAATCAACAGCCATTAAAATTGATGGAGAAAGTTCCCACTGATTTGAGTGGGAGTTGGTTTGAAACCTTTAATTGAGTATATAGTTTAATCAGAAGAAAAAGCTGTTCTGTGGGGTCTCTTGACTGAGTGTAGATATTATTGTACTTAAATAAATAACCCTTGGCTACTTTTCTCCAATTCTGCTTCTTTTTCTCAATTAAGCACAGTATCATGTAATAAAAATCAATCCTGATCAAGAGAGCCCACTGACATCTAAGTTTTAATGAGACTCTTTTTGTGTCAAAAGGCCACTGCATCTTTGCTAGCAAGGAATAAAAATAGATTCAAACAGTCCCCAGGAAAGACTTCTCATCCTGGGACTGTTTTTTCAAAGATTCAGGACTCTTTCATCTGTTCTACATGATTACTGCCTAAGTAGTAATCAGAAGTCTGGTTAATAAAGACAATAAGCTGGAATTCAGCAGCTACTTTGAAATGTTTGAAGTCTCCATCAAGCATGATGCCTCATCAGAAATCAGAGAACTAAAGCAGAAAAGAGTAATTGAGTAGAAACACTGAAAAAATAACAGTAATACCCAACCCGTGAAGTGAATCCATTACTATAAGCAAGAGGGTGGAAGCAAGAGTTCATCTCAGACTTCTTGAACAAAAATATAGTGATTTCAGCTACTGAATTCTTTCTAGCCTGTAACATGACCTTTGATACATAGCTTTTACAACATGCCTGGGGAAAAAAGGTAGAAATTGCTTGTTCTGAAAAAAGGTAACCATATTTTTTGTTAACTTTGAGAAGATTTTCTGCTGCTTTGATGAACTTCCAGAAGGATTTTCATTGACTGTAATATAATATAAAAGGGTGACATTTTGTTTCTGAAATATTGTGTTTTATAGCTTGTTCTCCCGCCTCTGAAGAAAAAAAAAAAAGCAAAACAAAACAAAACAAAAAAAACCAACCCTAATATAGTATTCTGTTATTCTGTTCTGGGTTCTCTGAAAATCCAAGTGAACATATCATTTAGAAGATTTTGTGGACAGTCATGGTGACACTGGTGCACCACTTTGATCATAAAATCCTTTCTCAGATTCTCCTGCATTATTGCCTAGTGTTCTTCCAACCCTGAACACAGGTAAGATCCACATCCCTATAAACACAAGAATGTATTCTGTGTGACCTAGATGAAATGGATGCATGCGTGCACTCTTGATTACATTTCAGCTACATTGGTTTCCTGAACAGGAATGGTGCAAGATAGCTCGCGCACCAGTGCCAGCAGGAGGGAGGAGGAGATTGCTTTCCCCCAATAGGCAGAGGATACGATTCATAAGAGTCATTTATCTGACATAATTGAAATGGATGATCTAGATTTAAGTCACAGTATAAGGAGGTGGGATCAGTGAAAACACCCTCTTTTTCATTGATGGAGTATTTTGTGTTTTTTCTTTTTTTGTTTTGTTTAAATGAGTGAACCACCAGCACTCAGGGAAAAAGCAGGTACATGAGATGAGGAGGTTTTGGACTTTGATTCCCATGTATGATATGAGTTCAGTAAATTCAGCACTGTAGGAGATACACCTCATTTCCACCCTGATGTGCCTACCTCTGAGCTGCCAGGAAACTCTGGAGTTCTCACAGGATGGAAAAAAAAAAAAAAAGGAAGGATGCTTGAGTAAGCCATATACTCACAGCTCTAATACTTATGAGCACCCTGATAGACATATTGAGGATAAGAACTTTCTTTTTCACCTCTCAAGATCTCTGGTCCTGTTTGTAGTAAGGAAAAAGTCATGGGTTTTTTTTGTTTTGTTTTGTTTTGTGCTATTGTGCAAGGGATTCTTCACAAATGGCAGATCTAACAAAAAGGTCTGAAAAACACAGAAGGTAAGTAAAGCCACCCAAGGAAGTTCTTTGGATATCAGGGGGAAGTTCTTCAGAGAGAGTGGTGAGGTGATGGGAACATGCTACTCAGAGAGGTTATGGATGCTCTGTCCTTGGAGGTGTTCCAGACCAGGTTGGAAGGGGTCTTGGGCAACCTGGTCTAGTACTAGACCTGGAAGTTGGTAGCCCTACCTATGGCAGGGGGGGGTGAAACTTGATGATCCTTGGGGTCCCTTCCAACCCAAGCCATTCTATGATTCTGTGGTTCTATGATTCTTTGAACTGGATTGTCCTTGGCTCTATACAGCACTGTTCAGCAAGAACTAAAACATACATGTGTTATCAACGTTTTTCTCCTAAAGCCAAAACATTGTATCATGCCAGACACTATGAAGAAAATCAACTCAGTCCCGGTTGAAACTATGACATTTAACCTACAATCCCAAGTGTTTTGATCTTGTGCTGATATCCTAACAGTCACCCACAGGCTCTGCTTCAAGCAAGGTTTCAGCTGGTCTCCCGATGCATCACACACTGTTGCATGTGCCGAAAACATGCAGACAGACTGCATGTGCCTGTGCTAAAATCCATGCTACTCATTTCCAGAGTGGAGGAGATCATGGTGAGACCCCATCTGTGCATGCACACCCATGTAAACACAAGGGATAGTTGTCGAGTTACTGTGCATACATCCTGCATTTCCCCATAGCATAGTTTAGGGCATGGAAGTGAGCGTGATGGGGAATGTGAGGGTATTTCTCTGAGCTGGTGGCCCCATGGCCTGCTCATGCTGGAGAGTCCCTGTAAGACATGGACTTCTTTGTTGCTTGAGGCCAGAGTCTGGCTCTGCCTGGGGCTGTTGCTTAGAGGTGAAAGGTATTATGGTCTATGAGTTGATAGGGAAGAAAAAGAGGCAAATTAATAATGAAGTAGACTGAATTTTAACAGCACTTCTGCTCTGTTCCTTTCTCAGAGGATTAGAAAGGTGGTACTGAGACAGTTTGTTAAACAAATCTGTTCAGCTCCTGACCTTCACTGCTGCTGAACAATTTTCTTCTGGCAAAACCACGTCTCTCATTTGCAGAGAGATAAATAAAAATGCGTGCAATAAGATATAAAAAAGGATGCATTGTTTGAAGGAGACACATGCACTCTATGTCACTCGCAGCTGACCTTGAAGCTTATGATACAGGACAAATGTAGCTGCAGGCAAGCTCACAGCTAGTCCTGCCTCCGTCACTGTCAGCAAGAAGCATGTTGGAAAGCCTTCCAAGGCACTTGTTTGGCTTGAAATAGCTTCACATTTCAGAATTGCTTTGAATTTCCTTTTTTTCATTTTAGACTTTGGTTGATTTTCCAAAGCGTAACACTCTATTGAAAGGATTTTCTGTCTGCTGCACCCCATGCTTTCTTCCTCTTCCCTTCCTCACCAGCTATTCTCTTTTCCTCTTTTGGTTTGTTGCAGTACTAGGATATATTCTTTAAAAAAATCTAGCAGCTTGTTCAGCCAAGCTCTGATTTTTTCCATTATTAGCATGTTTAAAGTTGCAATCAGCCATAACAGAATGGTAGGGGAAGAGGTTATCTCATGGTCCTTTTGTGCAGCCTGAGATAATAAATTCAAAACCTGTAGATAGCAGCTCCCATGGAGGGTTACACAAATAATAAAAAGACTTGGGAATTCTAAATGAATAGTCAAAAAGGTCAAAATGTGGATGTGATGGAAAATGCCTGAACAAACCCCAGATTTTTCCCACATTTATTTTCTAGAAATATCACGTCTATTTCTTAGAAATAAAAAGTTTTTCTGATTTAACTTTAAAGCCAACTCATTTTAAGCATTGCTAGTAAATACACAGACTTTCAGGAGCCTCAAACCAGAATGCCTTTAATATAAATTTTGCAATCTTTTGGAAATTGCAGTGACCAGGAATTAATGTTCCATTGGAGCCAGAATCATAGAATGACTTGGGTTGGAAGGGACTCCAAGGATCATCAGGTTTCAACACCTCTGCCACAGGCAGGGCCAAGAAAGGATGTATCTGTCCCTCATTTAACACCACTCAAATGCCTGTATTGCCAGCCAAAGGAGGCAGAAATATCCCAGAATCCATTTAAGTATGCATACTCTAGACATTGATAATTCAGTAATGCTTATAAAAGCAACTGTATGCATTTGCACTAAACTCCCATATTGCACCTTAAAAATATCTGTCTTTCCCATAGCCTGTTCCCCTCTCTCTTCATAATGTCCTCATTACTTATCCATGCATTATCCAGGCCCCAGTCCTGCCAAGAGGTGCTTGTATCCTTGACTTCATGCTTAGACCTCACGAGGGCCTGCCTACAAATGGGCAATCTCAGAGATGTGTGGTTTTGGTACAGGGACTTTCATGGACTGCTTCCAACATCAGTGAGTGCTGCACAATAGCAAACAAAAGATCCCCAAGGTATATGTGTACAAAACAGCCCTCTTCTTTCCTGCTATGAGCTGTTTCCAGCGATACCCTCAGTGCTATCTGGTACATTCCCAATGTCTGGACTATGTTTCAGGTGTTGCTGAAGCTGTGGGTTTTTAAAAGTGTGAATTTGGTTTTAGAGTTTCAATCACTATATCGAAAATGCTGGTTTCTCATGGTGCACAGTAGTGGATTATTACAAGCTCACTCTGCCACTGCAAACTCTCGTAAAATTTTTGAAATGGTAACTTCGTCCCATCAGGTTTTTGGCTGGATCAGGTATCTTTACATAGATGACATAAAGCCAATTAAACACTGTATAGTGTGTTCTGGCTATTCAAAAGGAAATATAGTTCTGTCCTCAACATTAACTATCAAATTTGTACAGTAAGCTGATCTAGTAGCAAGCTAATGTATTAATGGAGAAAAAGCCAAGAGTGAAATAACATCAAAAAAATTGGTGGTTTTCTCAGAAGGTGGGACAAAAAGCTTGATCTGTTTTAGAAGCTGAGGTGAAGGCCTCTTTTCTCACCCTGACTGAGGACTGAGGGTGCCTTATGTTGCTGTTTAAGGACTCCCAATGGAGTTCCTGGCCATTCCTCCAGGCTGGCCCTGAAGCCACCTCTGGCCATGGCACTGGCAGTGCTATAATAGGATGGGGTCCCAAGCAGAGGACAGTTCTCACTAAGGACAGAAAAGTGGGCTTCAAGAAAGTCTTACGGTCAATAAAATAAAGGGGTCATAGACATAAAACTGTGAAGATGCTCTCACAATTAAAAATGGCAACATTAAAGATTACAAAGACAATGTTACAATTCACTTGTGTAACTGAGCTCAATTAGAGAGTTAAATATTTTAGTCCATACATAAATATCAGAACAAATAAAACCTTTTCAAAGTTCATATTTGTACAATTTCATTACAAAACTTTAAATTGGCTTTTTTGTTACACCTCTCAGCACTTTTCCAGCAAACATCTCTGTGTGATCTGCATTGACTGACACACTCTTCTAGATTTTAGTTGAAATTTGTTTTGCACTTACAAAGCAGCCTGGTTTATTAAGATTTTGCAGTGAGTTCAGTTTTTGTGAGGCAATTAATTCTGTTGCTAGGAAGCACCAAAAACAGTTTTGAAGTATAATATGCTAAAGTGTGTTTAAGTTGTTTTACAGCAGGCCTGGAACAGTTTGAATTACATTCACTATATTTCAGGTATTACTATTTTAATGGTCTTTCACTTAACAATTTTTTTCAGGAAAGTCCAAGAATGCTTTGGATAACCTTTTTTTTTTTTTCTTTTCACTGAAATATCTGTAAAAATTAGAAATGTTGAGGAGCATGATCTTGATGGTGGAATCATCATTTCTTTTTTCCTTTCTACCGTCTATGATTGTCTTTTCAAGAGTGAAACAGCATTCCCTTCTCAATATTTTCACTGCTTCTGCCCTCCCCAGTTTAGTTTTACTTCAACATTTAAAGACCTACTCCTTTTACTTGAAAAAAAAAATCACTGTAGGAGACCTTCTCTTCTAGAAGAGAAAATTCTCAAACTTATATGTAGGACCCCTTATACAGCAAGTAGTAAATATGTATATGTAAATGGTAGAAAAAAGAGACCATTGAGCCAAATTCTGATCATCATAAGGAATTAAGATACTTAAATTTGTCCAAGTGACATCATACATTAAGTGTGAATTTAGAGATATATCTCGACTAGACACATCTTTAGCATCAAAGAAGACACATCAGCTTCCATTGTATTTGACACTAGCCATGTAGTCTCAGAATGGCAGATATATTTTTTAATTACAGGGAAATTCAGCATATATTTGGAACCTGTTTCAAAGGCCTCTGAAGAATGGCAAGATAATTTTGCTTCCATGGACTTTGGACTGTTTGCTCTGCTGTTTTTATCAATTCCCACTAGGAATATCAGAGCAGATCTGTCACAGATGTGCCAGTTGCCTTAATCTCCTTAAAAGAGCACCGATTAAGAAAAGATGAAGTTAAGAATTAGAATAAAATGTTGCGCTGAAAGTAAAAAGATAATGGAATTGTCCAGACAGCTTCAATACTGCAAAATTATTTGTGGCGATAAATAGACAGCTGACAGATAGATATGCATTTTTTGAAAAATTGAATTTAAGATAAAATGAAAATTCCAGCGACCCATAATCACAAGTTGGTATAGCACTCAACAGAATCAAATCTGGCCATTTTTTATAATGAGTCAAAGTTGTTGATTTCTGTCAGTGTTGTGCATTTAATACAAAAGTAAAAAGTCCATAATAACTATCATATTTTTGAACCTAATATTTCATGCTAGGGAAAGCTTGATGCTTCTCCATGAGAAATGAAGGATAAACTGAAGTTTTAGAAGTAACAATCACTCTTACTCACAACACAAGCCTTTCACCTCAGAGTTTTCTGTGAGAGTAGTCAGGAGGATGTTAGAAGCACCTTGCTTCATATAAGTATTTTTAGTACTTCGTATTTTGTTCTGTTTGTCCTTAACAATGTCCGTGCAATATCTGTAAAATGACATTTTGTTCCTTGATTCTGAGTAGGGCCTACACCTTTTCCTTTAAACTTTAGGATACCTAGAACAATCTCTCTTATCTTTGTCATTTACTATCCATGGCTCTCTTGGAGACATATTTCTGTAGTTAGTTAATAGGAAGGGGACTATTTCCCACAGTCAGTGTGCTTTATATTGCTCTGCTCTGCCAGAAGACTCCCACCGCAACCAACTGGGATAGTTCTGACTTTTTTTCAATGATAATCTTTTTGTAATTACCAGTGAAAAAAATCGCACATCAGGCTCATGACTTCGTATGCCTTTGGGGAAAGAAGGAATGAGTGAAGAGAGAAGTAAGTTTTAATTGTATCTTTTATTACTGTGCCCCTTAAATAATGAGTACTTCCATAACTTGTTTCATCAGACAAACACTGCACTTCTGTAAGTCAAAACCTTCACTTCCATCCCTCATCTTCTTAATGCTCTGTTTCTCCTGGGCCTTTTTCTCATATTATTTTAATCCAGTACTGGAACAAGGTAAAGCAGGTGCCTGATAGGCAATAAGGCTCAGAAGGCTGTTACTCCATTAAGGACTTCTGACAGCAAGAAATGCAGAGTTCTACCAGTTTAAAGCAGTTGAAATATTTAACTTAGCTTGTACTACTGTCAGTTTTTCATTGACATCCAGAAGCTTGGCAGTTTTATTCTGAGAGCTATTTACTGTCCCCAAAGTGTAAAAGATTATTTTATTGTATACTTTAATATAATTTTCTTATTTTGTACTCCCTGAGATTACTTTTCTGTTATGACATACTGAAGAATAATAAGAAGGCAAGTATCATTTTTATATTGCAATCTTCTGACGATCTTTGTATAACTGCTTTTTGCTGACATAAATACCATGTTAATAATAATAAGGACATGACAATTCACAGTATTACCATGCTCTGCATATATAAAGACCTTGTACTGTCCCATTTCAAAATAATTCAGGGCCTCTGGCCTTCGTTGTCAAATGATTCTCCAGAATTTTATCAAAGATGACTTTTTTTTGGACTGAAATATCACTAATTATCCTCTTCCAATTACTTTTGTGAAGTTTGAGCCCTCTGAGATGAAGGTCCAGTTTCCTCTGTGTCCGCTAGGCATCCAGCATGATGTCCATGGTTTGTGGAAAGTGCTAAGAGCAGGACAAAGAGCTTCCTTCTCAGTTCCATTTATGATAGCTGCTGCCAGTGCAATGCTTTTTTCCTTGTCGGGGTGAATTTTTCAGCTCCTCTTTCTGAATCTTCAGAATTACTTAATGAGGTAATTGTTTGAGAATCGTTACTTCGTTGATATGATGAGCAGCACATGCAGAAAAGAAAATTCTGATTCTCTGTAGCTGAAGATACCTCCTATGAATGACAGTGACAAATACCTCCTCTGGTTTTCATGGCATGTCTTACAAAGGATGATAAAGATGCCTTTCACTTTTCTTCTGAATGCCATTTTCAGTTGCCTGTACCGGTGACAATATGTAACTGTTAAGGCTGACTGCCTTATGCTTAGTCTCTCACTCAATTCTGAAGTGTCAACAAAAGCAGACTGACCGTTATAGAAAATATGAAGTTGGTGAGTAATGACTAGAGAGCTTAATTTATTGGTCTTGTTTTCAACCTGACAGTTTCAGTTGGTGTTGAGTGGATCTGTTATTATGAGAAAAAATGAATAATCATTCCTTAGTCATCACTTTCACATCTTTTTTTTATACTACAAATTTAATATTTTTATTTTATATTTGTAGATTCGTATTATAATTTTTAACATTTTCAATATTGTCTCCTACCTCAGTCTTCTCTTTTCCACTTTTGGTGATCCTAGTCTGTCTTTTTGCATCCATTTAAGTCATGTGGTCATCCAAGTTTCCTTTCTTCAAACTTTTTCGAGCTCTAAATTTTCATAGGCGCTACCAGGTGCAGATTAACCCACACCTGTTTCAAACAGCAATTTGGAATGACTCCATCTCAGCAGAGTAGTTGGTGACAACTAGCAATTGTTGGTCTAAAAATGTCCAAATAGATTTACTTTTTCCTTGTATTTGTTATGTTAATGGCACTAATGCCATAATAGAGAGAATGGCAGTGGGGCAGGCCAGCAGCTGTGAGCCTGGCTAGCAGCTCTGGCATTTGCCAGGTTTGGCTTTCTGAAAAAAAGATAAAGGTCTGCAATACTAGAGGAACAGAAGGCCACATCTTTTTAGGTAGTTCTGTCCCAAGGAATAAGAAGCACTATTCAGATATTTCCAGACTGACACTTGCTATTGTTTCTGTGGAAACACCTTGATCCTTCTGTGATGTCCATCACACTGCATCCTGTATTAAATATAGTTGGTACTGGGCTGGGTTATCTTCACGGTGGTGCTGGTAATGGATAGTCTTGCTCTTCCAAAGTGCTTATCCTAGATTCTGATTTTGTGTTTTTTTTTCACAGTGTCTTGTCATCCATTTTTTGACCAGGCAATACAACATTCCCCTTCCCCTTCATCACCCCTTGACAGCAGCATCTATTGCCCGGAGACGACATGGGGTTGAAGCCTGGTCCACATGATGATTTTACTATGCATTGCAGCAAATGACATGTGTTCAGCCTGTTATGGTCTCATCACAGCATGCTGCTGAGCTGTTCTTAAAGGTTTTGCAGGGTGGATGCATCCTGTCAGAGCCCCTTTGAAGAAGCGGGATCCAACTAGACTGTGTTGCGTGCTTCAAAATATCAAAACCCTCCTTTTGAGAGCATTCTGGGTGAAGACTGTTGCTGCTTCTGAAATTCTTAGTTGCAAGCAGGAATGGCCAAAGTTTTCACTTGGGCGCTCTACTTACCCTCCTCCTCTTCTCCCCACGCTTTTCATTCTTTGCTTCCACTGCATTTCATGCCTTGGGACAAAAATTACAAAATACCAAAGGAATACCAAAGTCCTTCACTGCTGGTAGATGACAACATGGACAGCATGAAGACAGTAAGTAAGCTGGAGGATGGATGTGACAGACTACTATAAAGGCACTATTAAGGCCTGCACTGTGAACACAGCTGGGAGTGCTGACACTCAGCGCATATGAATCCAGCTGGGTAAAATCTCAGTACTCACTTGCAACAGCCTTGGTAATGCAGATATAATGACTTCAGTGGGAGCTGGATCAGACTTGTTTTTTGTGTGAGTGTAAAGAGAAACTTTTAAAAATGGTTACAGATAATGTTTGAGGGCATAAATAAGTAATGGATACATCAGCAATTCTATAGAAAATTAAAGCATTTAGTTTTGCACCACATTAAACCCCGGGTTTGCTTATATACATACAATTGTGTGTGCAAGCTGTTGCTGAAAGACTGGACACTGGCAGTTAAATCTATCCACATATTACATTTTCAGGTGCAATTCAGCACAAATCTGCTCAGGATTTCATGGATTCCATTATCCTGTCAACAAGGGATCAGAGTCATCTGTGTAAATTGCCATAAGTCAGTGCCAGTGTCAGTCAGATCTCAAGAACGTAACTGAGATTTAAACGATGCTCATGATAATAATGTGAATGGTTTTGTGTAGGGAAGAGGAGTCCAGGCTAACCTTTATCTTTGCCTGAATAATGTAATCATTCCTCATGTCTCATGTTTATTGAAATGCAGGCCAAAATGAAGCAAATGGTTAACTTCACTAAGTGCAGCTCACTGGGGTTAGAAGGAATAGAGGCTTACTGAAATCCAAAAGCAAATCTAAGAACTACACAAAGCATTGTTAGACAATGATTGAGATAATGCTATTTAGCATCCTCTTACCTCTGGTTTATTATGCAAGTCTGCTGTATGCTTCAGCCTGAAGGCAAAGATGCAGCTTTCATTCACCCCTTTTATACTGTGTGGGACTGTCAAATGGCAGCCCTTGAAAGTAGTCAATATTATGATATGACAAAAGATTTTTAAAAAGCAAAAGCAGCCAATAACATTGTATTCAAGTTGATATTTATGCTCTTTTCTTTTGAGTGTTTCCTCCTCTATGACAAATAAAAACTCATTGAATTAAAGAGCACTGTAATATGCAAATTTTACACAAAAAAAATTCCATATTTCTACATGAGACCTTCTGGGCCAGGTGTAGGACTCCTTAAGTGTCTTGTATTACACTCTAATGCAATTCTATATGTTTGAATGATTCAAGGCAGTTCTGGCTGTGCATCCAGAAGGAGGTCAGTGTGTCATATATGCTCTGTCCTCTATGTCTGCCTAACAGTTCATGGTAGCTAAACTAACTTCCTTGGGAGATGCCCTACTGAGAACCAGAAGGAGATATTTGCAGCCTCTATGCTCTAAGGAAGTCCTACATCCCTGCTCTTTCTTCCTTAGCTCAGTGGTAATAAAAACAGCTTGGGCAAATTTGTAAATTTCAAAATTTCTGAATTCAACTCTGTACCTACCTGCTATGTATGTGTGGTTTGGGTTCGTGTATAGATATAGAGTCGTACTGGATCACTACAGCTAGACCAGAACTGCATGATCTCTAAAATTCATAAGGATTTGAATGGTTTTTTTTTTGAGGAAAATCAGTTTGTAGGAAATCTAACCTCAGTTTTAATTCTACTGTATTAATATGGTTTGCTAACCTAATATTTTTCTTCTTATACTTCACTGCTTCATAAAGGTTATCGTAAGGGGCAGAGCTTTGATTTGTGTGTGGAAGATCTCATCTTTAAAAGGAAAAACACATTTAAGGTCTCTTTTTTCTTTATCTGCACTGTAAGAACTGGATAAGTTTCTAAATGTACTTATCTTGCTTATCTTCCTCCTGATTTGCCATAAAGTTATTTCAGTATAACTCCAGCACTTAAGACTGACTATGTTTTGGTGGAAAAATATATTGTTAACAAAATTTTAACTATTTAGAAATTTTTTTTGTTCTGTACCTCCTGTGCAGGTGGTTAGAGATTTCATTCTGGGTGAAATGGGAGTTGAGTTAATTTATTGCTATATTTAATTTAACTGATGATACTGTAGTTAACGAGGTGCTTTACAAAGAGCAAAAAGTATATGTTCTTTTTCAAAAGCTCACAGTTTAGGCTGAATGTCAGCAGTCATCTCCTGTCTGCTGATCTATCCTGTCAAATGATTTGAGACTGAGTCTGTTCTTTAATTTCCAGTTCTGGGAGAGGAGTAGGATCGGCAGGGAGCAGTTTTAACTTTGGCAAGAATTAAAAACAAGGCAAGAGGACTTAAATTCAGCCTTTCACATCTTAAAATTTTCCAACCTCTTAAATGTGTTTTTGCCTGTGGATAATTCATCCCTGGAGGCATTCAAGGCCAGGTTGGATGGGGGCTCTGGACAGCCTGACCTGGTATGTGGCGATCCTGCCCATGGCAGGGGGTTGGAACTGGAGGGACTGTAAGGTCCTATCCAACCTAGCCATTCTGTGATTCTATAATGCAATGGAACTTTGCACAAACAAGGCATCTGTGTAACTTGTCAAATACTTGTAACTCTGTCAGATGTTTCTATGTGTTTATTATTCATTAATTCATTATTTCCTCTGTTTGCTTTTAAGGGAGTATTCCCTCCTGTGTGAAAAGTGGTGACAGACTGAAAGGTAAAAAGGCTGAATTCCTTCCTTTGACCCTTTAAGGGACATGATGCAAGGAGTGGATATCTTTCCACTTATCAAGCCTTTGTGCCTCATATCAGATTCAAGAAGTTAAGCACTCAGAGGTCAGGTCTGTTTCCACGTAGGCAACTGTAATTCCATTGATTTTTGTATAATCAGCCACACTTGAATTTTGGATCTAAGAATACCAGCACTAGTTTTGAATTAGATGATGTGTGAATTGAGACATGGACAGCCATCACCAGAAATCTGACTTCTTATTACTCATTTTATTAGGGCAATTGAACTCAAATAGGGACTTCCAGGCATCTTGAGATAAGCTGCATTTGAACGAGTGAGTAGGAAATAAAAAACAACCTGGAAATAACCACCAAGGACACTGCCTGCTGGGGAGAGGCCAGGGCCTGCTGCCCTGCAGGGGAAGGGGAACTGGGAGCTCGCCACCAGCCAGGGCTGTCCCACCACACCCAGAAGAGACATATGGAGCAGGCTTGTGATGGTACCGAGCATCAGACCACCATTCACCCAGCAAACCCACAGCGAGGAGAGAGCTTCAGCTCAATACAGACTTCTGAGAGAAGGAAGGAGATTCTCCTCTGAGGTTTTTTCCAGCAAAAAATGCCAATCCTGTGGATGACATTTAGTTTGACTTACTAAAGTTGCTTTTCTTTGGAAAAAAGGGAAGAAGAAAAATCTCAAAACATCAGGTATGAAATAAGAGATTATAGAGGGAAACAACTTGTAGCATTTACTCTCAAAGACTAGAAGGCCAGAAGAAGCCATTAAGATGATATATTATGACCTTTCATGTAGCTCATGAAAGCAAATTTTTTGTACTATTTTGTATTTGAGTAAAAACACAGAAATGTCTCTTTTAGTGAAAGTGTCAGTGTGAGTTTAAACACTTCCAGTGAGCTGGGATTCAGAGCAGCCTTTAAGAGTTAAAAATGTGTACCTTGTCTGTGAGAAAAAGAGCCCTTCATTGCTGGTGTTTTCTTTATCACAAACTGATTTATCTGTCTGTGAACCATCTCTTTGATAAGCAAAATAGAGTGAGTTATGAGGCAGAGCTTCCAACCCTTCAGTCTTTGTCATGGCTCCTCCCTGAACTCCCATTTTTCAAGTCTTCTGAACACCTTGAGTAGGATTTCATGGCACATGAAGGCTTGCTCCTGTCACCTAAAAACATAATTTTTTGTCCTCGTATTGCAAACTTCCTTTGTTTATGTATCCTGGAATATTTTTTTATGTTCAGATTGTCCTCTGCGATGCTCAAACTCTTTTCAGACTGCAACTAGTCTAGGCTTCCTCCACCTGTACATATAATCTGCATTTTATATTCTTGGATATGAGTTTATATTTATGCCTCTTGCTCCACAATTTGACCATCTGTGCACTACTTAACACAGTTCTCTTTATCAGTGTCAGAGCCTCTTCTCTTTTTCCCATCCCCTACTCTGTTATCTGTAAATCTTATCTGCAAGTATGCTGTGTTTCCTACCAGGTCACTGAGAATAGTGTTACACACCACGGGATGAAACCCAGATACCTGGAGGTGCTCATAAGAAACACAAACACTCAAAGATTATTCATTTCCAGTTATCCCTTGTGATCAGACACCTCACGAATTTGTAATCCATTTATCACGTGAATATTTTCTGAAATTCTAGTTTTTAATCAAAGTATATGACATCGAGTCAAATATTTTCTTCTCTGCTAAAGTTAGATCAATGCTGTTATCTTTACTGACCAGTCTTTCCTATTATAAAGAAATTCTAATTTACCTGAACAAGCTTTAGTTTTTGTGAACTCAGTGGATAGGCATTAATAAAATTATCTTCCCTTAGAGGTAGTGGTAAGAACACTCCATAGCAGAGGGAATATCTTAATACATCTGTTGATTTTCAGCCACTTAAAGAAGTTTGTGTACCTTAACTTCCCTTGTTAGAGAGAGGGTGTGAAAGAGCCATACCACTCTGGATGGAGGAGGGCAGAAGGGCTACCCTGTGCTGGTGGGAGCAGACTCCCATAACTCTGAATCCCTGTTTTCCAGTGAGAAATGTATGCCACAATCAAAGGATAATAGATTTACCATCCCTTTCACAATTTTTGCGAATTATTCATGTTTTCACAGTCTGTAAAGCAGCCAGAAGAGTGGAAGTCTCCAAGATAGAGTTAAGATAAGAGATACAGGCCCCATGCATGAGCACGTTGCATTCCTCCCCCTTCCCCATTCATTCTCTCATAGTGAGAGATGACTATGACTACCTACCTATATGACTACTTCTGGCAATAGCAGCAAAATCACCCCTTTATTGGAGGCATACATCATCACCTAAAATCTTCCAGTACTGAGGACTGTTAACAGGTAGAGGACAAGGATTAAGCAAGTATAAAGAGCCCAAAATCTGATATGTAGAATTAATATGTCAGCTTCAGTAGGTAGACCAAAGGACATTTTGCTTATGTAGAGTCTGTGGGATAATGGTAATTTAAATATGCAACCCAGGTGCCTTAAGCAGCATGAGTCACAGTCTGTGAATGAGCAAAACTTGCTTTGACCTTGAGCACTGCAGAAATCAGTTCTGGACTATAAATCAATCTTAATTAAAGGCTTGTTGTTGTAAGGTGCTATGTATCCTGGCTTAAAGCCTAAACTGTTTAAGGACCTGTTTAACTGTAAGCATATGAGTAGTGCCAGTGCTGTCAGGGGAACTTTATCTGTCATCCACACATGAGTTGTCTGCTGGTGCAGAGGGAAAATGTTCAGCTTCCTGTAGGATCTAGTGCTACAACAGTGCGTGGCTCCACGGTGAATTGTAAGTTTAATCACTGCAAAATATTTCTCTTCTGGTACCAATTTCAGGACAGCTATTGATTTCATATCTTTCAATATGTTTTTGTACTGTAATTATGACCTTACTTTCATATTCATCAGAACAGAACATGAAGTAGATATCTGCCAGAACAAGTGTAAGAAGATATAAGAGATCATCATTACTTTGGCAATAAATTATCTTATATTATTATGTGGAAACTGTATTCAGTTAGGAATATCTTATAATGCCATGATTTGCTAGTGTTTGATTAGCCACATAATATTTTTTGGTTTAAAAATTTGATTGTACATGCCTGCACACTGCACACTATTTTTTAGTTGCCTACAAATGATTGCCCCCCAGCAAGTGAACACACTGTGCTCATCTATTTGTCAGTAATCTCTTCCTTTTGAGATCTCTAGCACTGTAATCCCTTACTTTCTACATGCTATGGATTACATCTTCTTTTCCAGCATGACAGACTTTAAATAATTTAATGACTAGGTGTCTGCAAAAATCCCTTGCCTATATTACAAACAACAATACATGGTCCTCAGTGAATATTGAGAATGTAAATCAGCATTATTCTTGCTGTTTATAACATCAAAAAAAAACCCACAATTGAATTATAGTCTTATGTTCAGCCATGAACCGTGAAATTAGTGGGTAATAGCAATGTACTGAAACTCACACCCTATAAAAAGGATCAAGACTAAAAATGATCAAAACCATATTTTATGAAACTGCCCTTCACATGCAGCCAGAGTCACTGCTGTGCCACACAGAAGAGAAAAAGGTGAAAAGTCAAATCTACATTTGATGTCTGCTGGTTATTAGGTAAAAACTATATGTGGTCTTTAAACAGTAAATAACATAAAATACTACTGGGCAATCTTGTATTAAACTTTTCCATTTCTTATGGTGACTTTTATGAGTATGTTATTGACTGTTACTGCTATGTCACTGATAAAAAGTGCCTGCAGGGAGGGGTGAGGACTAAATCAGATTAGTTCAGAGAGTGAAAATCTCAGATAACAAGTGACGTTCATGGTAGCGTTCCAGTAATACGTAAGTACAACCTCATGCAGAAATGCCCATCTCTATGCACCTTGTACAGCCCTAAACTCTTGCAGGGTCAGCAATGGCCATGTTTCATTGTGCAGTAGCCTTGCTGCTGAGATGGATCTCCAAGGTGCCCACCAATGCAAAAGCCATAGAAGGGTAGAAAGACAGCGTCAATCTCACCACCACTGGGCAAGGCTGACTGGCAGTCACGTTGGTGCTCATTCACAAAAGGCTGTGTGCATGCATAAAGTAGATTATGAGATTCTGGTCTGAAAGGAGCAGGACTTCAGTTGTTCTCATAAGATCTGCGATTTTGACAGCACAGCTCTCTTGTAAAGGGGGGAATCTTCTGCTGCTGATGATGAAGAGCATAAGTGGCTCCTTGCTGAGGCTAGACACCCAATCCACTTTGTAGGTACAGTTTTTCTCAGGCTGAATGTCCAAGCTGATTGCACTTTAACTTTGGTTCCAGCCTTGCTTTACTCCTAGAAATATTCTCCCCTTCATGTTTTTAATCACAATAAGATGAAACAAATTAGGATCTATAGGCAGCTTGGTTGTCTTTGATTAGTACATCCCACTAGAATCCAGCATGGTTTTTCTGACTCTCCCTCATCCTTTTGAACTTGGTTCATTTTCTTAATTTTGCATTGGCCTAATTTACAGTACCTGAGGCCATTGTCATCCTTTCTGTACATATAGTAGGCAGTATTTAATGAGTTGCTATAAAATCCTGTCCTCCTTTTATCTTTGGAACTTCTGTTAGTAACTTTAAACAAGCAATATTTATCCCTACAGCAGATCTATTCTCTGTGTTTTTTTTTTTTTTTTTTTTTTTGGTGGCCTTTTTTAGGTCACTGTTATTCCAAAGCTTAATTTTGTAGCTATTATTCTTCATAAAAAATAATACCTAAAAAAGTGTAGCCTTAACTAGGGTTTTATTTTAACCTGCTAACATGAAGATATCAAACATCATCATTTCTAAATAGTAGTTGGAAGAAAATATTAAACTGCTTTTGAAAACAATCTCCAAACTCTGCTGGGGGCACAGATTCACCAAACAGGGACCTGACATACAAAGAAAATGTAAATTAAAAGGATTAGCAAAGCAGGGGTAGGTTTGATGAAAGCCATAAAATTCAATGTGCATACATCTAAGCCAAATTCCTGAATATATCTAGAGAAGACAGCATTAAAATTCTAAGATTAAAAATAACACTATGTATTTGGTACTTCTATCACTCTTTTATTCATGGCTCTGAAAGCACTTTGTGAATAACGATGTTTGATATGTTGAAGGAGTCAAATTTTTCCTCCTGTGTAAACTGAGGCATTGAGAAGTGACTTGTCCAAGTTCAAACACAGGGTGTGAGGTAGCAAAGGAAGAGGTTGACAGGTGACCCTACAAGCTGAAACCCTGTACTGTGTCTGCCTGGGTTGGAGTTAATTTGGCTGTTATTGAGCAGTGGTTGTACAGTGTCAGGGCTCTCCTTCTTTCCTACTCTGCACCCCTAGTATGTAGGCCAGGGATGGACAAGAAAATGGGAGAAAATACTGCCAGGACAGCTGACCGAAGCTGATTAAATGTGTGCTCCATGCCACATGATGTTGGGCTCAGCAATAACATCTCAGGGGAAGAAGGATGGGAAACAGTCATGGTTATGGTATTTGTCTTTCCAAGTGACCACTATGGGTACCAAGGACAGCCTTCGAAGATGTGCCTGCACCTCTGTCAGCCAATGAAAAGTACTGAATAACTTCTGCATTTTGCTTTCCTTGTGCATGCAGCTTTTATCTTCCTATTTGGCTTTAGTAACAGTCTGTAAGTCTTCTAGCCTTTCTTCTGTTTTCTTTGCAAGAGACAGGAGTGAGTGAGTTGCAGTTTGGCAACTCACATAGAATCTTTTGAGTTGGGACACTTAAAGATCATCTAGTCCAACTCATCTGCAATGAACAGGGACATCCACAGCTAGATCAGGTTGCTCAGATCCCCATCCAGTCTGACCTTGAATGTCTCCAGGGATGGGGCATCCACCATCTCCCTGGACAATCTGTTCCTCAGTGCCTCACTCCCCTTATCTTAAAGAACTTCTTCCTTATATCCCATATAAATCTCTCCGCTTTTAATTTGAAACCATTTCCTCTTGTCCTACCATGGCAGATCCCACTAAAGAGTCTCTCCCCTTCTTTCTTATAGCTCCCCTTTCAATACCAAAAGGCCATTTTCAGGTCTTCCTGGAGCCTTCTCCAGACTGAACAGCTCCATCTCTCTCACCTTGTCCTCACAGGGAGGTGTTCCATCTCTTAGGTCATTCTTGTGACCCTCCTCTGGATGCACTCCTAGAGGTCCACATCTCTCCTGCACTGAGGACTCCACATCTGGACACAGTATTCCAGGTGAGGCTTCACCTCCACAGAGAAGAGAGGCAAGATCACATCCCTCACCCTGCTGGCCATGCTTCTTTTGATGCAGCCCAGGATATAGCTAGCATTTTGGGCTGTGAGGGCACATTGCTGGCCTATGTCCAGCTTCCCATCCATCAGTACCCCCAGGTCCTTTTTGGCAGGGCTGTGGTCAATGACTTCATTCCCCAGTGTGTATTGCTAGTGGATGTTGCCTTGACCTAGGTAGAAGACCTTGCACTTGAATTTGTTGAACCTCATGAGGTTCTCCCATGCCCACTGCTCACGCTTGTCTAGATCTCTCTGGATGGCATCCCGTTCTTCTAGTGTGTCAACCGCACCCCACAGCTTGGTGTCATCAGCAAACTTGCTGAGGGTACACTTGATCCCACTCCCAGTGTCACTGATGAAGATATTAAAGCGCACTGGTCCCAGGAGGACTGGGAGACACCACTTGCCACTGATTTCCATCCAGACATTGAGACACTGACCACCACTTTGGATACAATCTCGCAACCAGTTCCTCATCCATTAAACAGTTCACCCATCAAATCCATATATTTCCAATTTGGTGGGTCATCACATCTGTAGCCCTCAGGACCAGTGCATGTATTCAGTGCTTGAACAAAGTTTTCTAGAGATAAATCCTAGAGGTAAACCTCAAGTCAGCACCTGAGAGTTCATATGTAAAAAACCCCACACATTTTCAAAAAATCTTAGATGAAAAGAAAGCTGATATTTTGCTATGCAAAAAGTGAAACACAGGCTAAAATTTTAGGTGAAATAAGTTTAGTTGTATCAACTATCTAAGTGGAATAATCAACCCATCAAACCACAGCACACGGTAATCGGCAGTCTTGCGACCTTCTGTTAAGATCTCAGTAGTGGAACTTTAGCATAACAAAGTGTTCCCTGGATCAGCAATCAGACAATATCACACAGGTATGATTCATGTGTTTGGAAGAGAGTAGTATTTTCTCTGTTTTTTCAAAGTACATTAAATAACAAGTAAAATCTATAATAAAGCAGTGTTACAGATCTTGTTTTTAGCCATTAACTCACAATAACAGTGAAGAGAACAAAAAAACAAGAGCACAAAGCAAACTGTCAGCCATACTACTTTTTCATGACAAAGCCAGTATAAGCTTTCCTGACATTAACAGCTTCCTTAAAATTCATCTCATTCTTCTTAGCTGTGAGAAAATGTGCATAATTCATTTTCAGATTAGAATGTTAAAGGGACATTCCTAGCCTAATAAATGCAAACAAACCAAAACAGTCCTCTTTGAAAGTATTCCAAGTTGATCGTTATCATTTGCTGTAACTGAACGAGACTCAAAATACTATTTACAGATTTTCTTTGTATTATTAAGAACATTTTGGCATTTAATTGTTCCCCTTGTCTGAATATATCTTTCAACATCCATTGCAGGATTAATAGGTGGCAAAAAAAAAATCAGTCAAATCCCTTGTCCCCTTCAAGTTTTATTTCAACAATAAAATCCATAAATATAGCAGGAAGATTGTCGGGTAGAGGTAAATTTTCATTTTAATTATTTTTGATTCACTATGTTTCAAACTGACAGTGCTTGTACCTGGTTATTATTGTTTGACAGAAATAGTTCTCATTTTAAGACAACTTAGGTGAAAATGATTTCTATTTGAAATACTGCAGCACCACGCTGAGCAAATGCACTCATTATAAGGCACTGCATCACATATTGGGTTAAGATCTAATGTATAAAATTGCTAATAAATTACAAAGCTATATTTTAATAACTGCTTCATTAAGTGACAGGAGTTCAACAGGTCACAGTTTTCATAGTTTATAATGCCCTCATTTTCTATAATATATACTGCTCATCTATGAATATGTATGTAACCTATATCATGTATAAAGAGAACATCAGAATAATCAAGTGATATTTGGAGATCAAGTAGCTTCTATATCAGTATCAACTTGTTTCTACACATGCACATATAGTTGAAGGAAATTTTACAAGGAAAAAAGTAAAGCAAGCTAAACAAAGGCTCTCGTCCTTTGTATGCCCTTTGACACAGTCCAAAAGTTATTTTTTCCTCAGGTTTTAGAAGGACCTTTGATACCCACTTCTTTTGCTGTTCGGTTGTATGTGATAAATGCACTGTCTCACTGACCCAAAAATGGCTCATGCGAAGGTTTCTTCTGTCCTTTTTGTCCCAGGCTTTATTTTTTATTATCCTTTTTATCCTGTGGTTTTTGTCCTTAGCAAGGCAGAATCCTTTTCCTGATTCCTAGCAACATCCTTAGAGATCCAGAAAACTTTACAAATCCCGGTCGCTATCTTGGCTGCATCTGGAAACAGCAACAAGATGACAAATTCTCCAGATGCCAGATGTAGGTTGCAGCTCACATGTGGAAAATTCTACTTGCTTATGGTTGCTCAGCCAGCTGCTCCAGCTGCAAACCAGGGAATCAGCATGTCCTGCTTCCACCAGAGTGCATATGTAAGTTCTTTAAGATCCTTTCTTAGATTCAGATCTAAGGTCCAGGACAGCTGGAGTGGAGGAACATTTGTTAAATAGGGAGATTCAGAAAAGTTATCATAGGTGTGTGGGCACACGATGAGGCAGATTTTCATTTACAAGCAGCTGTAAATGGAAAAGACATGAAGCAGGTCTGCAGGCCAAGCTTTTCTTGACATAGTTGTTTAGATGCCTTATGGTGCACTTCTAAGAAGGTCTTCTTTCTGCTTAGGATTTACAGCCATGTAGTCTCAGCACTTGTGACATTCTGATTATAAAATCATGAAGGCTGGAAAAGACCTCTAAGGTCATCTATTCCAACCATCTTCCTACCACCGACAATGCCCACTAAACAGTGATCCTCCCGAGAAGAGGATCTCAAGCCTGGGGTCTTGAAAAATCTGAATGTTGAACTTGAGAACATGATTTGGTTTTGTAGCTATAAGACAGAGAAACCAACCAGTTTGGAGAGAGAAATACATTTGCCAAATTGATAACTGAACAAAATAAAGAAATATTTCATACTGCAACTGCAGCTTTAGGAGGCGAAACTACCCTTCGCAGTGTCAAGGAAGCACTTCTCTCTCCTGGTTCAGGAATACTACCGGGAAACACCCCTGTAGTAATGTTGAAATGAAAAAACGACAATGGGGATACTAGAGTCACATGTATAGTGTTTAGTGAACTTTTCTCAAGTGACCACATCACACACTCCTATACTTTAAACTTTGGGAAATAAAGTAATACAAGTCTGATTCTCTGCCCACTATTGCAAGTTTTACAGTTAGTGAAATTCCAGTGACTTTGACTGAAGCAAATGAGAGGATAATTGACTTCAGGGTCTCTGCTTTGAAGACTTAACAATCTAATTTTGGACTGGAGCAAACAAAACAAAACAAAACCCAATTAGAGAGGGAAGGAATACAAAGTCCCTCGGGTTATGCTCATGTCTTTACTGGTTCTGCTACATGTCTTTAAATAGAAGCTCTAAATCACCACTGTATGACCATCAAGAATGATAGGAAGAAGGATATTTGCGATAATTTTATGCTACAAGAGCAAAAATATCTTTTTCTTGCATCAGTACTACAGGTAATTTTCTGCTCGTGTGTGATAAAATTGTACAGGTTACCTCATTGGAGACATCTGAAGAAATATCTGTAACTCACGCTGTCTTGTTTTTACCAAAAAGAAGAGCTGATTTTGGGGATCAGGTGACTGGGCACCACCTTTTCTCAGAGCTCAGAGCATTTCTGCAGACTTCACAGAAAGGCAGATGCAGGATCTCATGTTCTTACTGGTCTTATCATCTGCCACTCTGATGGTTATGCCACTAATTGCACCAGAGCTCACTACTACTTGTACTGCTCTACACTTGGAGGTGGTTATTAAGGTAAAAACCTCTTCATTTATATGTAGCTTCCCTGGAAGTGTTTCAGGAAAGAGTAGATGTAATATTCAGGGACATGGTTTAGTAGGCAATATTGGTGGATACTGGCATTATGTGATCTTTGATGTCTTCTCCAACCTTAACAATTCTATGATTCTATTCTGTGATTCCCTTTAATCCCACTTCATGTAACGGCTATGGTAAAATCTCATGCTTTGCATCAGCAGCATAGAAATTGTAAGGAGAAAAGGAATTCAATTTCTGCCTTTTAGAGCTTGCTTGTCTGCTTGTAATCACAGACAATTTTTTTTTTTTTTAAGATTAAATTCTCTCACTTTAGCTCAAAGCCTTTACAATTTCATTCTTGGGTGTGATATTAAATTTTAATCTTTGAGGATATTGAAATGTATTTCCAGCAGAATATTATGGGTGCGATTCTCAAAACAGATCTTGAGACAACAGAGAGCTCCTGGAGTGTTGTGATTTTGCTTGTTCGCCTTCAGTGTCAATTGAGTAAGCCTTTTTTGCTTTGCTGTGCTTTTCTTTTTTTCCTTTTTTTCTGTTCTTCAATATTAACATTTCAGCACCACTTTAAAGTCAATAGATTTCATGTTCTACACCTATCCACGTATCAATTTCAGCTCCTAGAATAAAAGACAGCAGGGTCAAAGCTAATAATTATTATAGAAAAAGGCTTTTCCCTTAAACCTACATGTCATGCTCATGAATGTTGGGATTTTTTTCAGCTGAAACCATTAGTGTGCTTTATCTAGAGCTTTGCATGCTCTACAGTATTTCTGATAGTAAGGATAAAGGAATCTGCTGAACCAAATAAAAACTTAAATCCAATCAAAAGGTTGGGATTTCACTAGCAGATATCCACCAGAATGTTTGTGCTCTGACACGTACACATTTGAAACTCATTTCTATTTGCATCTGACTTTTCTCCCACGTGTTTCACAAGATTCATTCATTCTTTGTCACTCTCTGAACTGGAAGCTTCAAATTGCTGCCAGACACTGGGGGAGTCAGAGATACAAGGACAGAAGAGAGGTTATAATTGATTTGAATGTCTGTGTTTAAATCCAGAGTTTAGTACTTGTGCTTAAAGCCAGAATATTCCCACTGTTCAGTTATGTGTCTGTGAGACCGGGACATCTCTGGCGTTGTACTATATACTTTCTATACTATGACGCTGTCAGGTTCTGGAGATAGGAATTTATTTATCCCAGGACACACAGAGGCTTCAGACCAATCATTGTCTTTCCATTAATATTAGAGGGGTCCTGGATAGTTTCCTAGCTCAAATGGGAGGTTTTGTTGGGTTTTTGGTCAACTTTTTACAGTGCAGACAAACAGAAGTACCTGTAGAGAGTGATTCTACCTATGTGAGATCTGATTTGTCCTTTTGGGATACCTGTATTAAAATCTTCAAAGAAAAATAAGATTAAAGGGAAAAACAAGAATGACAGATGTTGTTCTGATTTACACCATTCAAAAATGGACCTACTAAAGGTCTGGATGAACTAATGAGGTTTGAAATACTCCTGGGTTCCTAAAGAGAAGTATCACCAGAAAATCGCAATAATTATATGTATGTATTCCTCCACATCTGGAAACTCTGAATGAAAGGTCTTTACTGATGCCAATCTGAAAGGGACTGAATCTCTCTGCTTCTGATCTTTAAATCGGGATCATAATTAATACAATTAAATCCTCGATAATCTATTTGAATCAGAAACCTGACAGTGCTTTTCAAATTTCCCTTGAAGAGTATTGCTGTAATGGTTTCTGCATCTGTTTGTCAATGAAAGCTGGACATTTGCTAGGGTCCCAGAAGCTCGAGGTGATCTGAAATGAGCAATAACAATTTCTCAGAAGCATCCATTTCTGAAATTGTTCCAAAGCAGCATATATATCATCTAGATTTTGCTTACCATCTATAAATTTCATAGAAGTCCAATTACATCTCTAGAAGAAGATTGAATAGTCTCATGTATCAAAGCAGACTAAAATTCCCAGCAAAGGCTGCTGGCCCAGAAATATTTGAAAGCAGACATCAGTCTCATCACACCCAAACTACCTTTATCTCCACAGTCAGTGAGCACTCTTAGTTACCAGCAGGTCCAGGCTAAACAGCAAGTTCAGCCTCATACACAGCACATTGCTGTGGTACCAGGGACACATCAACAGGTGCCAAGTACAGCCAGCCACTTGTCCCAGTCCAAGCTCTCATTTATATGGGGGGCTGCACAGGGATAGTGGCTAGGCTGAATCTACCACAGTCCAGTAGTTTGGAAGACATCCAAAGCTTGGCTTTTCCAGATTCCATTTGTACATGGGGTACCAGCTACTCTCATGGAGTGGTTTGAAGCTGAGGCCATGTCAGATCACTGTGTATCCATACTGTCTTTTCAAGGAGCCCAACTTTGGCTGTTTGAATTCTGCCTTCAACAACCTCCTCCTCTGCAACAGCCATACCAGGGTCCTTCCAGGTGGGAACATGGGTCTTTCTTTTCTTTATAGATGGATGGAAGGGGAGGTTGCAGAGGGCCAGATGCAGTAAATTGACTCAGGATTAAGCTTTAACCACAGAGCTCGCATGAAATTGCCTCCAGACATGCCAGCTGGACAATGCCACTGACTGATCTGAGAGTCTTCTGAGAAGTGAGTGGTGTCAGTACACATTTAATCTGGTTTCAGGTACACACTCTGTGGGATTTGGAGCTGAAAACCATGGGGCAGGGTGTGCTTAATCCTGCTCAAAGCCAGTTTATTATGCTGGAAAAACAACATATTCTGCTTCAGGCTAACTTGGAATTAGTGTACTAAGATTTGTGAGGACTTGAAACTTTTTCCAATCTGAGAGCTGTTATGTACCACAAGGTGAACCCTGCTTCCACTGACGTCCACTAAAACTTCTTATTGGTTTCAATTAAGCCAAAGCTTAACCCTTTGCTACCTTTGCTGGCTGCAAGACTAATGTGCTATTCAAAATGATTTTTGAATGTTATATTGCTTGAACTTTTGGAGTATAAAGGAGTATGACTGCTCTGCAGCTGCAGCACTCAGCACTTGACACTTCAATAAGTTCAGTGCTTTGGAAGAAGGCAGAGTTTTCTTCTCCCAAATAGTCCCAAGCTGTGACTCTTATGCCCCTTCCAGATTATCCTGTGATAGTCCTGGCATCAAAAGTACTGGAAAGTAGAATACAACTTGTTTTCTGTTTTTCTGGTTTTGAGGCAGATAGGTCTGGGGCATGGTGTTTACCTGGGCTGGTCCATCTTCCCAAGAGAGAAAGATTATCTTCAGCACAACACTGGGCTAATAATGAACTACGTGGCCTTATTGCAACAGCTCAGCATTCTGTGTTGTCCTCCATTATATACTATAGGGATGCTTTAATACAACTGCAATGTGTAATAAATCCAAAGCCTTCTGTTGCCTGATGGAAGGCTGCAGTTCACTATTTTGATGTCTAGTTACATCTAGAGTTCAGAATTGAAACCTGTCCTTCAGTGGATTGTTGCAATCTTTTCATATGGATTATTTTTTCAGCACTTCTCTATTGTGCTACTGTCCACCTCCAACGCAGAATCTTAATCAAGATGGAGGTCAGAAGACAGCAGGGGAGAAAAGCTCAGCTCTGCAAACAAAATGGGGATTTCAACTGAATGTAGAATGAAATGTCCCTGGCTTCAAGCAGCATTCACTACTGGTGGACATCCCTAGCTCCCTTCTTGGTGAGATGCTGTGTCTCATCACAGTAACATGATCAAATAGCTGCTGGTGGAGATGATGTGTGCTACCAGCCACAGTGCATGGCAGCTAGGAGAGTATCTCACCCTTTAAAATCTGTTCTGGAATTTAACACTCTCATTTAAGCAGCTTTAGTTGCTCAGCTACATCAGTGCTAGCAGCCTATAAGCAGCCAAACAGATCTCTGTGCCTCCCTGTTTTTCTCATAAGCCTCTCATCTCTTTGTTGGTTTACTTGTCCTAAAATCAGGGATTTATCACAGTGATAACTTCCTACCCCGTGTTCTCATTAACCTCTGCGGCAAAACACAGCAGCACATGAGAGCTCCATGCTGGATGGCAAATTGCTGCCACTCTTCCAACAATTATGAGTTCTTTTTTAAAAACATGAAAACTAGCCAGAGCTGCTGTTGGGATTCTTATATTGTTTGTAAAAGGCCATTACACTTCTGAATCTCTAACCACCTCCAGCTGATGGAAGAGGCAACTCTTGCTTCTGCACATATGTGCCTCGAGTCCTTGCTCTCTCTATGTGTCAAAAACACTCCATAGGCTCCCAGCTAGTTTTCCAGGGCATGCTTTCTGTCAAATTCACATAACATTTACATCAACAAAAGCCCTTGTACTAGATTTGTTATGAAACTTAGTGTCTAACAGGCATCGTACATTTATAGCACATGTTACTTAAGAATGTAGACAGCCAGATCATGGGAAAACACAGAGGCAACTCCTAACAAAGTGGTCTGATTAGCACCAGCCAATAAACAATAACATAGATACAACCAAGACTCAGCAAGGAGCAGTGGGAGGAGAGAAGAGCTTAGTGCAGGGCATCAGCTGAGAGCAAATTAACCTGCACCCTCCTGCTGCTTCCCCAGGCACCAGCTCCAAAGATCATGACTGTACTTTTCCTTACTTCCCAAGTTGCTGCTACAACAGTAATGGTGTCCTTAATGGAAAGGACTGGTGCATACAGACAGGCTGGCAACAGGGACGAAGGTGTCAGGGATGGATGTTGCTGAGTTCATACATTACAGCCTTTACCATTCTGTCTACCTGCATGTAATTAGTACCACTTGCGCGTAAGTACTAATCCTACTACATCTGAAATCCTTATGCTTTGCTGGTAACTAAGAAGTTTTTTAAACCACATTTTCTTTCATATTTTCTCCTATTTCTGCTTCTATTTCTTCATACAAGCAGCTCCTGCTGCAGTAATATCTGTATGGTAAATGAGCAGATTTAACTCTAGAGTTCTCCACATCAGCATCTGAAATGCTGGTACCTTTGTTTTATTAGTGGGCCTGAACTGGACTCCAAAGTTGTCACTTTCAAAGAGTTCTGTGTTTGTCTATCTTCTTAATTTTGAAGTAGGCTCCCTCTCAGCAGAGGAGAGAGGAGAGGAGTGTGCAGAGGAGCTTCAGAAAGTCAATGGAGAGGTTTATTCTTAAAAATGAATTTTTAGAAGGGTAATTTCAAAACTACCTTCAAGAGAGGAAGACCCATGTCTTTCTTGTGAAAATTTGTAAAGTGAAACAAATCATAGTTAGACTACCTGGGTAGAGTCCAATAAAAAAGCTCTTCTGCAAACTGTTTCAAGTCCCTACCTACTGCTGAAAAAAGGGCTCATGCTCTGTTTGTGTTCATTTCTACAAAAATTAAACTTGATAAACAGAAAAGTTGTAAATTACATTGAAGATAATCGTGGTGACATAAATATTATAAGCCTCTTGAATCTTGTCACAAAGGAATGTCTTGTTTGAATGCCATTTTCACACATATGAGATACACAGATTTAACAGGATCAGCCAAAAGCATCTGTGAAAAAGAAAAGAGCACATATCTGTCTCAGCAGTGAGGACCTCTGGCAACCTGGTGCACAAAGAATGTAAATTCAGACATAGCAATGCAGCACCTGGGTATGGAAAGGAGAGAAATGTGAAAGGTGCCACGGGTGGGTAGCAATGAATGGAGCTGACAGACTCATATTATTAATGCAGCTCAACACTCCACGATATTATTCTGTGGTTTTGACTTAACTGGATTTTTGTTAACCAGCTGGCTACCCAAACCAGTCTGAATTTTGCAGACCATTTCAATTAAATCTTTAAAACAAAATTCAGGCAGCTGTTCCAGTAACCTCATACTTTGAAACTACAGCTTGAAATATACAGAGCTGAAGAAAATCTACATCCAGTTTCCAATATTTGCCATGGCTGTACTGGGAGGTGTGAGCAGATTCTCTCCTCTGCTCCTGGTTTCCCACAGTGCACTAGGGAAGTGTGGAGGAGGAAAATACCTGTTATACAGGCAGAGGGTCAGACAACAGGTTTACAGCTGAGGAGGAGGTGCCTGGACAGACCGTGAAACTTGAAGCTTGCCAATACAAGGAGAAGACTATTGGTATGGGAGTGAGATTGCCTGGCTAGCATGGAAACTAGCCTTACAGAAGAAAACTCAGGCTGTTTGGTCAAGGAAACAGAGATTTAAAAAGATGAGTAATTAGGACTGATTAAGTGAGTTGAATATTTGGAAGTGAAGAAAAATCCCATAAATTTTAAAGAGTGTAAAAATAATCAGAATTGAGAAAAAAAATGAGGCCCATGAGCAGCTCAACACCGCTTAGCTCTAAATGGCAACTCCAGGTAGCAGACATCCCTTATTTCTCCCTTCACTGGCTGCCCATAATTGCCTCCATAAAGATGGAGGTACTTATGTTGGTAGAAGACATTAACTTAGTACTGATAGCAGTCCCTTCACAAACGCAAGGGTATACCTCACACCATGAAAGACTGGTTTTGTTCACTGATGAATTAAAGGTGTGTGGTGCTGGCTGCTGGACTTGTAAATCTAGGATTTCTTATATTTATGAATCTGGAGCCTAAAGCAGGCCTGGGATCAGGGGACTTCCTTCTCTGTCTTAAGCAAACATAACATCTTTGGCTCAAGAAACCTACAGGCCTCAGAGTGAGCGTTTGATCAGAGCATCTGATCACAAAATGTTTACCTTCCACATGCGCATCAGCATCTGCTATTCCTCATTGCTCACTGTCATTCATTCATTTTTAGTTATTACATAAGATAATTAAAATGGATGACTGAAACACACTTAGGAAAAATAAGAGTGCACTGACTACACAGGGAGAGAGGGAAAACACACTGGCCAAGGCAGTACAGCAGCTGTATTTTTCTCCTGCAGCACTAGTTAAAAGGCATGGGGACTATCATGTTTTGCATTATAATTGCAACTTAGCTCTTGAAAGCACTGATTATGCCATGTTTCTATAGTGCCAAACCCTTGGTTAGCTGAAATGCTGGCAATATCATTCCCTGCAGCAGTATTTTCTTCACAGTATTATCTTTTAGGAAATAGGATTTCTTGCTTAATTTTACCTGTGTTAATAGATATGGATTAATTTTGAGAGAAGCACACTAAGGTAAAGAATTAAGAAAACAAAAATTCACCTCATTTTGGAGATAGCCGTGAATTTGACACAAATCATTGTGTTAGTATAATCAGCTTTTTTCCAGTCAGTAATTCTACCCAGTCTTAGCTGTGTGCTTGACCAAGACTGGACTCAAGCTCTCCTTTTAATTTTTTTTCTCCTTATGGATCTACATGTTAAGCTCCTGCTCTTATGACCAATTTAAACAGGAAGTAGGAGAGTTCCCAAAGTATTAATTAAATTTTTCACCCAGGAAAAATGAAGTCTGACTTCAGTGCTACCTCCTCCACATGAAACGGGTCTAGAAGTGATAGATCTCATTTCTCGAGCAAGTTTTTTTCACTCACTAAGACCTAGGGAAAATTTGAATGAGGTAGGGATGAAAGAGGGCTTCTGTAGTCCAAACTGCATTAGGTGGCACAGGAAATCAGCAGAAGAGGCAGGAAATAGGCATGGCTGAGAAAGGACCTGCTGGTCAAACAGAGGGAAAAGAAGGAAATGTAAAAGCAGTGGAAGCATAGACACATGACCTGGGAAGAATACAGAGGTGTTATCCGCACATGCACAGATGGGATCAGGAAAGCCAAGGTGCAGATGGAACTGAACTTGGCAAGGGATGTGAAAAACAACAAGAGGTTCTACAGGTACACTGATCAAAGAGAAAGGCAAAGGAGAATGTACCTAGTCCCACAAATGAGAAGGGAGAACTGGCTTCAACAGACATGGAGAAGGCTGAGGTACTCAACAGGTTCATTACCTCAGTAATGAACTGGCTGTCAGGCTTCTTATGTCTCTCACATCACTGGACCTCTGGATGGGGGGGTCGAGGGAGCAAAATTTAAGGTGCCCTTCAACCTAAGCTATTCTATGATTCTGTGATTATCTAATCATGCTTATAGTCTTCAAAGATAGTGAGCAGGCAAAACCCAGAGACCCTTCTGCTAAATCTGTTCCTGTTTGCACATGAAATGATCACATACTTTTCCTACTCTGAATTACAAATAAAAAAGTTTGATTCCAAGAGGATGTTTGAAAATGCAAATTCCAAAATAAAATTCATCTGAGGGAACATAGATGCCTACACCTGATTTTCTCTGCTTAGCTGTTTTTTTTGAAGTGATGGGGGAGAAGCGGGCACTAAGACATCACTTATCTTTTCTTAAGGTAGATGTGTAGAGGAAATCACATGAATTGTTCCTGAAATTTCCAGTTTTCCCTGCTCTTTATAAAAAGCTTGAAGATGACAAGCTCAGTTGTAGGCATATAAAAGTAGATGGGATGAATCCAACCTGTTATCACAGAGACACTGTGCTCTGAGATACAGATCAGAGTCAGTGGAGAAGAGAGACCTACCAATATACAGTTTTCCTGGCATTTAATACTGTTTGAAATACCCTAAACTTTATGTATCCACAGTCCATTTTCCCACTTTTAAAAAATTTTTAAAATTCAGTTGGATATGGATCATGAAAATAATCAACCTCATGAAAATGATCACAATGATCTCCTATTTAGTATATTCATAGACTGCAAAGTGCAAATTCTGGCACTCCCTGGTGTTTGACATCTGTTCCATCTGCAGTGCAATGCTTCCAGATAACCTTGCTCATGACCTGGGAGTGCAATGTAATTTCAGTGATGTACAACTTTTACTGTCATGATAGGTTAGCCATTTGATGTTCCCAAAGGGGAAACTTCAGCAAGTATGTATCATGGGTGTTGATGTAATTGGTAACTTTTCTAATTGTAAAGCTGAAATAGGTTGATAAAATACTAGATTTATAGATATTGTTGCTTTGTGTCCAGCTCTCATATCTGTAATTTCTATCTGGTGTGCAGAAAGAAAATTTGTTTCTCTCTAAATATGTCAGGCCCTTAAATGTATGTTGCTCATGATCTTGCACAAAAGAGGCACATTTAATATCACAAAAAATAAACAATGTACCACCAATTCTTTTGTGTGAGAGCAATCTAACCAAAAGCTTTTTTTCCACTGAAATTTATCCAGGTTCTTCTGGGAGAGAAAATTTTACATTTAGCTTAGGTAGTTTACCCTGCTGTGCCTGGTATATTTGCAGTGTCATATTCAGCATGGCTATCACCGCATGCATAGTGCCACATATGTGCATCAGGATGCCGATTTGGAGAACTACTGTGGGTTATGTATTAAAAATGAGTTGAGAGCACAGGAGCGGAATTCAGATCTAGTTGAGATTTTAAATCTTGACTCTCTTGAGGTCAATAAATGAAACTGGTTGGCCTTTTTGTAAGACCAAAGATTGTGGAGCAGTGGTTTGCACTTGGTCCTTTGTTAAGATAAGACAGCTGGGAGCAGAAGGAGGCTTACAAAGCACTGCTCTGGGCTCCTGGGGAATTGGAATGGGACTTCCTCTACCAAAGCACAGACCAGTACACTGAAGACTGTTCTGACCATGCAAATCTCATTTTCCCTAGCAGTCAGGAAATAGTAATGCCAAGGAAACAAAACCAACAAAACGCTCTCATACGTGCCTGGCAGATATTCTTTCATTTACATCTTGCAGCAACAGAAAAGAGCAGCTCTGAGTATTGAATTTCAAGTTCATTGGATTACAGGACAACTTACAGGAAAAAATATCAAGGGTGTATTAGCTGCAATTAAATACTAGCAACTCACAGTAGAATAGGTAAGAAAGATAACTGGAGCACACAAATAGTAAGGAGAAGAAGCAGAGAACTCTTGGTTATATATTTCATTCTCAGGGTTGCTCAAAAATCCTGCAGCTGCAGCAAGGGCAGCTTCTTTCCTCTTCACTCCAGGGAGCTGGGTTGTAAAGAAGGGAGAGCAAAGCTCTGGCCATGCTCCTCTAGAATAGCCTGAGATCAGAAAACATATCCTAGCCTGTCTGAACCAGAACCAACATCTGCATTTCACAGCACTTACTTTACTCTTTTGTGGCTCTTCTGCTGAATCCTGGGTCAGAGTTCTTTCCTGCTCAGCAATTACAGAATCACAGGTTTGCCGGGGTTGGAAGGACCTTAAAAAAATCATCAAGTCCACCCGCCAAATCACCTGACCCTCAGCTGTACCAAAGATATGTGTTTGATAACAGATTCTCTGTGATTGGTTTCATCCTTCTCCCATCTCCCTCTCTCTGTGATGTGTCCAGAATTGCAGCCATGATTTGCAGCTGGGTGTCCTGAGCTGGGATGTCATGGCATAGACATAGATCTGCTAGGAATTAAGGATCAATAGCAGAAGGGTGCCATCAACACTCAGTATTCTTGTTGCAATCAAAGTGACAATCAAAGTGGTATTTCTAGTCTCCACAGAGATCTGTGGCTTTCTGAGCTATTTACTTACCTGAAACTTGTTGCTAGAGCTACAGATTGATCCCAGCAATAGATGAGCTAAAATTCCATGTCTGCAGTGGGAATATGAGGAAAACAAGACTGAGCAAATTCCTCAGCCACAGACTCCAGCGCTCTATTGTCACAAGCAACTCAGGTGCATCAAATGACTCTGTCCTTTGGGTGCTAGGAAGCCATAGGAAGTTGCATGTTTCCTGGTCTTCCCCATTAGACTTGCTAGAAGGCTTATCCATGGTGTCACTGGAACAGAAAATAGATTTCTTCTTTCCAATATCCAATTTTAACGTATTGCTTGGCTGTCTATGTCTCTTTGTGCTTGTAAGAGCATTTTCTCTGCATTAAATAGAGCTACACTCTCTCTGGTATATCTATAAAGAACATTTGCATCACCCCTCTGTGAACTGCTTTGTTAAGCTACCTGAGCACCTAATTTTTGCACAAAATATACTCCCTACTACTCTAATCATAATAATAGCTCTTCTCTGCACCTTCTTCCATCTGAATTCATCTTTCTTGAACCTGAGGATCTCGAGGGTTAGCTCTACAGAAGGACTTTCAGATACTTTATTCGAAAAATAGAATTCACAGTGCTAATGTTGGCATCAAGACTTTTTGTGCCAGAAGGAGAAGACTGAATGCCTACAGATGAGTGCAATAAATAGTGGAGTATGTAAGTGTAGCAAGAGGAAGTATCAAAAGAACAAATAAACAGAAAAGGAGAAATCTGATATCTCTCTCATAAGATTTAGGTTCTTACTTTGATCTGGAGTAAGCATATTTTTACTGTCTCCTTTCTGGTCTAGTAAGAATTTTTTTTTTTATTTTTATTTTTTTTTATTTATTTATTTATTTTGGTTCTGAAATAAATTGAGTAGGAGTGAGTTTTTTTTTGAACATCACAAGCCATTTCTTGAAGGCTTTGAAGCAATGGCCTGCTGATGAAGAATGTTGCTGACTGTAAATGCTGTATTAAACCTTTGCCAGTTATCTGGATCCCCTTGATTGACACCAGAGATAAAAGGAGACTTGGGTAGCACAGTTCATCTTCAATAGATATTCAAAGTGCTTATTTACTTTTGTTAACAACGGAAAACTGTCATGAACATATTCATTTCAGCAATGAGAAGCTGCATGAGATGAAACCCACTCAGTATAACATTGGCTATAAGGCCCCTGCTAAGGAATCATAGAATCATAATCACAGAATGGCCTGGGTTGAAAAGGACCACAATGATCATCTAGTTTCAACCCCCCTGCTATGTGCAGGGTCATCAACCACTAGACCAGGCTGCCCAGAGCACATCCAGCCTGGCCTTAAATGCCTTCAGGGATGGGGCATCCACAACCACCTTGGGCAACCTGTTCCAGTTTTTCACCACCCTTATTGTGAAAAACTTCCTCCAAAAAGAAGACACTAAGTGCTGGTGGTGAAGTCTCCAGCTTTATCAGAAGGAACTTTGCTGTTTGATACTTGCAAAAGTGTTTCTTTAGTGCTCCTGCTGTACAGTTCACTGCTCTTTGTGTTACTGACAACTATCTTCAACTCAACCCTCCTTTACCGCAAGTTGACAACAGACATAATGCAAAATTACACCTGACAACAAGAGTAACAGTTAGTCAGTCTACTGACTGTTTTAATAATGGATTAAATGTTTATTTCCAGAGAACTTTTAAAGATGCCTCTTCCCACATACACATTATTAAAAAGCTGTGCAACATTACTGGGAAACTAGATTTATTTGTTCTCCTCCAGTTCTGTTTCTTAAGGAAATTTGACCCAAGTTATTGGTTGGCTTCCCCAGGATCTGAATATCCTCATCTCTTTGGGGTTTTCTGCTAGGCTGCAGAGGAGACAGTGCCTCCTCTGACTTATTTCTCCGAAGCAGTGACATGTAACTTAAGATGTTCTTGACTGTTTGATGGAAAAGAGAAAGCTCTCAAACTGCTTTTCTTCTGTACAGTCCTCACTGTTATTTGGCCCCTCCTCTCCCTCAAGAATCATCTTTATGTCTTTAGGCCTGCATTCACCTAGCTGGTCATCACAGACATCTTGCAAATCTGATAAGTCATGGTCCCACAAAACCACATTGGTTCAGCCTGTGATGCGATGCCAGTTCTCCAGCTGAAGTGATGAAGAAGAGTTCAGTCATCATCTTTCATTTTAAAATTCCCATCATCTAGTCAAATTGAGTCTTTGCATGCATACACTTTCACAGTGCTTGCACCAGCCTTTCACATTTTAATAACAAAAACTTAGGAAAACAAGTGGGAGCTCATAATTCACTTCTGTCATTACTGATTCAAAAATTGTTATTTTCTACTTCCACATAAAATTAAAGTTTATCCAGGCTCAATGCAGACATGGATTCTTGTTCTTGTTTATGGACTATTTTGTACAGCATATACAAGATAAGACTTCACCAGAGATTTTGCAGTGATGTTAGAATTTCCCAGTGGCTTTGCTTGTTCAAAATTCAGATGAATTTACAGATTTCATTTAAGCATGAAGGGCCACCCACAAAACGCATCTTACAGACTTTGTCAGAGAAACAGTTAAGCAACCTCTCTAAAATGCTGAAAAAACTTCATGTTCAAAGAACATAAAGGAAAAGAAACTGATAAATGTTTTCTCTTTTATTTTTTTTTTCCAGATAGCAAGCCAAGTCATTACCTGGAGCAGTGCAATGTGTGGCACTATCAGCCAGGGCTGTCATGTTGGAGCTGGTGTTTTATTTTACTCATCTTTGAGTAACATGAGCACAGGTCTGCTCATGCTCAGGGGAAAAAAAAAACCAAAAACAACACCTTTCCCCTCTTTCCCTCATGAATAGCCCATTCAGTTTATGGTTCATATCCAACATAGATCAAAATTCAACATTTTGTTTCCTCACCAGTAGCAGATGTATGAATGGGGTGTATGCAGACTGAACTTTTCAAGGCTTTCCCACACATCCAGGCCAAGGAGGAACTGTCACGCTACAGGAATTTATTTGAAATCTTCATGTAACAGGATCATAGAATCGAAGAATGGCCTGGGTTGAAAAGGACCACAATGATCATCTAGTTTCATCCCCCCTGCTATGTGCAGGGTCGCCAACCACTAGACCAGGCTGCCCAGAGCCACATCCAGCCTGGCGCTGAATGCCTCCAGGGATGGGACATCCACAACCTTCCTGGGCAACCTGTTCCAGTGTGTCACCACCCTCTGGGTGAAAAACTTCCTCCTAATATCTAACCTAAGCCTCCCCTGTCTCAGTTTAAAACCGTTCCCCATTGTCCTATCACTATCCATCCTCATAAACAGGACAAGAAGTATAGTTTAATGAAAACCATTATCATAACCATAAAAAAAATTATTTATTTATTTGAAGAAGTATGTCAGAGAATTTGAATTTTCTATTGAGAACTCAGCTCTCCATTTGTATGTAAGTAATTCTCTGTCATTAAATCAGATGAAAAAACCATCAACAAATCCCCTATTTATTAGCGCTAATACCAGAATTATTTAGATGTTCTCTGTCAGAGTGAGCCTGACTGCACTTAACTATAACTTCTGCAAGCAGAGGACAGCTGGCCAACATACTGCTACGGGGAACCACTGTTAGCAGAAATGCAGACTTGGAGAGAGTTTGCTTTTAGGGAACAGAAAGGCCTACTTTTCCACAAAAGTGACAAGTCTTACATCAAATTATTCCTTTTAATCCCAGAAGCCTTTAGTTCACATAAATTCTGGGAAAAGAAATAGTAGTTATTAAAAAAAAAACAGCAACACTGTACCACCATCATGGAATGGCAAAAAGGGATGTTAAAAATTGCCTAACAACAAAGTGTTTTAAGTATATTCATAGAACTCAGGAAAGAAGAATATTCTGTGAAAAAGCAGACTCTTTGTTTTTAACGAGAATATCCCTAAGGTTTTTCTGCTGCACAGTTTCATTTCTGTTACTATGGTGTAGTAATAGGAAGTCCTAATTGCTTATGGTGCTGAACATAACAGTTTCAGGAATTTCACTCTTATCAGTATTTTAGAAGAGGAAAGCAGCCTCAGACCAGTGTTTGTGACAGAGTCGTGAACTACCTTTTCCATATGTTTAGAATAATTCCATAATGTTTCCTCCAACTAACTTCTGCAGAGTAAATCACTTACCTTTGTAATGATTGTATTCTGCAATGGTAGAATGGAACCTGAGGAAGAAAGCAAGTAAGGAAAAGAAACAGGTGATATAAGACCAACTGACATCACTGAAGACTCCAATCCAAGGTTTTGGCTACACAACTTTTATTCAAGTATGAAATCTGAAAAAAGTTTGGCTTTTTAAACTTTTCACTCCCAGTGTATTGTAAAAAGAAATAGAGTAGATTTAAGTGGACAGAAATGAGAAAACATAGGCCTCAGCACATCACATAAAACCATTCCATAGTAAGTTCTGCTCATTATGATTTGGTGCAAGAAGTTGGATTTATTACTTTATGTTTTGATATGAGCATCTGAAAGCTAAAATTAGTTATTAGTTTACTAAACGTTTCTGATTTCTTTTTTTTTTTTTCGGTCAGTGTGGTTGGAAGTTGTAAAGATATGTGACAGTGGATATAGCTGCTCTAAACCAGTTCCAGGTCACCCAAGAAAGGTAGAGGTCACTATTCTATAACAAAGAAGAAACCACTTACACCTTACCAAGGATCAGGGCTCACAGAATACACCAAAGGTGGCTGCCAGCCTTTAAATGACCTCAGGGAGGGGTGGGCCCAGGGTCCGCCCCTTCCATTTGCACAGGTGAATTTCTTCCACCTGTGTTCCCAGGACTGGCTACAACCCTTCACCAGGTGCTCAGTCACTGGTTCAGATGTCTATAACGTAAGTTACTATAATGAAACCTTATCACTCCAGAATTGAAATGGAAACAAATATTTTACTCTGATTATAGAATCATAGAATCATAAAGATTGGAAAAAAAAACTCTAAGATGATCTAGTCCAACAATCCACCTATCTCCAGTATTGCCCACTAAAAACCATGTCCCTAAGTACTACATCTACCTTTTCCTTAAACACTTCCAGGGACAGTGACTCCACCACTTCCCTGGGAAACCTGTTCCAGTCTGATCCATACAGACAGCTAAAACCTCTTGGTTTGAAAAGGACAAGCAGGATTTTCAGAATGTTAACACACTCAATACAACCAGTTTCATTTGAGAATGTTTTTTGGTTTTGGCTTTTTTGTTTGTTTGTTTGTTTTTGCATAAAACAGAAAAGGAAATTAGGGCACTAAACAAATGGGAAAAGAGAGGAAAAATACAGGATAAAAATAACCAAAGTGGTTAATAATGGCTGATTTTCAAAGATTACGCAGGTTGACTTTCAAGGACAAACTCCTCCAAGCTCAAAAATGGTCCCTCCCCACATGCAGGAAGGAGAAATATAGAGGCACTGTCCAACTGTGCAGAAATGGGATTAGGAAAGCCTAAATTCACCTGGATTGAATCTGGCAAACATTGTGCAGGGCAATGGAAAGGATTTCTTCAGGTATATCAGCAACAAGAGGAAGACATTGAAAACTGCCGCTGAATGGGAGAGGACATGGTGACAAAGTGCATGAAAAGAGCCAAGATACTCGGTATCTTCTCCACTTTGGTCTTTACAGGTAAGACTTACCTTCAGAAGATTTACTTTCCATAGGGCTGTATGAAAGTAGACACTGCTGTTCTCTTTGACAAAAGTTGGAAGAAGAATCCAGAGAACTACAGACTGGTACACCTCACCTCAATCCCTGGAAATGTGATAGAGCAATCTTCCTGGAATCCATTTCCAAACATATGAAGGACAAGAAGGTGACTGGGAGAAGTTGGCAAAGGTTTCCAAAAGGTGATAATACTTGACCAATTGGATACCTTCTGCATTGAGATTACAGGCTTGGTGGATGTGAAGATACCAGTGAATCCTGATTATCTTAACTTTAGTAAAGCTTTGACACTATCTCCCATAACATACTCACTGAAATACAAATGAAGTACTGTCTAGGTAAGTGGACAGTGAGGTGTAGTAAAATCTGGCTGGATTACTCAGCTCAGAAGTTTCCAGTAAAGGATTGGAGAGTCCTGGTGTACTGCTCCACTGCAGCAAAGAGGGCCAGCAGCAGGAGGGTTGTTGCCAGTAGACTGAAAGAGATGATCTTTCCCTTCTACTCAGAACTGATGATAGGTACCACATCTGCAGTGTTGTGTTCAGCTGAGCTCCCCAGTACAAGAGAGACATGGAGTTACTGGAGAAAGTCCAGTGGAGGACCACTTACATAATGAAGAGACTGGAGCACCTGACATGCAAGAAGAAGATAGAGAGGGTTAGAACTGTTCACTTGGAGATTAGAAGGCACTGAGGGGAATCTCATCCATGTGTAGAAATACCTGAAGAGAGGAAATGAAGAAGACACAGCCAGGGATTACACAGTGGTTCTCAAAAAAGGGACGAGAGGCAGTGAGCACAAATTAATATACAGGGAATTCAGTTTAAATGGAAGAAAAAAAAAGTCACCATGGAAGTGATGGATTCATGGAGATATTCAAAACCTGGTTGGCCATAGCACTGGGCAACCTGCTGTACCTAAGCTTGCTCTGAGCAGCAGGGTTAGACTGTATGATCTTCCAGAAGTGTCTGCAAACCTCAGCTATTAAATGATTCTGTGGAATACAGGAATTTATATTTGTGATTATTAATTAAACATTTATACCATTGATAGCTTAAGCCAGTTTTCTTTAAAAGTGAGATTTCAGGGCTCTTTAACACCTCTTTCAAAAAAATAATCTTCCCATTTGGTAGATAATAAAATAACAAGTACAGAAAATCAACTTTTCACAAAAAAACCCAGTTGAAATATTTTACATTCATGGCTCATTCTTTGTTTGCAGAAGGCCTAAGATATGTTTAAGCTTCTGTAAGTGTTCCCAGTTTGTAAGGAACAGTGATTAGAAAAGAGGATAGACATTCCTTGCTTCTTCCTCCCTACTGCAAGGTGAATGTAATGTTTCATTTTAGTTCTGATAACTTCTTCAATTTACAGTTACCAGCTCCACCTGTTAATGAGTTTTTTATATTTCCTTGCATATGTCACTTTGTGTTCAGATTGCAGTGGATATCCTGCAGCAAAAAAACATTCAAATTAAGCAGATAATGCTAGTTGTTTATATCCTGAAGTGTTACGTAGTCCTTGTTGAATCAAGAAATTTTAGGTTTTGTATTTGAAACCTGAGGATACATATTCTTGTGCACCCTCTGGAAATACCACTGTTGCAGACCCTGGTATAGATATCCATAAAGCCACTTAACTTCTTATTGAAGAAGTGAATGATATCCTGATCTTCTGCAGGCTTGTTCATGTGCTCAGGAGAGAATTGTGTTTACATACACACCAGATCAAATCTTCCCCTGGTGACAGACTTGGTGGAACAGCTTTTTGAACACATCAGCTACACCCCTACAGATGGGACTATTAATTGTGCAAAGTATCTCCTGCCTCAGAGTCACAACATACAGTCTACCCAATGCTTCCTTCCCATCCTGGTTTTCATTTGCAATTATGTGTTCACTATCATTCTTTAATACCATTAGCATTATGCAGTATAATGCAGTTGCAGAATATTGATGGCACTCTGAGTCGACCCAGCAATTACTGTGGAAAGGCCCAGAAAGGCTACTGTACATTATAAAAGCATTAAAGTGTGAGCACTATGCAATAATGATGGAATTATACTTATTCACTTCCTGCCGCTTTCTGAATGTTGCACACAAATTGAATACTAGATAATCATGTTCCTACCTGGTCATTTTCCACCTTTAGACTCTATATCATGTCAGAAACAACTGTGTTCTTTCACCGCAGCAGTTGTGTGGGTTTGATTAACAGAAGCTTGCGTAAAGTATCAAACATTACTATCAAGGAATACATTTCTCGTTTTCTTTCTTCTTTACCATTTGATGAACTCTGTTTTTACTTAAGCTCTAGTTCATGAATTGGAAAATAATTCAGATTCCTACTCCAAATGATCATTATTAGACAATACTTTTTTCTTTTTTTAAAATAATTTTTACTGAAGTAGTTAAAGTCAATAGAATATCAATTGCCTGGTATATAACTGTATTCATGGCAGGGAAAGGACAAAAACAGAACAGAAGAAACATCCGTCTGGGTCAAATCAGATGTCCATCCACCTCTCTTTTCTATCTCACCACTGGCAACAGAAGATAATGTTTCAGAACATACAAGCCCTGACATTTTGTGCTGCCCCTTCTTCTTGTGCTTCCAGGGTCCCCAGATGTTGTCAGAGGTGTTAGAAAGTAATCTTTATGGATCGGTTGTGTGTGAGTTGTCTGAGACCTTTTTGAAGCCACTGTTATGGTGTTCTGCATCCACAAACTCTTATGGCTATAAATTACAGAAGTTCACTACTCGCTAGAAACTTACTTTCTTTTACATGTTTTAAGTCAAGATCCTACCAGTTTAAACAGTTGTATATAATCCAAGGATTGCACAATTTGGTGAGTAGTTGTTTCACAGCTTTGCAAATCTCACCCATATCCCTTCCAATCTTCTTCTCTAAAGACTAAGAGATCAGGAATCTCTTCTTTGGCTCTCCAGTCTCTTCTCATAAGACATCTATTCGGTCCTCTTGATCTCTTAGTACACATGTGGAAATACACATATTTCCACATACTTCTCAAGATACAGCTGTACCAAGGTTTTCGTAGCAGCATATCCTCTGTTTTATTCTCAAGCATCTTTTTTCTTCTTGATCAAGCTTGATATTTTGTTGTCATTCTGGATGCTGCTGCACGCAGCGATTGTTTGCATGCAACTCTGTTCAGACTCCTTCAACTGAGACACATTCCCAGGAGAAAGATTTAGCCCACTCTTATTCTTCAGTGTCATACCACCTACCTCCAGAGGAGCTGGACCAGTCAAACAACGTCCCATGTATCCAACACGTGATCCTATGGGTTCTTTGTAGTGCTGTCACACAGCTGATGTTGGATATATCCTATTCTTAAGAGCTCTCATAGATGGGCTCCACCACAAGGGCAATCCAGATTATTATTTTATGGCCAAGAGTGCTTTACAGAAGGTAGACTGATGGATGCAAAGCTATATGTGTCAGGTGAGTCACAGAAAAAACTCAGGGACTGTGAGGAGGTTTAGCTCACTTTCTGTTTCAGCTTCATAAGCTACAGAGCAGAAGTAGACCTTCTTGCAGTGGAGAGTGCTGTTAACTCAGGTATTATAAGAAAGGAGAAACTGTCTGAGAACCTTTCCTTGAAAGCAGTGTATATGTTGCACTCCCCTTTTAGAGCAGAGATGAAAAGAGCTCAGTGCAGCAGGTAGATTGACACAAAACAAATAAAAGAGGTATTTACTAGAGAAATATAGATCTCAAATTCCTGAAAACAGAAAATGTGTGGACCATCTTTTTATTTTTCACAAGCGTCACTGCAAGAACTTTTGAAATTAGTGTAATCCTCTACCCGCTATCTATCCTTTAGAGAGGAGAACATTTAGGTGAATATGTGCACTGGCTGTTATTACCTTGTACCACAACAGCTGAGCATCAATCGCTTCATTTGGCGTGTTTATCAATGGCTAGTATTTATTTCCTTTGCTTATGTTTGAATAGTCTGTCTGAGTACTTTGGCACTAATTTATCTTTTCAACCAGCTGCTTCTTTTGTATTGAGGTTTTTTAGGGATGTTTGTCTCCCTGGCATTGCAGGTTGGATGCAGACCCGCCAACCTTGTACTATTCACTCTAAGAAAAACATGACTGATGGCTTGAGGGAGAAATGGTGGTAATTTCAACAGACCTCAAGCACACCATTATTTCTGCATTTTATGGCTGTTACAGTTTCCTTTAGACTACTTGTTATTCCAGCTGCTGATGTTTGTTCTGCCTTTTTATTTTTATTTGTACAGCTCTGTCAACTTTCAGGGATAACAGCAACACAAGTCTTTATACTTTTTCCTTCTTTAATTATTAATTAATTAGTTCTTAGGGATTTCTTTACAGTTTTCTTTACAGATCTGCCTGATCATATTCATCAGTATGAACTGTCCTTTGAAAAACTTACAGGGATATATTTACTGGGATATATACTTCCTGACATGCATTAGTGAAAGGTATATGTACAGTTAATTTTACATCACACTCCTCTGGAATAGGTGGGATGGGATGGCCAAAGAGGTCAGGATATGCTGAAGGAGATTTTAATATGACTTTCTATCAAAAAAGAAGAAACAACAGATCCCAAATGTCATTGGAATTAGCTGGCTTGTAGTTCATACTAGTTTTATAATCTGGGTTGCCTTTGCCTTTCATTTACTGCTGCCGTGAACCAGCTCCCTTGGTAGAGCAGGGTGATGACAGCTAAACAAAGCATAGCAAACTGAGGGCTAATAAGAAAAGACTTGATCTCACCATCACTGTTTATGTATGGGTTGGCAAAGTCTGTCCTTGTTGTCTGGTAGAAACCTTTTGATTACAATTAGTGGCAAGAACTAAGTAGAGACAGGGATGAAAGAAAAAAAAACAAAAACAAAAACAAAAAACAGGCAAAAGTTTGCTCTTTGGATTCAATAGTCTTTTACAGCTGAAGTATTCTTTGTGACCTTACATCGATTAGAAAGTGAAGAGTGGGTCTAAGTGACAATGCAATGTAGAAAGTGATCATTCTTTTGTAGTAAAGGAGAAAGAAAAAAAAACAAGCTAAATGTTACTACTAAAAAAATTCCCCATTTTTTTTTTTTTAATAACTGAACAGTTTGCTATGATCTCAGTATTTCCTATCCAGCCATGGCAGGGTAGAGGATCTGGACATTTTCTGAGATCAGTTCCTAACTTATCTTCTATGATAAGAAAACCTAATTTTTTCATTTTACTAAACACAACTAAACTGTAAGACCTTCCTGACTCAAATCAAATATTCTCACTTTTCCATCAGAACCTAGCCTTTCCTTCCCAAAATCTCAAAGATTTAAGAAACATCTAAGCAGATGGATCATGTCTGCTATTTCTCCAGGAAAAGAAAGGGTCATTTTGGTATTGCTAAGCTGGGTTTTTTTTCATGGAATTTTAAAAGAGCTTGAGCTTTTCTTTTTCAGTCTGAATTCTGAAGGTGCAAGAAAAGCTTGTTCAGCTCTCACCACCAGAAATGATAGTAATGTTTAGGTGATGGTGCAATTACTTTTTGTAACACAAATCTCTTTATGAGCCTGAAGGGACTGGCTCATTTGCAAACACTGCAAACCAAAGTGCAGAGTACAGTCTGCATACAAAGCCCCCTGGAATTTTTATGATTTCTAAAGCCATTGTTCAGAGGAACAGAATCAAAAACAGAATTACACAAAACCAGACTGGGTAAAGTACATGGGAATACAGTTATCTATACAATCTGTAAACTACATGCTGAGATGTGTGAAACTTTCATATCGCAGAATCACAGAATTATAGGGGTTGGAAAGGACCTCTGGACGTTGTCTAGTCCAACTCCCTGCTGAAGCGGGTTCCCTACAGTAGGTTGCACAAGAAAGCATTTAGATGGGTTTTGTTTGTTGCCATAGACAGCTTGTTCCAGTGCTCTGTAACCCTCAAAGTAAAGACGTTTTTCCTCATGTTTGTATAGAACTTTCTATGTTCTGGTTTCTGCTTGTTGCCCCTTGTCCTGTCACTGGGCACCATTGAAAAGAGCCTGGCACCATCCACTTGACTCCTGCCCATTAGATATTTATAAACATCGATAAGAACCCCCTCAGTCTTCTCCAGACTGAACAGTCCCAGGTCTCTCAGCCTTTCCTCATAAGGGAGATGCTCCAGGCTCCTAACCAATTCTGTGGCCCTCCACTGGACTCTCTCCAGTAGTTCCCTGTCTTTCTTGAACTGAGGAGTCCAGAACTGGACACAGTACTCCAGATGTGGCCTCACCAGGGCAAAGAAGAGGGGGAGGATCACCTTCCTTGACCTGCTGACCACGTTCATTTTAATGCACTCCAGGATCCCATTGGCCTTCTTGGCCATAGGGGCACACTGCTGGCTCATGTCCAACCTGCTGTGCACCAGGACACCCAGATCCTTCTCTGCAGAGCTCATTTCTAGCAGGTCATCCCCTAACCTGTACTAATGCGTGCGTTTCCTCCTCAGGTATAGGACTCTAGACCTGCGCATGTTGAACCTCATCAGGTTCCTCTCTGCCCAACTCCCTGGCCTGTCACTCTTCTCAGCTTTGTATAATCATCAAACTTGCTGAGGGTGGACTCTATCCTTCCGTCCAGGTCACTGAAGAAGATGTTGAGCAAGACCAGACCCAGTACCAACCCCTGGGAAACACCACTAGCTACAGGCCTCAGACTAAACTCTGCACTTCTGCTCGCAACCCTCTGAGCTCTATCAGTAAGACAGTTCTCAATACACCTCAGTGTCCACTCATTTAACCTACACTTCCAAAGCTTACCTGCAGGATGTTATGGGTGACCACGTCAAAAGTCTTGCATGTTTTCCCTAATATTTCTTTTGCTCTTGATGTACTTAAAGAAGCCATTCTTGTTGTCCTTGACCTCCCTCACCAGATTTAATTCCAGGTGGGCCTTTTCCATCTTTGTGCCTTCCCTGAATGCCATGACAATTTTCCCATATTCCTCCAACTGGTCAGACCTCTTTTCCACATTTAGTAGACTTTCTTCTTCCATTTGATTTTTTCCACGTGCTCTTTGCTCATTTATGCAGATTTTCTGTCACCTTTGCCTAATTTCATACTCTTAGAGATGTGCCAATCTTGAGCATGGAAAAAGTGGTGCTTGCATGTCAACCAACTCTCTTGGGCTCCCTTCCCTTTCAATGCCCTAGCCCAGAGGATAACTTCAAATATGTTTTTGAAGAGGTTGAAGTTGGCTCTCCTGATGTCCAGAGTTGCAATCCTACTTCTTGCCTTATTTCTTCCATGTAAGATCCTGAACTCCACTACCTCACGGTCACTGCATCCAAGACTGCCCCCAGCCTTCACATTCCCAACCAGCGGAGTCACCCATAGTAGTCTAACCCTTAATTCTCACCCATAAGCCTTCTACTCATTTGTAATTCATTCCTAGGCAGCACTCAGTACATTCCAGTTCTTCTCACTTAAAAAAAGCAACTCCACTGCCTCGCCTTGCTGGTCTGTCTTTCCTAAAAGGTACATAACCATCCATGACAGCATTCCAGTCACGGAGCTGTCCCCCATGTCTCTATGATTGCAGTGAGATCATGGCCCTGTGACCACACATAGATCTCTGATCCTTCCTGTTTATTTCCCATGCTGCATGCAATGTTATACAGGCCCTTGAGAGAAGTAAAAGGAGCAGAGGATGCAAGTTTCCCTAGAGAGATGCAAGAGCTATACAGCCATGGCTATATTCACACACTTGTGGTGATTGGCCTTCTGGACCATGTCATGGGAGGCACCTGAGGAATATCTGTCATTATTCTGGTTGGCCTGGCATATTCCCCAGTTAATTGAAATGGTGTGAGCATTGCTATTTTGAAACATTAGCCAGTTCTGCCATCCCACATAACCACTGTTCAGGGAAATGGTAGTTAGATTAGAGGTTTCCCCAGCATTAAGAAATCCCACTGTCTTAAACTCACATTTCCTCTGGCATCATGTAATATCAGGTCATTTTATAAAAGAGCCCAGGTGTGATTTGTCCACCAGAAAGTAGCTATGTGATGGGGCTGCATATTTGTTAGTAGCTGGGTCAGACCTAGTGTGTTCAGTCATTGAAAGGGACACATGAACTGGTAATCATCACATCATAATTCAGATTTAGGGCTGAAGTCTATGGTTCTGGCCTTTACACATAAATGAGACAAGTATAGTATCTTCTTTATTACTCAGTACTAGATGACGAATAGAAGGACCTGTTTTGTGCTATCAAATCTTTAATGGCTTCTAAGTCTATTATCATCAACTATAGCTGTCAAATCAGTCATTCAAACTCTCACGGTGTCATAAGCATAATAAATATTAAACAGTTTTTCAGAGCAATTTTAATATGTTGTGTTCTTCAGCTAAAAAACTTTCTTGATATAGTCAGTAATGCATGGGCATTACAGGTGGAAATGTTGTGGTGCTTGATAAGGATTGATGTGTTTGTTTATTATGTTGGAAATTAAGCCTTCTTGAGCACCTTTACTGCTCTTGAAAAATCACTTCTCAAGGCTCATCCATAACAATGTATAAGTTAGATGTCAAAATCTAAGCATGTCATTCTAGACTCCCCTTTTACAAAGAAAAATGCACTCTAGAGTGTGATTCTTATGACATGCTTGAAGCCAGGTTTGCATCGTATCTGTCACTCTAGGAATAAAATTCTGAGTCAGGTGTTGCAGACTATACGATGTCTACATTTCTGTCACTCTTTTGTGAAAACTCACCAAATCCAGGTTAGGCCTAATGTTCTGTAGTTCTTTTGTGATGCCTCCTAGAATAATGTTCTGTAGGGTAGTATTCAGTTCAAAGTGACCAAAATTAGTAGGGGGCTTATTTCATTGTGTAAAAACTTACTGGTTGCGCTGTGTGAAAAAGAGTATGATGTGCGAGCTGTTGGCCACGTAAGGGTGTAAAGTATTATGGGACTACTTCGGGTGCAGCATGCTGTACTGTCTATATAGAGAGGACCGCTCTGTCAAAAACACCCAGTGCTCACCTCTGAAGGAGCTGGCTAGCCTTCAGAGAAGGGCATGCGGTCTATCTCTATCCCAGAAAGGTTTATGTCTGTTTCTTCACTGATTGTAGAGCCAGGAAAAGTACATAGATTTGTAGTTTCGTAAACTAAGACTAATGAATTTCTCCATAGACACCAGAGACAACATTTAACCTGTTGTCTCCTTAGGCTCTCTGTGTAATACTAAATAGGAGTGGATCAGGCTAGGGCTTGATGGAGTGGAATGTATTCTGTCCATGCAGCTGAAGACAAGCTATTTTGCAGCAGATCTCTCTCAGAAAGACATAGATAAAACAACTCAAATCAGGAGCAGGAATTAAGCAGTATGGATTGCCAGTGTTTGAGCCCATTCTTTACAGCAATGTAGGCCTTCCTATAACAATTTTGTCTGTGCGGTATGTTCAGGCATGCAAGACTGTGATTCTTACAAGACACAGTGGTGGAATTTGCCTTCTTTTGGTATCCTTGGGGATATCCTTCCTCCTAGAAGAGCCAGCTGGTACAGCACTGTCACATACAGCAGAAATTATTTCCACATCTGAAGGAATTCAAACTCACATCTGCCAGGAATGTGTCTTAAACACCAGAATGTAGACTGGTCACAGGATAAATTTACATGGAGCATTTTTAAACTCTTTTCCTCACATACTGTGAAGTAATTTTATAAGAATGTTCTCTCTGGCTTTGTCTTCCATTGGCAGACATACAGTGTAATCCTGGTGGCAGGTCATCATTTGTCTGGAACCTCCAGTGCTAATCTTATCTTGTAAAACATAGCCATAGTTTTACATAGTCATAGCTAGGTTTTCTCTCACAAAAGCAAAGACAAAAAAAAAAAAAAAAAAAAAAAAAAAATATGTAAGCACATGTGTGTCTTCCACAGTATTTTCCTGGGGAAACTGGCTGCCTGTGGCTTGGACAGGTATACCCTTCTTTGGGTAAGGAACTGGCTGGAGGGCTGTGCACAACGGGTAGCAGTTAATAAAGTTAAGTCCAGCTGGCGACCCATTTCAAGTGGTGTCCCCCAGGGGTCGGAACTGGGGCCCATCTTGTTTAATATCTTTATTGATGACCTAGATGAGGGGACTGAGTGTACCCTCAGTAAGTTTGCAGATGACACCAAGTTGGGAGGCAGTGTGAATCTGCCTGAGGGTAGGGAGGCCCTTCAGAGGGATCTAGATAAGCTGGATTGCTAGGCTGAGGTGAATGGGATGAGGTTCAACAAGGCCAAGTGCCAGGTCCTGCACTTTGGCCACAATAACCCCATGCAGCGCTATAGGCTTGGGGATGTGTGGCTGAGTGAAGAGGAAAGGGACCTGGGGGTGTTGGTTGATGCTCGGCTGAACGTGAGCCGACAGTGTGCCCAGGTGGCCAAGAGGGCCAATGGCATCCTGGCCTGCATTAGAAATAGTGTGGCCAGCAGGAGCAGGCAGGTAGTTATCCCCCTGTACTCAGCACTGGTGAGGCCACACCTTGAGTACTGTGTTCACTTTTGGGCCCCTCACTACAAGAAGGACATTGAGTCCCTGGAATGCGTCCAGAGAAGGGCAACGAAACTGGTGAGGGGTCTGGAGCACAAGTCTTATGATGAGTGGCTGAGGGAGCTGGGATTGTTTAGTCTGGAGAAGAGGAGGCTCAGGGGAGACCTCATTGCACTCTACAACTTCCTAAAGGGAGGTTGTGATGAGGAGGGGTTTGGCCTCTTCTCCTGGGCAACAAACAGGACCTGAGAAAATGGCCACAAGTTGTGCCAGAGGAGATTTAGATTAGACATAAGGAAAAACTTTTTCTCTCAGGGAGCGGTCAGGCACAGGAATGGCTGCCCAGGGAGGTGGTGGAGTCGCCGTCCCTGGCAGTGTTCAAGAGGCGTCTGGATGAGGAGCTGCGAGATATGGTTTAGTGGCTTGTGGTACCAAGGGTAATGGGAGGACGGTTGGACTAGATGATCTTGTAGATCCTTTCCAACCTTGTGATTCTATGATTCTATGATTCTATGTCCCTGACAAAGCTTTACTGTATCTCCATGTCCATAACCTTCACTGTTTCTAACTCCCCCTGCTACAAAGGTCAGAGAAACATACCACTCCTGCTTCTGGTCTGGAAGTTACACCTTGATTCACTCTCTGTTCAGTGAATACACTATGCAGGTCTGTGCATGTTGTTCCACCTTTCCAAGTGAGTTAACAAAATCTTGAATAGACAGCTTGCCTATCAATCATAGCTGTCTCTGAGGGCTGCTTTGAGTGGTGTTTCAGCAAAGCTGTTAGATGAGTATGCATACTGATCAGTCCTCCAACAAGGCCTGCCCATTATCTCCTCTGCCTGAGCAATGATCTGTATTTCATCTGAGAAGACAGTAAGAACACAAATATCTGTTTGCAAGAGAGACTACTAGGTTATCAAACCCCAGTAGATTAAACATATTTTCTGGGTGCTGAGTGAGAGCCACCCTGCTCGCACTTCTCTCCTCCCCATGAGTTTAAGCAATTCAGAGGGATTGATTTTGGTAGTCCCAGTCTGAGTCATTAATTCCTTTCTGTCATTGTAAGAAGAATCCATTTACCTAAAACGAGGTTTCAGATTTTGCAGTGGAAACCAAGTGTTTAAATTTTAGTTATTGCCGTGCTCCATACTGTAACACTAAAGTCCTTTCGCTTAGCTCTGGGCTTGAATTATATCTTTTTCCTAGCAATTTCATTCATATTGTTACGAATTTTGAATCCACCAGAGTCAAACTTTGGAAACTTTTTTTATAAAACATGTGTGCTAAAGCTAGTTATGAAATACCGTTGCTGACTATTACGCATTATACCTTGAGACCCTGGATCTCCAGCACCCAAATCATCTGCTTAATCAGTTCATTTAATAAGTGTGTATGTGAATAGGTTTCTTCCTGCTATGGAGAACAGGGATGCACATGCAGATCAGGGCAGAAGGAAGAACCTCTGGAGGCAGTTAGTGTGGCTGAACTGACATACAGTGTTTCCTTCAAATGTTACAAGTGAACATATAAATACTGTAAATACAGCATCTCTGGATGCTGTGATCTTGAACACAGTACCACATGCAACATCTTTATGAGGAGAGATTTGTCATTAAATATAATGGTATCAAGAGACTTTCTGAGATTTCAGTGATTTGCAAGTTTATAAGTATAGAAGATTTTTTTATTATAACTTCATAAACTTAAAAAACAAGGTAGATGAAAATAATAATACCTTCAAAAACAATTTGAGAAATACAAAGTACAGTCAACAGTGCCTGCTCCTTTTTAAGCATGATTTTAAAAAAATAATACTGCTGCTTAAGGAGAGAAGGAATGTCATTCAGAGGTACCTGGTCAGGCTGGAGAGGTGTGCCTGCGTGAACCTCACAAAGTTCGGCAAGGCCAAGTGCAAGTTCCTGCACATGGGTCAGGGCAATCCCAAACAGAAGTGCAGACTGGAAAGAGAATGTACTGAGAACATCCCTAGGAAGAAGGACTTGGGAGTGCTGGTGGATGAAAAACTCAGTGTGAGCTGACAATGCAAGCGTGCAGCCCAGAAAGCCAATCATATTCTGGGCTGCATCAAAAGAAGCATGGCCAGGAGACAGAGGGAGGTGATTGTCCCCCTCTGTTCTGCTGTCTTGAGAACCCACCTGCAGTACTGCATCCAGGCCTGGGACACCCTGTTGGAGGGAGTCTAGAGGAGGCCACTAGGATGATCAGAGGGCAGGAGCATCTCTCCTGTGAAGGCATATTAAAAGAGTTCAGGTAGTTTAGTCTAGAGAAAGCTCTGACAAGAACTTATGGTGATCTTCTAGTGCTTAAAGGGAGCCTACAGGAAAGATGGAGAGGGACTCTTTATCAAGGAATGTAGTGATAGGACAAAGGGTAATGGCTTTAAAGTAAAAGAGAATAGGTTTAGATTAGACATTAAGAAAAAATTCTTCAGTTTAAGAGTACTGAGGCACTGGAACAGACTACCCAGAGAAACAGAATGCCCCATCCCTGCAGGTGTTCAAGGCCAGGCTGGATGGGGCTTTGAGGAACCTGGCCTAGTGGGAGGTGACCCTGCCCATGGCAGGGGTGTTGGAACATAATGGTCTTTAAGACCCCTTCCAAACTTTACAACTCTACAACTCTATGATTCTATGATCCTTGTGTAATCCCAGTGTCATTTTATCTTGCTGAGGCAAATAGAATTTATAGAGTAACATAAAGACTATTCAACTAAATCTGGCGTTGTGCATATAGTTGCCTTTCCCTACTTCATTCTTCTCTTTTGTCTACTTCAGGAATGCTACCTTTAATGATGTAAATGAAAATGGCTTTACACATACAGACTATTATTGATGAATAATGTGAGCAGAATTAAATCCACCTTTCAGCCCACCCCTTTACCAAGTTACTTGAGTAAAGTGGCATCAGTGGTTCCAGATAGCCTTTAAATGCACCATCAATGCATCCTGACCTCAGCTACATGTGTTAATCCACTTCTCAAGCTCAGTTACACTGAGACAACTTTGGGATTTCTCCTTTGACAGTGTTGTGCTCTGAGTGAACAGCAATGACTCTGTAAGGGCTGAATTTCACCTCTCATGTGTTCTTCAAATGTAAATGTCTCATCTACTTAACCATATAATTAATTTTTGAAGAGTTTACACTTGCAGCCGGGGGCACACGGTCCAATAAAAAGGTAAGTAAATATTGCAGAGGTCAATTGCTGGCCAATACTTGTATCCAGATACAATGCATACAGGATATTTTTATAGTCTCTCAGATGAAAAGAATTAACCTAGCAACCTCTAGATGGCTGATGTTTTAAAGCAAGCCTCACTGATCTGTCACAAAACTACTTGTGAGAAAGATGGGAATATTTTCTGCACAGAAGGTCCTGACAATATTGATTGCTTGTTTTTCCCTTTAAAAAAAAAAATGAGTGCTCAGACTCTCCGTGTTTTTTAAACAAATCTGTAAACTCAGAGTATTGATACTGTATGAATCTCAGCATTTTACCTTCTTTACTTCAAAATATGCATCCTGGACAATCTTGTATTTTGAGATCTTGTAGGACCATGTCTAAATTAGCAGAAATTAAAACAGCACTCAAGTTACACTCCAATTTACTGTAACAATGGGAGGTTTTAAGTCTCTGCCAGTGCTAAGACTGTCTGTACGAAGACTGAACAATCACAATCGTCTCATGCAATGATTGGAGCCAAGCTCTGCTCTAACACACAAAAGCTCGAATCCTTTACGCCTCCTTTCCCAAGGCCACACTCCCGGTGAGGATGTATCTGGTGTCATTTTTCCCTAGATATATTAACTTATATTTCTTCCAAGCTGGATGTTATTTTCCTTTTTTTCAGCCTTATTTTCTAATCTTAAGTCTCTGTCTTTTATCACTGTCCTCACTGGTATTAAGGTACAATTGAAAGAACTCATCTGAACATGAAATTGGCTGTAAAAAGAAAAGCTAGGTATCTTTATGGTCTCGTGTGATTTACAGGAATCATACAACATTCACAAAAAACAAGGAAAAATTCTAAGATCTTCAGAAGATAGTATTTCCTCCTTTTCTGAGTAATGGGCTTCCTTCTAACCTGCAGAAATTGTGGATAATGAATATTTTTAAGGTATCTTCCAGTCACCATAAGTGTTTTATCCCTTGCCAAATCTCCCGGATGAGGAAGCATAAATAGCATCCCCAAATGGGAATCGGTTAGATACCATGATAGAGGGCTGACTGCTGCAGGTACAAAAGGAGCAGAGGAAGCAGAAGAACAACAGCAGTGGGAGCCCTATTACCTGGTTGTGCTGAGGCAGAACCAACCCTGGCCTCTGCCTCGTGTCAAGGGAGGCTGAGCAGCACTGGTCTGTGCAAGACCCCATGACACAGTCATAGGTGAGGCTCTGCCCCACTGTCCTGGCTACTGCAGGTCACTGCCTACAGGGGTGTGGGACTTCCTGGGCTGCCCGAGGGGCAGATGTGGACAGTGAGATATCTATTATGAAATGTCTTCTAGGGGACTGTGGCAACGTGTGAGACTTATTATGGGGATGATTAAGAGAAGGCTGAGAAGTGGGAATAGGGAGGAACCAAGGTAGTTTGGGGAAGAGTAAGTGTGAGAAAGGACAAGAGAGCTAAAATGTTCTGATTGCATGCAAGTAGTTGGCTTGTTAACACACTTTTCTGAACATACCCTGCACCCAGTCACAGCACTCTTGTCTGCCTTCCAATGAAACTTCTTTATATTCATGGTGGGGGATTGTTGTTTGATATGTTTGTGTATGGGAACTCTAAATGCCAGGAGAAGGGTGGTTTCCCAGGGAACTTCAACCTTTGATTTAAGTATGTATAATTCATACATTGACTTCAAGGCAGATCTATAGCAGGGAGAGTAAGGTGTCTAGGGTCCAACCGCCAGACAGATCACAGACCTGGGTTCTACATACTGGAGGACCCAAGAGTTTGAAAGCCTATCACTGGGAGACCTTTGTTTTATACAAGACAGGGGAGAGATCCCAGCATGGAGTAGTGAGAGGACATATGAGTAGCAATAGTGGGAGTGAGCATTGACGTTGACAGGAGCCAGCAACTGGAGGCGAGCCTGGGGGTCCTCCAGTAGACCTCTCTCTTGATCAGCAGAAGAAGAGGAAGAGGATGAGGCCTCTTCTGTATATTTTCTGTCCATGCTTTTTTCTGTATGGCTAGCTAATCATAAATGTTTTTGGCATATCTGTGCAAGTGCCGACTGGGGTACATGTCCAGCCAGAGCTGTACTTACCTCACAGCTCTCAGAATACTGTTTACCAATTTTCAACAAAATGCTAGTGTTCTCTTTAGATGGGCATGGCCTTGACTTCCTCCACTAATATGGTAACCAAACTTTCCATACAAACCATATCCTGGTGACTCAACTATGTTCTGCTTTCATTTCTATTAGTATGAAGAAGTGTGTCCTACAGTCTTACTAAGATAATTAGCTTCCACTGATCACAGTAGAGCTAGACAGATCTCTGGGCTACTGAAGTATGATTACAAAGGTGATTGATGTGAAGCAGCTCCCCTTGGAAAACAAAGTACCAATATAATTACTACTGTAAATAGTAAACCTAGGATTTAGAGAGAAATAGAGTTAAGGCAGTTTAATTTTTTTTTGTAAAAACAGTAGCTGCAAATTCAGCTAAATCTGTATTTTAAAACACACTGCTAAGACCCCAAACCAGGCAGGGTGGCAGATGCCAGTGCTCTTTCTGTCACAGTGAGATGTAATGAAGTATCCTTTCTAGGTTTACCTGTCCTTCCATTTGTCATTCAATGCTCCTGTTGCCATAGAAGTCAAGGGAAGTTTTGCCACCTAATTCATCTGCAAAATTTGGAAACTGTCCAACAATGAACTATCTAGAAACCTTTTGCTTACTAAGAAGACAGCATTTGTTCTTTGTTCCTTGTCTTAGAACTGTTTCTGTTAATGTCCTCTCAGAAATGATGGAACAGGATTTCAGGATATCTGAAGAGGAAATTATGCTTTTCTTTGAATAGTTCCTTCTAAGAGGTTTTTTATCTCTAGCAGGAGGAGGATCGCATCTAATCCAAACTGTTCCAGTGTCATCTTATAATTAACAGTTGAAATAGTATTTCCTGTCTTCTTAAGCTTCAGCTCTTTCAGTTTGTTCAGTTCAGTCCCTGCTTTCTCACCATCTCCCAGTGGATCCACCCTTATGATAAGCATAATCAGTAGAAGCCCTCCCTGAGTTCTATGTTGGGATCCACTGTAATTAGTGAGTAAGAAGTGACCCTGTAACTTGCAAACCACAACCATGTCAATAGCTTGTTCAAGAAGGAAAGATGAAAGGAGTAAATTGTATAGTGACTGGAGGTTCAGAAAAAAAGATCACCTTGTTCCAATCCCCCTGCTATAGGCAGGGAAACCCCCCCCCCCCCCCCAAGACCAGGTTTTCCTGGATTTTTTTGTTTTCCTGGATTCTAATCCAAGATTAAAATAGCTGAAATGAGACAACTAGTTGAGAATTCTTGAGTTTTGTAAGAGGGTCTTGATTTCTCTAGGATGGTTCTCATCTCTAATTTAACTTCTGCCTTTAATTACTTTTTAAATATGATGAGGCACATGTATGCATGCATTAAATTCCTTCACATTCTAGGCAGTATAGATTCTTATTCTACAAGTCAAGATGTGTAGCAAGAGGATCTCTGGTCTTAATTGCATGTCAAATAGTCCTTTGTTCTTAAAAGAATCCCTGATGTTTACAAATTAGGTTCTTTGTAATCATCTACATTCATCTGCAACTGGAAAGATGAAACAGAATGTTCTCTTAAAATAGAGATGGGAATTTTGTTTGCCAAAAATATCGATCAGGAATACTTTCTAAAATTCTGATGGAAAATACCATTCAGTAACAAAGAGATTGCCTTGAAATATTTATTGTAAATTCTGTAGTATTTTGATGTATATGTACATCTGAAATGTCCTATTTATGTATTTACTAAAAGTTTTCAGGTTGCATTTAGGTTGATTAACATGAATCAGCAGTATAGAATAATAGAGCCTTGCCTCTACAAAAATAGCAACATTAATACTACTTCTGTTATCTTCATTCAGCTAGTTTATATTGATTAGAATTGCCTATAGTAATTTGGAGTTCTTCATGTAATTTAAGCGCTGAGAAACATTTTCTAATATCTAATGAAGCCTAAGGTAATGCGACTAGCTTACTGAGAAGCAAGAGGAATTTGTAAGAACAGAACGTTTCTCTGAAAGTAATGCCTTGTGTTTATTTTTATGGAAACTAAAACAGATACAAGGAGTTCAATAGCAGTATTTGATAAAGCAAATTTTCAGCTACAAGACACTTCTTTCAAAATAGTGAGCACCATTAGCTATGCATTTTCACCAGTGATGAACAAGAGCCTGCATGCTGCGCTCATCAAAATCTGCACCAGTGGAGGTGACCTACTGCTCCACAGCTGTTGTGACAATATCTGCTAGGAAAATGTTGCTCATGCAGTCCACCTTTCATAGGCCCAAACACATGTAAGTCAGAAGGTGCCAAATCCAAACCATACTGTGGGTATGGTAAGATGGTCCAGTCACAACTGGCGATGCACTCCAGTCCTCAAACTGGTATGGGGCCTGGCATTATCATGTTGCAAGTGAAAGGCTGTCTTCTTCTCTGGCCTGGCTCTGGAAGTTTGAACCTTCAGCTTAGTGCCGCAACGTAGAAGTTAGAGCTGATGATTTGTCTGGGTTCCGGGAAATTCAGAAAGATCACCCCTTTCCTATCCCAAAAGAGAGTGCTTATCACTTTACCCACTGAGGGCTGTGTCTTGAACTTTTTATTTGATATTCACATGATGCCACTCCATGGACTACCATTTTGACTCTGGCTCAAAATGATGACACCATATCTCATCACTGGTAAGGATGTGATCCAGGAAACTGTCACCTTCAGCTTCCTGTTGGTTCAATAGGTCCTGAAAAACTTGCATACAATCTTCTTTCTGATCCTGTGTGAGCATCTGTAGACCTACCTGAAACAAACTTTGCAATATTCTAACACTGTTACCATCATTCGCAATATATTGAAGCTGATAATTTCTTCACAGTGGCTGGTATGATGCCATTGTTCTGGACTTAGGAAGAGAATAATGTTGATTACACACTGATGTTTTAGTTGCTGCAGGGAAGTGCTTACACTATGCAAAGGGTTATTTGTCTTCTCACACTGCCCTGCATCAGTTGGCAAGTGGTTAGCAATTGCGTTCTACATTACTCGTTCTGTGTATACATATTATTGTATATTATTACTGTAGTTATTTCCCTTCCTTTTCTGCCCTGTGAAACTGTTTTTATCCCAGCCCATGTTTTACCTTTTTTTCCGATTCTCTTCATCTCAGTGAGTGGTTGCGTGGTCTGAGCTGCCTGCTGGGTTGAACCACAAAATCATGTTGAAAATAACCACCAGGTCTGAGATTCACATGACTGCCTAAGGTAAGTAGACAGTTAATGGGGAGAATGGAAACTTTATAGCATCATTCATTAGACCTTTTTTAAAACACACTGGATTTGAAATGGCTTTTATGGATGGACCATAATAGCTTTTTAATGAATAAACCACTCATTGGATAAGGAATGGGCTGGATGGTTGCACTCAGAGAGTTGTGGTCAATGGCTCAATGTCCAAGTGGAGACTGGTGTCGAGTGGCATTCCTCAGGGATTGGTGCTGGGATCAGTGTTATTTAACATCTTTGTAGGCAACATGAACAATGAGATCGAGTGCACCTTCAGCAAGTTTGCAGACAACATCAAGCTGAATGGTGCAGTTCACATGCTAGGGGGAAGGGATGCCATTCAGAGGGACCTGGATAGGCTTGAGAAGTGGGCCCATGCCAATCTCACGAAGTTCAACAAGACCACGTGCAAGGTTTTGCACCTGGGTCAGGGCAATCCCAAGCACAGATACAGATTGAACAGAGAATGTCTTGAGAGCAGCCCTGAGGAGAAGGATTTGGGAGTGTTGGTTGACGAAAGGTTCAACATGAGCAGGCAATGTGTGCTTGCAGCCCAGAAGGCCAACAGTATCCTAGGTTGCATCAAGAGAAGCATGATCAGCAGGTCAAGGAAGGAGATTCTGCCCCTCCACTCTGCTCTCATGGGACTCCACCTGGAATACTGCATCCAGTTCTGGGGCTTCCAACACAAGAAGGTCATCGAGCTGTTGGAGCAGGTCCAGAGGAGAACAAAGAAGATGATCAGAGGGCTGGAGCACCTCCCCTGTCAGGACAGGCTGTGACAGCTGGGGCTTTTCAGCCTGGAGAAGAGAAGGCTCTGCAGGGACCTTGTAGTGGCCTTCCAATACCTGAAAGGGGCCTACAGGAAAGCTGGAGTGAGAATTTTTGGAAGGGCATGTAGTGACAGGATGAGGGGAAATAGTTTTAAACTGGGAAAGGATAGATTTGCACTGAATATCAGGAAGAAATTGTTTACTGTGAGGACAGTGAGACAGTGGAACATGTTGCCCAGAGAAGTTGTGGATACCCTCTCTCTGGCATTCAAGGCCAGGCTGGATGGGGCTTTGAGCAACCTGATCTAGAGGGAGGTGTTTCTTCCTATAGCAGGACACTTGGAACTAGAAAATGTTATAGGTCCTTTCCGACCCAAACTATTCTATGATTTTATGATATGATATGAATTACCTGGTGTTTCAGAATCACATCTTGCACATAACAGAGCACAGAGGAACAGTAACATGCAGAGGAGCCACAAGAACTTAACCAGAGAAAATGAAACTATCTGACCTGACTACTCAGCGGACCATCACAGGACAGACATCAGTTTGATAGCCCAGAGATAACACCAGTCAGCAAGTCAATGGGACGTGCTCTCCAAATGTCCTTACAGACTGAGGGAGCTACTGCCTACATGGGTGTGGGGCACATTACAGCATTGGTGTCCAACCTTTCAGCTTGCCAGGGCCATATTGAGCAAACAGGACTTGTCTTGGTCTGCATATAATATATATCATAAGGTTAATTTGTAAATTAATAAAACTTATTTTTTACTGTATTTTTTATTAAAACATAAAAAACAGGGAGCAACACAAGCATAAACTAGGGGGATGTTTGACCTCATTTTGTGAAACTAGTGAAACAGGCTGGTTTGTTGGATGGCAGTTGTTGCCATTCCTATTGAGTTCTCAAGGTGTTTGTCAGAGATTTTTGATGAAATATTATTCTTCTTGTGCTTCATCCTTGACGATGATTGTTCACAGTGTATGTACTGCCAAAAAGCAATGATATGAATAAGGTATGACTGTGAAATGAGGTATATTTTTCTCTGGAAAGATAGGTCTTACAGAAGTCTGGAGGCATTACCAAATTTTTCTTTGATTTGAATGTCTGATTTCAACTCTATACATTCAATTCAAAAATTCACTGATTATGTATTTATGTTAACTGAAAATGGAGTCAGAAATAAACAAAAAGAATGATGATTTTTTTCTGGAAAGCTTGAAACTTATTCGCAAATTCCTTTATCAAAGCAGAAAGCAGGGCTGCATATTTTTCAGTGTACACAGAACGGTGTTTAGCCAATGTATCAAAATGCATAGTGTTATTTGCCATAATTTGAGCTTGCCGTAACTTAAGTTTCCTTTCAAACACTGTTATGGTTGGAAGCACAGCATGGATAATTTGATTTTCACCTTGAAGATGCATATTTAACTCATTCAGATAAGTTGGTCAAATCTACCAAAAATGTTTAATCTGCAAGCTGTTTTTAATCTTCATGTTCTGGCACAAATTTTTCTCTTGATTCCGTAAAGGACTTGATTTCACTTTGCAAATCATAAAGCCTTTTTCGCATTTTAACCCAATTTAGCCACCTTCCTTCAGAAAAGCAAATGATGACCTCAGAATCAGCATCCATACTTTTAAGAGCCTCCTAGAATTGATGATGATTCAGTCCCTTGGACTTTACAAAACTCACAACTTTGGTGACAATTCGCGTGACATAAACAATTTTTAAAGCTTTTGCACTTTTTTTTTTTTTTTTTTTTTTTATGTCCAAAGCAGTGGTATTTCATCAAATGTGAGTTGCAGGTGGTAATTGCACCATCTTCTGTTAATTTTAACAGGATGTTACCAACCATCACTGGGGCACCATCAGTAGCTACACAAGATATGTTGACAAAGGTTAAAGAAAATCATGTTAATGTATTTTTTTGTGTTTTTTAATGACCTCACAGCCATTCAGTGACATTTCATTTGTTATCGATACTTCTAATGAAAATGGCAAGTTGAACCATATATGCAGCACCAGTACTTTCATCTATCACTGAAGTATAAAATATGAAATTATCATTTTTCTATTTCTTCAGTTCATATGGCTACAGTATGGTGAGACAAACTGATTTTAGAAAAATCTTTTTTTCTTTTTTTTTTTATCAGGACACATTGTATCTGCCATGCTTTCCAGACATTGCTTAATAAACTTGCCATCAGTAAATTGGCTTGATTTTTTTTGCAATCAGATTTGCTACCATGTAATTAGGTTTTGTAACAGAGTTCTTTTGAGTTTTAGGGTTTTTTGGTAATGTTTTGTTGAGGTGACAGACTTCAGTTTCTCTATTTACAAAGCATCCCTTGAAATACATACAATTGGGCAGCATGTTTCTGCATATTATGTCTTTTCAGATTGTAATCTTTAAAAACTGACATTATTTCCTTGCAAACTGAGCATAGTGCCATGCTATTTGTCGGCACTGCACTGCATCTCCCATGTTCTGAGGCTGGCACAGGCTGTTTGGTCCCTTGTTCCCCTGCCGCCTTGATGACCCTGCAGCAGAGATCAGGCCTTGTGCCAGGATCAGTGTGGCTCATGGGCCGCAGGTTGGACATGCGTGTATTATAGGATGAAGGGGAAATATATCCCAGGATTATACAAGTCTTAGTATGGGATGATTAAAAGAAGAATAAAAATTGGAGAAATCAAGGGAACCTGATGAGGTTCAACAAGAGCAAGTGTAGAGTCTTGCACCTGGGGAGGAGTAACCACATGCATCAGTACAAGTTAGGGGATGACCTGCTGGAAATGAGCTCTGCAGGAAAGGATCTGGGTGTCCTGGTGGACAACAGGTTGACCATGAGCCAGCAGTGTGCCCTTGTGGCCAAGGAGGCCAATGAGATCCTGGGGTGCATTAAAAAGAATGTGGCGTGGCCAGCAGGTGTGGTGAAAATGATCCTTCCCCTCTACTCTGCCCTGGTGAGGCCATATCTGGAGTACTGTTCCCAGTTTTGGACTCCTTAGTTCAAAAAAGACAGGGATCTCCTCAAAAAGAGTCCAGAGGAGGGTGACAAAGATTATGAGGGGCCTGAAGCATCTCCCTTATGAGGAAAGGCTGAGAGACCTGTGGCTGTTCAGCCTGGAGAAGAAAAGACTGAGAGAGGATCTCATCACTATTTATAAATATCTAAAGTGCGAGAGTCAAGTAGATGAAGGCTGACTCTTGCCAGTGGTGAGCAGCAATTGAACAAGGAGCAGTGGGCCAAAACAGGAACACAGGAAGTTCCACACTAACACAAGGAAGAATTTCTTTACTATCAGAATGATGGAGCACTGGAACAGGCTGCACAGGGAGGCTGCGAAGTCTCCTTCTCTGTAGATATTCAAGACCTGTCCAGATGCCTACCTGTGCGACCTGCTGTAGGGAACCTGATTTAGGAGGGGTTTGGACTCAGTGACCTCCAGAAGTCCCTTCCAGTTCCTACAGTTCTGCAACTCTGTGAGGGACCAAAGAGCAGGAAGATGAGTAAAGGAATAAAAGGGGTTGGCCATATGTAAACAAGTTGCTGATCAGTTCACTTCTCCAGCTACTTTTACTGCCCTTGTCTGACCATCACCATCTGCCCTTGTCTTCTCATTTAAATCCATTTGGAACTATTTTTCTGGACAAGAGGACTCTGTGTGCAAGTGTGTGTTTGGAGGGGTGGGACAGCAGCTGTCTCAGGATGCTCACATGTCTGTAGTGCCATGAACTGGGGAGAGCAGGGTGTGTGCATATTAGTGGGTGTAAGCCAGTGTCTGAAGGTACAGAGAGTGTCTGTATTTGATCTGAGAAGTGCCCTTCCGAGAGCTCTGATGAGTGAACAGGTAGCTCATATGTATATGCCCTTCATTACCTCTCATACAGCTCAAAGGAGCAAATTTCTGAAGAGTTTAAATGCAACCCCCAGTGCATAAGCACACCTCTTCCAAAACCACCAGCCCACTCACATTGGCAGAGTGTCTGGGAAGAGATTTCTGCATCAGGAACACACAGGCTGGCCACAGAGGTCATGTAAAGCACTGTTCTCAGCTCTGATTAGTAGTACTTCTGAATTTAAAGAAAAGTGAAGGCTTACAAAGGCTTCCAAGCTGAAGTACCATTTCCAGATGCACAAACAATTTTCACCCAGTGAGATGTATGTGTCCTTTTATATGCAAAATGCCATGAAAAAATAACACAGGCAGAGAATGTGCAGCCCCTGGGATCCCATCCAGCATGTGCGCTCTGTTATTTCTGTAAGCCAAAAGGCATTACCTTCCTGATCTATGCCATACTGATTTTGCTCTAGGCTGTTAACTCTCAAGTCCCCTGAATATAAAAAAATTCTGGTCACTGTATCACACAATTGTAATCTATTTATTTCTAAAAGCTTGGGGCTAGGTGCTGAACAATGCCACGGTGAATTTATAACAGCCCACTGAAGTTAGAGAAGGGAGTTTCATTTAAGTTAATGTAAATGTAATTAGAAACTGTTGCAGAGATTTCCGTTCACAGAATGTGTTCTCTTCACACCAGTTTTCTATCCATTTCTTTGTTCCAGGCGTATGATGAACCAATAATTAGAATGTGAAATGATCACATAAAGATTACTGATTGCTAGCTGATCATTCTGAAACATTCCTATTACAAGTCAGCAAGAAAAGTTATCCTGCTATGTAACTAAGAAACAATGCTTCTGCTCATAGCAGAAGGGAAAGAAACAATGCTTCTGCTCATAGCAGAAGGGAAAGTATATTGGAGTAGGAATTCTTTGGGAGTTCTTGTGGAAATGCTCAATATTACAAGTAAACTGTTTATTACATAATTTTTTTCTTTATGGACTCTAAGTATCTGCCATATAATGGAAACCCTTGTGGCAAAATTAGCTTGTAACCTGACCTTTCACTTTTGCTTTTTCCTCTTCAGCTTGACCTACTCACAGCCTCAGGATCATTATATGAATACACACAATTCTAAAAATCCCTTGGCATTACAAGCATGTTCTCTAAATAATATATTTTTGCATGAATAACTCATGGCTGTACAAGCTTGTATAGACCTTTACATTGCAGACCAAAAAAAAGCAATTAAAAACAAACACTGTAAGAAAGAAAATAAAAGAAAAAGGATCTGTGGTATTTAAAATGTTCTCTGTTTATAGAATATGTATGGGAATAGAAGTAAGGATTAGCTGATGAGAGTTTTGGCAATACTGGGCAGAAAAGGCTGGTGACTAGTAAGGGTGTATTACAGCACTCTGGTGTATGAATTAGGAATGGTAGGTATGCAGCATGGATTGCAAAAGCTGATGCTGTCTCTAATCTTTGTATTGTTCTGTCTTAGTCAACTCTCAGCCATCAATTTGATTCCTTTAGAAAAATATCTCTTTTCTATTAAGCATGTGGTAATTCTTAGAGGCAACAGGAAATGTTACATACACGAAGAACTGCCTGTGCTCAAATCTTTGAATTTTCTTGGAAATTATCAGCTAGCATACTATGCTTACTTACGTAGAAGCTGTAGCCTTCTCTCCAACTTTACTTCCTTCTACCCTCTTTTTTTTTTTTTTTTTAACCAACAAAGACAAAGATCATACCAAAAGGTTATTATTAATTGTCAGTTATCTTGTGTTTTTTTTTTTTTTTAATTGTTGTTGGTAGAGGACCTGTCCCTTTATTTTGCATATATCCATATGGTACAAATGTGACATGTGGCTCTCTGTTTTCCTTCTCAGTTTCTTCAAGACATCAGGAACTTCAACCCATTTTCTGGCTTTTCTGACTTTCTCTGATTGATACTGCGTGACTGATAATGCAAGTAAACAAAAAAACAGAAGGAAGTCCCGTGATGCAATCATGCAAGTAGGTAACGATGCTGCAAATGCAGCTTCTGCTATGCTGCCGATATTTTGACACCTCAGAATCCTACTTCTGCACTTCTTTTGGACATAAGCAGGCAATTTCTGATTCTAATTGGTGCATAAATACATGTCCCTATGATTTCATTAAGCTTGTCAAAAGTAAATTGAGATAGAAAATATTTGTTTAGCCAAATAAATTTCAATTTAGACCTTATTTGCTGATGCCTATGGGAGTTATGCAAGTAAAGGGAAACAGAGATATAATGAAATGCAGGAAGCAATCAGTGACTTCAAAGAAAAGCCTTCTGGAACCTTCAAACTTTCATGTGCATGTCCAGCTCCATAAGTCTCTTTTAACACATTCTCAGTAGAGAATGTCAAGCTTTTGGACTCACAGATAAATGACATGACAGAGCATAACCTCTGCTTCTGAAATATTCTGCCTGTTCATTAAAAGGAACCTCCTGAAGTTGGAGCAGAGCATAGGAAGGAGATGAATGGGAAGAAAGACATGATATGAAGAAAAAGAAGAATTAAATTTATTTGTTTGCATTTTGAATGTATAACACTCTGCATTTCTGATTAGCCATTGTTCAGACAGCTTATCGTTATTTTGTACTGATTCCTTTAAATACCAAAATTAAAATTGGAAAAAAGCAAAAAAGCGCTTATGATCAGCTGAGTAGGTGACCTTATTTTCCTGACTCCTCTCTCTCCATGCTCTTCTTTCTAGTTCATTAAAGCTCAAAGACTATAGGAAAAAAGAGTCAGGCAGTAATTGTGGCTCACATTTTCTTTTCTGAGCAAGGTGGTATCGGGAGTTTTGTTACAGAGCTCACTGTTCCCATATCAGCTCTGCAATTGGACTCTCATCTCGTAAGAAGGAATAGAAGACAGACAAGTGCTGTGCCAGAAATGGTCCAGATGAATATCATCAGGATGTTTGTAAACTGTTGTGGTTTCTCTTCATTTAATATGCTGAATTAAATATCTAACTACAACAAATCTCCCAAAGCATGAGCGCTTCCTTTTCTAAATTTGTGATACATTACAACTCTTGTGCAATGTCTTCATCTCTGAAAGTAGAGGGAGATGTGTGAGTATGTTTGAGCACACTGGGCAGTAAGACACAACCAGCAGTCAGAAGAAACAATAAGAAATTAGGAAGATTATTGTTGACGTCTATATTTAGCTGTGAGGATCTTATCTCTTAAGGCTCCTTCTGGAACCAAGGGAGAGGTTTCTTCCAGGGACAGCTCTCAGCAGGAGCCCAACTGGTGAGAGCAGCCCCCCAGGCACACAGTGAGGGGCAGCTTACTGGAGAGCCACCACCTATGAGCAATTTTCCTTACAGGACTCAGCTCGTTCAGGTGAGCTCACACATCCCTCTCTTGCACTAAAAGGGACAATCAAAGAACAGAAGGGGTGCATGTTAGAGATTTCTCTGTCAGTAGGACTGTAATATATCTTCAAATATAACTTAATTTGTTAACTCAAAACACTGCCTTTGAACATGATTACACGTTAATTTTACTACGTAATCCACTAAATTTGGATAATTAAATGTACTTATAGACTTTATTCCCTTTTTTGAATGATTACTATGATTTAATTTTAATTCCTTTTCCAGGGCTAATCTCCTCATGTTTTGAATTATCAGTACCCTCAAACCTCGTTCCTACTCGCTAAGTCTGAATTAATACAGTTCTCCCTCTCTGTCCATGCAAAACATCAAATTCGCAATTTCTCTGTATTCATTTTTCCTTCCTCCACCACACACATTCTAATAAACAAGAAAGAAAGCTGCATTCAAGCAGAATCCAGACTGCTGTGATGGCAGCAGTGACAGTGACAAATTATGAGCAGTGATTTGGCTGCATGTCTCAACTTGCCAAAGATGCGCCAGCTGAACTGTGCTCCTGACAGCTGCCATGGCCTGAAAAGGTGAGAAACCACCAACTCAGAAACAGGGCACTTCAGATCTGATTAGTTCTGCAGTGCTGGTGCTTGATTATGCCCATTTTTGGCTGGCTGAGCTGAGGAAATCACAATTTCCCTTCTTCTGCACTGTCTCAGCTGTTTGATGGTGGTCCTGCTGTCAGCTACTGTTTCCTCAGAGTCACTCATGAAATCACTTCAGTCAAAACAAAGAGAATAATCAAAGAACAACTATTTAAACTCACCCCACCCCCTTCTAATTTGGACAGAAATGAGTCAAGAGAGGCTTCACGTGTCAGCTCACCACTGGATCTGAGTAGCAGTCTCCAGTGGAAGGTTGGCAATGGGGAGATGGATTCATGTGAAGCTCTATGATTGCAACAAAACAAGAAGCAGTGCAACTTGGCCACATACATTGCAATGTCCATATCCTTTATTTACTGCATCCACTTTGGAGGTCAAGGTTTCAAACTCAACCTCAGGCATTCAAACTTCATTATCTACAAGGACTGCTGAAGTCACATAATGGGACAGGGGAGTTTTAGATGCACAGCAAGAGGTAGATCAGTCAAAACAAACAGTTTGATTATTTACTTATTTTACCCCCCAAAATTGTGAAAATAAGACTTTGTTTCAGTTGTGAAAAAACTCACTCATGACTCATTCACATCAGACATGGCTACACAAGATGGTTGAAAGCAAGGAGAATATCTGTGAGAATTGAACTTCCCCAGTTGTCTCAGCAAGGCTTTATTCAGCTGCTTCTGGATCACTTCAAGTTCATTGTGAATAACAATTCTGTTCCTCAAGCTAATAAGTAAAAATAACAAAAAGCAGAGGCAATATTTTCCATGCCCCAGTAGATACTGGAGGGCAGACACCATTCCTTTCAGACAAGAATGAGAACTCAGAGGAAGGATACAAGGCACAAATGAGAGAAGGCAGAGTTAAATGCATTAGGTCCAAAAAGTTTATACAACTTAACTTAAACAGCTACCCAACACACCATGAGCTGTACCCAGTCTGATTCCCCTTCTTCTCTCAGAGGAATTTAATGCCTGTGCACACTGAAACATCCACTTGCAAGAGGTAATGAGAAGTTCAAAATTCAGAGAAGAATGACAGTTTTCAACATCATTGTATTAGTAATTTTGCTTCACACATTCATATCAGTAATGGTCACTTTTTTGCTGGACTTCCTGGATACTCTAATCTTACACAACAAAAACTTCAGGATTGATTCTTGACCCTGCCATGGCCTTCCAGTAGCAAATCAGACCAACCACTTATTTTCTCCATGATTCAATTCCCTTTATGAAAAACTCCTGTTATGAAAAATGATGATAATATTACTTTCATGATTTGCATGCCATGTTGAGACTAAATGAAAGAATGGTAGCACATACTAATAAAATATGAAGGAAATTGCTTAGTTTAAGGATACTGGGTCTAATTTCACTTTTTGATTAAGGGAAAACTTACAGCAAAACTACATAATGCAATATTACTTCTAAAAATTTATGAATTTCTTACTTCAAGCAAGACTTAATGGTTTTCAATGAAATAAAATATTACTAATTCCAATTATATCTCTGCAATTGCTACTGATTCTATCCAAGCATTGTCTATAAAACCTCAGCTGTATAAAATACATTTATCTAAAAAGCCATTATTTGGTGAAAAACATCTCAAATATGTACTTTCTTTCTAGCAGAAAAATACATTACAAAACAATGTATTTTTAGCATGAACTGCATGCTTAGCATAGCAGTAGAATAGCAGTAATGCTGACATGTCACATGCTTTGCGACTAAGAATGCCTGCAGTATATCTCATAGAATCATAGAAGCCTTAGAGTTGGAAGGGACCTCTGAAGGCTATCTAGTCCAACTCCCCTGCAATGAACAGAGACACCACAGATAGATTAGGTTGCCCGGGACCTTATCCAGCCTGGCCTAGAAAGTCTCCAGGGACAGAGCATCAACTCCAAAACTGAGCAACATGTTCCTGTGCATCACCACACTCACTGTAAAAGATTTTTTCCTTATATTTAACCTAAATCTACCCTCTTTGAGCTAGAAACTGTTTCCCCTTCTTCTATCAGAGTCAAAGAGTCCCCTTGTCCCCTTCTTTCCTGTAGCTCCCCTTTAGATTCTGAAAGGCTGCTCTCAGGTCGCCTCAGAGCCTTCTCTTCTCCAGGCTGAACAGCCCCAGCTCTCTCAGCCTGTCCTCCTAGGGAGGCGTTCCATCCCTTGGATCATTTTTGTGGCCCTCCTCTGGATGCACTCCAACAGGTCCATGTCTCTCCTGTACTGAGGACTGCACATCTGGTTGCAGTACTCCAGGTGAGGCCTCACCAGCACAGAACAGAGAGGCAGTGTCACTCCCTTGTCCTGCTGGCGACGCAGCTTTGGATTCAGCCCAGGGATACGATTGGCTTTCTGGGCCATGAGGGCACATTGCTGGCTCATGTCCAGCTTCCAATCTATCAGTACCCTCAGGCCTTTTTCAGAAGGGCTGCACTCAATCCTTTCATTCACCAGTTTGTATTGGTAATGGGGACTGCCTCAAGCCTGATGCAAGGTCTTGCATTTGGATTTGTTCAGTCTCAATTCTAACCATTCTGCCAGTTTTAAATCTCTTGGATTTTTTGAATTATTGTTATTATTTTTTTATAATAAAGATGTGCTGTAAAAGCGTATATAATGAATGCAGTTCTGCCCCGAGATGTAGTGGATTCTTTTTTTGTTGTTGTTAGGTCATTCTGAAAATTGATTCAAGTGACAATTTTTCAATAACCATCTACGAATTAAGTAAGTGCAAGAGACAGATTGTCCAGAACAATCAGGTTAGTGCATTAACAGACACACAGGAGTGGAATACAAGATTGTATCAGCTCTTCTTCTTTGAAATGTTTTGTCTCTAGCAGTGATCAGCCACTTAATATTAAAATTTAGTGAACAGTTAACACTGTGATCTCCTCACCAGAAGATTTGTCTAATCTCTGTCAGTTAACAGTAGCTGCATCTCTTCTCTCTCAAATGTAATACATACTGGTGCCAAATGTGCCTGCCTTCACCAACAACACTGGGTAGTGTTGTTGGGCTTTTGGAAGGTACCTTTGGAAGCCTTCCCTGCTGACCAGAGCTCTGTTGTTCAGCACCACTTTCCCAACCTCTCACAAAGCATCTCGGTTTCAATTTAGGTTGCTGGCACACCAATGTGGATATTCAAAAGTTGAACTTATTCTCATTGTAGTCAAGAGAGACTTTTAGGACTCTATTCAGTTGTCTAAATGTGGATATCTAGTGCCATTGGAGATGTCTACTGGAGAGGATACTCTGCAAGCGTGGAGATGTGCTCTGTGCTTTCAGTCATGTCTGCCAACCCTATGTGAACACCTCAGGCACTAAAAAGTACCTCAAAAGGTACCAGGCCCTTTTCTTAGGCAGATGAATTGCTCTTATGTACACATGGAGTGTAATGAGAGCTTAGATAACAAACACTTGTAAATACATTCATTCTGGAACGTTCAATCTGGAGATGTAGCCCACATTTAATCACTGTAAAATCACATTTAATAGTTAAAGGAAACAAAATCAGAAAATAAAACCAGGAAATGAGCCAAGACTTGGTGTTTTCTGCTCCAAGGGTGTGAGCCTTATGCTTCCCAGCTCCCTGGGAGCCCCCTGCCCCAGCCCACAGTTGGCTATACCTACATGCAGGAGGAGTCGAGACCAAGCCCTGCTCCCACCCAGGCTGCAGTCAGGCTTCTGCCAGGGAAGCAGTCAGGGGGAGATATCTGTGTCAGCACTGAAGACCTGACAGTTCTTCCACTTGCAATAATGGCTCTGGTAGTAAACAACCTTTTACTAAGCAACAAGAAACAAAATCACTGGAGCATAGACCAGAATACAGTATATGCTGCCTTAAAGGGCCAATTTACCTGCTCAAATTCAGTGTTTGTCTCTCACTTGTTTGCTGTCCTGTCCTTTATATGTCATATTGTGTCCTGTTTTCACATTACTCCCTCATTCCTATGTATTTGTTTTTCACATGCATACTCCCACTATGTACTTCTTTTTGACATCATAATTGTGTTTGGCATCTCTCAGACAATTTAGTTCTTAACATGCTCCAACTGGACGAGTCTGGATTTCTTATACAGTCGTCTGAAGAGTACAGCAACAATTCCTCCCCTTTGACTAAATGCTGACATCATCTTTTTTTTTCCCTTTTTTTTTTCTCTTTTTTTTTCTCTTTTTTTTTCTTTAAATATTCCAGCTGTGCATAATGTCCTTAGGTATCAGGGCCCCTCTGTATGAAGCATGGTACAAATATCATCAGAAATCACCTAGGTCTATTTATGCTAAGTTATCTAGGGATAAACTGTGTAAGAAAGGAACTCCTACTGCTTCAATTTTGCAAATGGAGAAAAAAGAAAAGAATAGAAATATTCAGGCACTTTCAGATAGTCAGGTTGAGGGACTATCAAAAGTGACTGACAAGAAATTTGGGATAGCAACCTACTTCACTGGCCAAGGAATGAGTCCTTGGTACCTCTTGCATTTCACTTGCTCCACCTCCCCTGAGGTCAATAAGTTATTTGTTTTCCCTGCAGAATCTGCCTCCACAACTGTCTATGCTGCTAGCACAGCCAGCTGTAAGTATTGATCAGAATATAAATATTTCCTCTGAAATGCTAGCCTTAGTCAGATTCAAATATCTCCTATTTCCATGTGTCTGCATGGAGTAAATACTGTTCACAGAGACTGACAGCACAGGAAAGCAAGAGTGTGACCTTAAGAGCATTAAAACTCTCCCATCCAAAACTTTGAGTTTAGTAAAATAATCCAAAGATTCCCACTCTTTCTGGAATTAAAATCAAAGCTGTGATATAATTTTCCTAAATTTGTTCACCAGAGGACCAAAGCAAAATGTGGCCTCAACTTTTGCAGAGGGTAGGCATCAGCCAGTTATAAAAAAAATTATTACCTGAAAAAATTTTGGAACAAATTCCTAAGTCTACTCAACTATAAGTACTTGAGTATAATAATGTAATAAAAAATATATCAATCTGGATTTTTCAAGATCAGTTGTATCGCTCCAGTTCCTTCCCTCACTCCATGGAGTAACAAGTTCTAGTGGATGGGATAGAAATAGCAGATAAGGTATATCTTGGCTTTTCTAAAGCTCGTAGCACAGTCCCTGCAACATTTTCATATGCAAATTTGGAAAATACTGTTGAAGTGGATTTATCAAGAATTTGCTTTCAACTTGGAAGGCCCTGACAAAGTGGGAGACCCTGCAGAGGTCACTCCTCATTAATACTCAATACAAATATTAACAATGGGATGATGGTAGGTAATCCCTTAGAATTTGCAGATAGCAGTAAGCTGAGAAATGCGACATGCACTTCAGTGGTCAGAAGCAGAATTAAAAACTCTAAGTTAGAGAACTAGTCTGAAATCAGTACAACGTACATAGCTTAATAATGCCAAGTGAAAGATTCTCAGGGAAGGAAACAAAAATTAAGTTCATAAATACAAAATGAGAAAAAGGCAGTGTGGGTAGCTAGCAACACTGCAAGCAAAGCTTGGGGCATGTGCGGGGTATACACAAAATGAGTCTGTGTTTGAGATGCTGTCACAGGAGACATGCTTCATTCTGAAATCTCATTACATACAAGACGCTGCTAGTTAAATATTAACACGAAAGTAATTATTAATGTCCTGATAGTTATTACACAAATGGTAGAGTCTCAGTGACAACACTGTGTCCCAGTTTGAAAAACACCATTTAAAATGTTATGGAGAAACTGGAGGAAATGTCCTAGAAATGGACAGAAAGGTGATCTAAAAAACTTTACAGAAAAAATGTGAAGAAAATATTTGGTTCGGAAAAGAGAAGACTGGGACAGGATATTATAATCATGCTAAGATGTTTGAGATTGTTAGAGCAATAAAAAACTGTTCTTAATGTTCTAGTGATCAAAAAGATGAGTAATTGGCTTAATTTATTACAGGAAAAATTTAGATTATATATTACAAAAACTTCCTTGTTGCCAGTATGTTTGTGCACTGGACTAGTTGTCTCTGAAGGTTATAGAATTGCTGGTACTGGAGATTTTGAAGAAAAGCTTCAATTAGAGAAATATCTGTCGGGAGCAACCCAGAAACTGGGTTTGACCTTGTTTTCAAAATGGAATCAATTACACTCTTAGGTCTCCTTCCAGCTTTTTGTTTCAGTGGAGTCTACGATTACTTTCAGGGCTTAAAGACACCTCTCAGTGTAGGATATTCAACTGCCACTTTATCAGTTAAAATAAAATTTAAAAAAAGATCTGATACATTCAGGAAAAATGTTTAACATCCACTCGCCAATATCCATGACCAGTGTCACTGATGTCACTGATTTTTATTTTGGATCAGTCTGTAGCATTTTCCAACCCCACACACTTATTGCAAGTCTTTGACACACAGTCATTTCCATATTTTAAGGACCACTGGTTCATTGATTTATGCCATTTCCCACCTGTTCATGTTTAACAGGTCATTGTCTTGAATTGTTTGCCCAGTCACAGTTGCACAATTTATTGAAATATAATTTCAAATGGACATAGCAGACATGACACGTAGTTTTGAATCTGATACCCTAGCGTAACCATTTATCACTAATTGTCTCTCCCTAGTGGAAAGCAAACTTAAGAAAATTTGAGCTCATGCTGAACTCCTGAACTCCTCGTTTCCATGTGAGCTTATACTTAGCTGACTACTGAAGACTAAACAATACTGCGTCATTCACCCTTGATATTATTTGTATAGGTCAGAACTATAATTCTTGACATTTTGAATAATTACAGCAATGAGAATGTTCCCCAAAGGTTCTCTCTTAAGTAGCTGAAAAGTTATGGCAGAAATGAAAACAGCTACTCAAAATCATTTGTTTGGATAAAAACAAAAAAATAATCTGGGAGAGTTAAATATAGCAGATGATTAGCGATGGGAGAACACTGACTGTACTCAATAGTAGAAGAAACACTTGTTGACACCAGCTGAGCATTGAAACTGTGCTCTTTGGGAACAGTACATCAAAGAGAGCTCAATCTAGAACACCTAGAAAAGTCAAGGTAACATCTATCGATATTAGTGTCTTGTTTATTGCATACCTGCATCTTGCAGAGATACTTTTCTGTTACACCTTTTTGCTTTTTCACTGCAAGATATCACTTGTACTATCTTACACCCTGAGTTAACAACTCACTGGTTAAAAGTCTGAGAACTCTGGCTTTAATGAGGATTTATCTTCATTTGGCTTGGCTAGGAGGAGCTGGACCAGTCTAGGTAAAGATCTGGGTTGCTAGACATCATACTGGATGGGGATACACATCTATAAAGAATATACAGTGTGCTGTGCAAGTTATATTTTCCTTCATGCACTGACAATTACTCAAATCTCAGCTTTTCGAACTCTGACAAAAATATAAAGGAATCATAGCATAAGAAAGCTGGCCAGATGATTTTGCTGTTGTATGAGTACATGTTAGCAGGTCCAGACAGCTTGTTTGCATTTTAAGGAATCAAATCAAAGAAGAAAATAATGATTTATTTTTAGGAAGCAAGTAATCATTGCCTAATTTAGAACAATATGTAAGCACAAGTTTAACTTCCATTGGAAAGTAGATTTTCACTTGGAAATGAGGAAACAAATCCATTTACCTAAGAAACTAATATAAACAGCCCATAAAGATCCATCAGGGGACTGTTTCTCATCACAAGTGTTTATGTATGGATAAACGCTTTTATTTTTAGCCAAGAAGTTTCAAAATTTGGTATGCTTGAATGTGAAAATGATTGTGCAGTGTGAGTGTGAATGTGAAAATCATAATGCTATAAATAGACCATAATCACTGTAAAAAAAATTAAAACAATGCTCATTAAACTTCATAAGTAAATGAGGGCTAAGATCTTTTGAACTTCTAAGCGTCCCAGTGAGATAGCTATAGTTCAATATCTGGCTGCTTTGCAAACTCTGGAAAAGAAGACAAAACCTTTAAAACCTTTCCCTCAAAGTCACTAAGAGAAAAAATACAGAAGACATCAAAGAAAATAACAAGAAGTCAGGCTTTTCTGGATGAAAGCAAAACTGGTTATTCAAAGTGAGGGAAAAAAGTGAGGTAATAAAGTGAGATGAGTAATACCGAAGATAGCAGGATATGTTGAGAGTGATCTAGAAGTCTTCTGCTTAAATAGCAGTGTCTGCTCAGTTTCACTGACAACAAGATACTCATTAATCCTGTCCAGTTTGCAGGATAACCACTGGAAAGAAATTTAATCACTGATAATAGTAGTTGATAACCTCCATTTTCTGACTGCGACTGCATTTTTAAAAAAAAAAGCTTCAAAATCTTCAATATCTGAATGGAAAACTGAGTCCTTTGCTGTTGCTCATTGCTTATCTAGAGCTCTTCTCTGAAGTTTCAAAATACCAGATTTCAGTAAGAAAATAACAAAATGCCCCCAAATTCACTGCAACTCTAGAATAAAATGAACATTACAGAGGTAATTCTGAAAGCTACATTCCTTCACCCTGTTTGCACATTACTTTCATCTACCATTATTTGTCCTCAGTATCTACTCAAACAGGAGCTCCACCCAGCAAAGGCTGCCTGTCTCCTGTGCTCCCTGCTGCATGCTCATGCAGCATCTCAACAACCAGATTCTGTCGAGTATCACCTGGAGCTACTGAGTGTAAAGAAAAACAGCTAAAATAAGTATTTAAGTCAAAATTTTAAGTTGTTTGTCTTGAGATGTTAGGTTACCTTTGCAAAGACTATATAGTCACTGATCTCACCAGACTTCTTTCAGGGCAAACATTTTAAAATGGTAAGAGAGTAATGATGTGCTTGCATGCAGCCCCAAGGGACCTGGCACCCAGCAAGAGACCTGTGGAGCTTCTTCACTGCCCAAGTAGGGGATCTCGGGTCCTCATTGTGAGTTTTGGTGCATCAGATGAGAAGCTACAGCATTTTGGCATCCGGAGCAATGTCCTGTCTGGCACACAGCTGCTGATATTCTACCTACAGACGGAACCCCTAAATATTCCTAATCCAGGTTAGCTAGCTTTTATTCCCAGTGTGAAACAACAATGCAAAACTGGGATTCTTAGTTTGGTGATTGAAAAGAAAAGAAACCCTCATTCACATACAAGAGATGAAGAACAAAGGCCTGACTTCAAAAAGCATTATTAATGTCAAATGCCCAATGTGGTTGTCATGTAAATTGCACAGAAATCAGGCACACAGAACTTTCCTCGGTATTCAGTAGGCATTTGATAAAATAAATCACAGCATACCAGATTTTCTTATTCTGTCTAACTGGAACCATCACCTCAGATAACTGGATTTTCTCTACTTTCTAAGCCTGACTGTGGAAAAAAAATGTGTGAAAATTGATTAGGTTAGAAAAACTTGCATGAAATAAATAATAGAGAGAAATATACTGCATAAGAATGGTAATCACTTAGATACTTTCCCTGTTATGTAGGAAAATGAGAAATCCTGGGTATCATTTCCTAAAAGGAATTAACTTTACACACAAAATAGTTATTCTCTGAAGAGCAAATGACACAATGGGCACACTGCAAACTGGTATAAGAAACTGTGAAATCCATCAATAAGCCAGATGCTGTTTTAGGAAAATCAAAGATTCCATTTAAATGTAATTAATAGTTAGCACTAAGTGCTTGCTCTTTTGTTTTTTTAAATAATTTATTAAGATACATTTAATGATTTATTAATGATAATCAGTGATGACATTTATTCCTACCCCAACATATTTTTTGTTCTCTGAAGTGTGATCAATTCATTCTTTTTGAATTTTATCTAAGTAAGTATTGTAAAAAAAAATTAAAGATCTAATTTACTACTTTTGAATTAGAGTGAATGTGTAGTAATAGAGGCCCTGAACTACAAACTTGTTGAGGAACGTATATGCTGTTGAAATCAGACTAAGTGAAGGCTGCATATAAAATTGGAACTCTGTAGGTCACTTTGGGGAAGTTAACAGAAATTCTAAGTAATGTTAACAACCCTTTTGAAATGCTAAAAAAATCAGATAGTCATTTTTTAAAAAGACATAAAAACAGACAATAACTCATTCTAGTCCTGCCAGCTCCAGCTCGTTTAATTGGAAAACCTCCCAGACACAAACAGAAATTTCATCCATTCCTAACATAGGTGCTAGAGCAGAATGACATTTGGGAGCTGCCAAACAACACAAATTTCTACTGCTGCCATTGAAAAATTCATGAGACTTTATGTATGCAAAGGTTCCTGTTAACCAGCAGGAAAACAGTGCTGCTGCTTAACTAACCATTAGCAATCTTGTTTTACAAAGAAAATAATTATGACAGAAAAATGACGTGCAATATAAACTGTGCTAAGAAAGCAAGCTCTTTGTTTGACTGATATGAGTTTAAAAAGATTGGTGTCTTCTAAAAAATTCCAGTTCAAAATCTATAGTTTTTAGGGGACAGTAAGAACACATGGATGGACTTGTTTATATAAACAAACAAAACACTAATTTCTTCACTCTTTTATGCAAGTGTCAAAACAGTATATTCAGATCACCAGCAGTAGATGCATACTGCAGCTATGATGGTTACCTATTATTGATGGAGCCTAAGACCTAGAGCTGCAGTGTTTGAATCAGAGTGACGGCCTCTATTCCTAAGTCAAACAGCTGTAGAAGGTTATCTGTCAGAAACCTCAGTTTGTCTTGTAGGGAAAGCAGCAAGTGGTGGATTAACATCTGCTAAAGGCAACACGAGGTCTGTCTTCACATTCATGAGAGTAGCAGAGGGGCCTGAGCGCTCTCCATAAGAAGACTTCTGTTCTGAAGCCAACAGAAATTCCCATTAAGTACTAGCTCTGTTGAATTTCTGATTACTGGCAAGAATTTGTTAATACCATGATGATAAGCCATGTCATACAGAGAGTGTAAGTTACAAATGAAGTATCACCTCTTTGTGACTTTATTACCCTCTCCTAATAATTAATCACTGGAATAGGTTACAAAGTGACAGACTTTATTTCACTGTAATGTTTAGATGCTTATCATCCAGACTTAAACACTGTGATAAGGTTATAGCAAAACTCCTTAATATTAATTTCTGCAAAATTCAAGCTATCTTTTCATTGCTCTTTAGCCACCACTTACTAATTGCCTTTGGTTATATAGCAGCTATAGTTATTGTTGTATCGTGTCACTTTCATCAAGCTGGAGAAATTTTTTGAACAGCCACATGCAAAAGCATTTCACTTCTTCACAGTTTGATGCCCAAATAGTGGTTCATATTTTCTGTTTCATAAAAAATAAAAAGCAACAACAACAAAAACACACTGCAGTGAGGACTAAATTGAGTTAATGAAAAGTTCTCAGATGTGATAGCTCCAGTGGACTTGGTTAGAAAGGTTGGTACGATCACATAAAGAACACATACATTGTTAACTCTTAGAGAGCTTTTCTGAGAAATATCTCTGACAACAGTCCAGTCTGGAGTTTTCCACTGGACCCTAAATACTTAGGTCCCACAGACTCCTCCATCACAGGCCCCGGGGCTCAGATGGACAACTTAGTATGTTCCTCTTCTTTCCCATCTCCAGCAAACTCATACCGTGCACACCTTCGGTGCATAAGCATGGGAATCTAGTGGTCTTTTTTAAGTCTCTCAACGTTAAATGGTTTGGACCACAATGGGCGCAGATTTCTCTATATCTCTATATAGATATCTCTATATCTAATAAGCTAAAAATTCCAGCTTACTGGATGTCTTGAATTCTCCAGGACCTCTCCAGTGGCATTAGAGGTGTATGTGAATTATTTCTTATGACCTTGTCACTGGGCCCTCACCACCAAAAAAAGAAAATAAATCTTTTTCAAGTAAAGGATCCCAAGAAATGCTGAATACACTGGTTTCTGTGCAGATCTGGGCTGCTTGCAAACCCACATCAATATTTAGCCAGCAGGATCACAAGAGCTCATAGAGGTGAAAGCTCAATCCCTAGCATAAGTACTACAAGCATTACTAGTATTGGGAGCATTGGGGATAACACGCTTTGGGTGCGTTTCTTGGCTTTGGGATGACAGTTGACTTTAAGGATGGAAAAATGCTGATGTGTTGCACAGCTGTAGTTCAGACAAGCTGGTGGGGGAAAAACCCCAGCATTGGATCATGCACATTGCTGAAAGCTTTTCCTGAATAATCTCCCAGTGTTAGAATAAACAGTTATTGCTATTGTATCAACAACTGCATTCTCAAGCATCTAATTCCCTCAAGAATATTCCTGAGGGGAGTCACAAGGTAATCTTGAGCAAATTAGGGTTTCTGAGTATTGCACTGGGCACTTTTTAATCTGATTGCAGCTACTCTGTCTTGCTTGTTTTTGTAGAGGCTTAGGGTCACAGGAAAAACTGAAGTAAAGGTCAGGACAATTGTAGCCACTCAGATGGTTTAGCCCACGCGTTTGCTGCAAAACAAGAGTCTTTCTGTATTTTATTTTCACGGTTTTTAAAGACAAATGCACATTCATTCTTGGTTGGGAAGACCAGAATCAATCCTCGCTCCTGTGGTTCAACCAATAGGTTAGGCACATCAGGTTTGTGCCATATTCCTACCTAGTGATATTGTATTTTGAATTGTGTTGGTCCCTGGAAGTAGTGAAGATGCTTCTGAAAAGTTCTTTGTAATACCAGGCAAAGTGTCATTAGGAACATCAACAGTCACATATAGGAAAAAGTAGAGTCACCCAATTGGTGACAGGATCTCTGGCTATAGAACACCACTTGTCAGGAAGTGGCCTTCATCCAGGAGACTCTACTCCTTTGGAGCTATAGCCTTTAAATGAGCCCTGGGAGATATGGACCCTCTCTTCACCCCTTCTGGTCACGTGGGATGCACAGGTGAATTGTTTACACCTGTGGTTCCTGGGTTAGCTATAACCCTTCACCAAGTGCCCAGTCATCTTTTCAGACTGTGACATAACAGTTTCCTTACAAATTGTATTGCTGAAATGATAAAACATGTATATCCAGATGCTTTAACCTGAAAATTGAGTTGAGTCTACTTCCTAGATCAAAGCTCCACAATTTAGGCTTCTATACATAATTTGGGGAAGCAGGAAAGGCAATGTCTCTTTCTCTTGACAGCTTTTAGAAGAAAATGGTATGGAAGCCAGTAAGTGCTTTCTGGGGAGTTTGATCTTCATGGAGTGGTAGGCAGACTTTGAAAATCTGTCACAAGCTGTAGAACTGGCTGTCAGAAGTTGGTTCAGTAGTCACAGTAGAAAGATGATGACAGGGAATCTGTGGGGAAAGAATAAGTAGAGAGAGGGCAAGAGGGGCAAGGGGCTGATGAGAAAAAGGTGGGGAAAGGATAAGTAGGCTGAAGGGAAGAAAACAGAGGACTGAAAATAGCCATGCAGAAAAGCTGCTTTAGGATATGAAGCCCAGGCAAACAGGTTTGTATAAGACAAACATAGCGACTGAGTCTAGGGCAGAGTTACTCTGCCTTCTATATCCCAGCAGAAATGATCACACAGTGGGAAGAAAGGCAGATGTGTTTGTGCACACTCCCCAGAGCTTGGAGCGAAGACCAAGAACCTCAGTGTTGACCACTCCTTTAGTGCTGGATTGATGCTCAGTGGAAACTACGCCATCTCATATTTTTCTTATCCCAATAAAAATGATCCTTTGCTCCTACTATCAGCTGCTTCAAAAGCTTAAGTAGAGGAGCTCTTTGCAATTATTACTAAAGCTCTACCCTGTGGGTTGCTTTTTCTCCAAAAAGTATGATTGTGAGCTTCATAAATAAAATACAAGCAGCACTTATTCCGGTGTTAAACACTTGACCATGGGATTTTAATTTATTTTTGTGTGTGTGCATGCATTAAATATTATATGGATGTAATTAATGTCTATGGAGTTATTAATTGTCTTGTATATCCAAGAAAGTCAATTTGCTCAAGAAAAGGTCAGAAAACAGGCTGCAGTGTTTTTCTTCTGCCTTGTGACTGAGCAGAAAATATTTTAAGATTTCTGCAAATCTCATTAAACTCCAAATTCAAATCTACATTTTAAAAAGGTGGATTTTCACAGGCAAGGATACAAACTTTCTAATTAACCTGCACACAAATGTGCACAGAGAAGAGGATGGGTAATGTTTATCAAAATTAATGTGATTAAAGGTCAATTTGTGTTTCTCTGTTATGAAATTGCTTCCATAATCCAGTTACAAATAAAATTCTGCTTACCAATTTTATTGTATTAATTCCAACCAAGGAAAAATAGTTGTTGTTTTTTTTCCACTAATAGTAGATAAAAGTAGTTTTAAGACAGGTCCAGCACAGCAAGTGGCAATTGAAAATAATTGTTACTTACTTGTACTATGACCTTTCATACTGACGATAAGTATTAATAATGAAAATTCAAAATCAAATTTTAATACCTTTACAGATTGAGAGCCATATGGGTAGAGTTTTCTGGAACTGAGGACAGTCGGTATTTCATAGGACTACCAGACTTACCAAACAAGAAAGATAATCCTTATTTTAATATGAGGAAACTCTTTTATTTCTATGCATTCTCTACTGCCCGGCTTCCACTTTCTTATGGCTTGCATTTCCCAAAACCTCAGTGTTCAGGATCATGAACTGAGCTGTTGGGCTCCCCATCCATTTGTGGGTGCTGCTGGGAGCCACCTGGCCAGAAGTATAATGCCAAGAAGAGCAAAAGACAAAAAGGAGAACTTAGATCAATGAAATAGTGGAGCTAGATGACAGGGGTCCTCTGCTCGAAGTACTCAACAAAAGCCATTGACTTCGGTCCCTTAAATCCTTAAGCCATCTGCTTAGATAGGTCAAGCCCTGGCAGCCAAACCATATGTAGCACTTCTCTGACAGTTGTTGTGATGAGGTTGTTCTTCTCTTCCTGTGCCAGCTTGGAAGGTCTTTAGAACTCCCCATCCTTGGAGGAATCTGAGACCGGGTTGGATGGGGCCCTGGGCAGCCTGACCTAGTGGATGGCAACCTTGCCCACAGCAGGGAGGTTGAAAATAGATGATCTTTATGGTTTCTACCAACCTAAGCCATTCTATGATCCTATGAGCTTCATACAGAAGCTCAGCTAAGCTTGTAGCATACCTACAGGGCTGAGAAGGTAAAACAAGCAAGAGCAGGAGCAGGTGTAGCCACAGCATGAAGATCTACACCTTGTCCCACACAAACCCTAAGGATGTCCCTAGAGAAGAGCAGAACATGCCCAGGCCAGCAACAGCAGATGGCTCCAGATCTGGGAACATTCTCAACACAGTCTTTGCCTCACTGATATGCGCTGCTGACATACAGAGCTTGGTTTTTTCTGCCACATCCTCTAAGGACAGCATCCCCTCCTCTGTCAGTCTCAGCCTTGGGGAAAACTTTGCCACCCTCTTCTGCCCATGGATAGGTACCACTCATTCCTAGAACACACCATGGGAACTGGAAATAGCTAGGGTCAAGATATGAAGTCTACAGAAAAACAATCAAACAAAAAAAAACAACACAAGATAATTTCCTCTCTACAACAAATTTGCATTTGCTTGATCACTTCACTTCTGGGAATCTTCTGGGCCCCAGCTTGACCTTCATCTCCAAGCAATTAGTCAGCAGTGAAAGAGATTTGCCACTTTACAGACACAGAAGGAGGAAAATTTAGCCACCTTGGGGAAGAGCAGAAGCTCAGCTGCAGATTTGGAAATGCCAGCATTAGCCTTAGGCACCTAAATAGCTGTGGGGATCTGATCCTAAATTGCAGTTCTTTCCACATAATAATAAATACTGCTTGAGCTTTACCCTGCAGTCACAGGGAATGGCTGTCACTACAGCGCACACACTTGCAAGCTCCGAGAGAGCTGTGGGTTACCAGTTACATTTAAAAGGCCTGTCTTATAACAACACCCTATTTTTTGAGATCCAAAATTATTATGTGGTAATGTATAGCTGTTTGTGAAAATACAGTTCTTCTGTCTGCGTTGAGATCTTTGACAAAGAAGCTATAATACACACAGTTTTCTTGCAGTAGTGGCATACCGTGAAATTCAGTATGGTTTCCTGAGGAGGATCTGGTTAAAGAATTACTGTCTGTGGGATTTAAGTTGTATTATAATTATTATGTTAATTTTGATAACAAAGTAGATAGAAAATTAACTAGCAGCATTTGAAATAGAAAACAAATCAGGCTTAATTGCACTGTAGTTCCTTAGTGTCAGAACAGCTAAGTAAAAACAGATTTGCATTTTAGCCAAGGGAATTCACATTTCATGTTAAAACAGCAGCTTTTTCTCCTCTGTCATGTCCTGCTTCTTCAGAGTTCAAGTCACACTGCTGGAGAGTGAACTTTGTAGCTTTGGAGCATCAATACATATTTTGATTAAAAAAGAACTATATGTCAGTGAGGAAACAACTGTGGAATATTGTACCATGCAAACAAAACCTGTATCTTTTTTTTCCTGAAAATGTAACATGGTGTAGAAATGATAACAAAATTCAAAGCAGATTCTAAGTGGTTTATGTGGCTTGTAGGTTTGTTTCTGCATATTGTTGAATGTAAATGTCCACTCTGATTTCTTCTCGATTGTTTTAGCACTACATACTCTTCATCGAGACCTAGTTGTAGAATCAGCTATGTATCTATAATTTATCAGTGCACTGAATGAACTAGATTTCTCCATTTCCGGAAATGCAGAGTGCCTTCATTCCATTGTCTCAGTGGGAGCTGTGGAAGTTCAGTGCATCAATATATCTCATTCTTAATGCAATTTGAGAGAGTTTTGTTGTTGCTGTTAGATGGGATTTTAATTCTTTTTCCCCTTTACAGGAACAAGATAAGGTTCCAAACTCTTGTTCAAACACTGGAGAATGGTAATTTTTGCTATTATTCTTGCTAATAGGGATTCTGATATAGCAGAAGCTAATGTGAAGTCAGACAGTCACACTTTCATAAATCATTCATCTAGTAAGCAGCTGGTGGTGCAAAAGTAATAGCACCCTCACTGCTACCCAGCTGATAAAGCCCTTTTGTCTTCATTGCTGAATTCCACCCAGCTCTTCAGACCCTCAGATCAGATGCATATTACCCCAGTGAAAAGGCAAGGAGAAATAAAACAACCCTGAAATACACAGCTGAAACGTCAATAATTAATTTATTCATATTCCCTGCTGTCTTTTATTGCAGCACAAATCCTGAGTTGCTGTTTGAGGTTAAAACACAGAGTAGGAGATGGAGTGGGGGTGGAATGAGCCATGGGAGATTCTTACTATCCATATTGTTCATGCAAGCATGACAGCTCCCAGGTGGTGGGTACTTATTGTCTCTTCTGCAGCTTGGGAGAAACTGCACCAGCTTGGCTTTATGAGCTGTGCACAGCCAATACATATACACTCCCATGATGAACTTATGACCCAATAGACTCAACACCAGCCAGCAAGAATTTAAGAGTAGATTTCCATGTTCATGCAGCCACAGAGCAGGAAAGACGTGTTCAGCGTTTACACAGAAAGGTGAAGTTAGGAAGGGATGGGTCCTCCACTTTCCTTACTGGCAGCAGAGGTTTAACCAAGGGGTGAGAGAATGGACCGGTAGATACAACAGCCAGAAAATAAATAAATAAATAAATAAGTGCATATGAGTATCAGAAAAACAGAAACAGCAAATGGAACAAGACAGCAGCAAATCTTTGGTCTTCTACTTTGTTGGATGCCTCCAAAAAAGCAGTAACAAGAACTGTGACAATTCTTGCTTTGTCATTTGTTTGAAACGGTCAATAATTTCAGTTACTTATAAATTTTTGTCTCAAAAAATGCATGCTACTCAAAGGATATGAAAGACTGGTTTGCAGGAACTGTATAGGTAAGCTTCTGCAGGTTATTGAAGCAAATATTGCTACTTCAGATGTCTTGTACACTTCCTCTGAGACCTGACCCTTTTATAAAAATTAAAAGGTTCTTGCTTGTATGGAAACACTGACGTGCAGGAAGGGAGTGAATAGGTGACCAGAAGCTTTAGCCATTATCCCTTGTAATTTTGGCAGTGTATCAAATGAAAGGAAAATGCACACACAGAACACTGTGGTCAACCAAAGATCTCAGTAAACAGGCAATGATAGCAGCCACCCCTCTGTCCCTCTCAGACAGCTCTTTCTTTCTTCCTATTGTTTCACATTGAGAAATTGCTGATTAAGAAATTCTCAAAAAAATCATGACCCAAAAGAAGAGGAAGAGGACAGGGAGGGAAAAGAACAGACGATATTTGTGATTAAGAATCTCAATCACTCTAGCATAAACGATGAACTTAAGATTATTGGCTATAGAAATAGTTGACTTAACAGATGGCAGACAGCTCTTGTCTGAGGAAACCATTTTGAGAATGAGCTTAATTGAATGGTTCAGATCTGTATAAATTAACATGTTTTAAAACTGTGTATAATCTCAGGTGGATTTTTGAAATATTTTTCACAGTTTTTCAGGTCCTTTCAGTGAAATACTTGTTGTTAGAGGTTGATTCTCAAATTTCGGATGGTTATATGTAAGAAAGCTGAGTGTACTGTCTTTGAGAATTAGGCAAATGCTAGCTAAGGCAAGCTGCACCCTGCTTCTGATGCCCATAGTCTCAAGCACACTTCTTTCAGAATTCCTGTGGTTTGAACAGTTCCTGGGGGCAAACATCTGCCTATATGAAATTTTATTAGGTAAATAATTTGAATATTCAGTAATTACTCCCCTTGAAGATCTGCAGTAAAATGAGAAGAAAAAAAAAGGAACTATTTAAGCAATTATTTTGTTCTCTGCTAACTCATTTCTTGAATTTTTTAGTCTTGTGGATTGGTGTATTTGTGCGACAGCACATCCTTTCAGTCACAGAAATTGTCTTTTCTAAGAAGAACTGTTGCAAACACCCAAATAATTCTTCACACCAGTCTGAGACTGTGCCTCAGCATAATTGCTCATGAGAGCTGTAAACAGATGCTGCACATTACACTGACATTTGCAACAGAAGTGTGAGCAGTGGGTTTCCATATATTATGGTGCAAATGTTGTGCTGTTCCTGTGAGATAAAGTGAAAGGAATTCAATATAGGTAGAAGAGTTTGAATGGGGTTTATTTGTCAGAAAATCTAATGTAGAGAGTGGTCCAGGACTACTTAATTCATCAAGTTTATAAAAACAACAGAGGATAGTGCAGTACAATGGTGAACCCTATTCTGCACTTCTTCATGCCATGCACAAATAATCTCAATTCTGAAAAATTCCACCAAAATGAATATGTAATGCAAAAGCAGAGCCAAACTATCTATCAAAATCCTCTAACTTCAATGAGTTGTCTCATTTCAGTACAACATCAGTATGTCATTTCAGACCAAATAAATCTTCAAAATACTCCCTTATTAAGCTTGCTTCCTGGACTGTTCCTGTGTGTATTCATGAACCTCCTCATTAGCTAGATTTCCAGCTGCTCTGCTGTCTATTTCTGCTGCTACTACATCCCAGATACTCTTTTTTCTATTGTTTTTGCCAAGGTCAAAATGGCTTCAGCTAGATATGACAGACCAAGAAAACTGGCCTCCTGCCTGTGATTTGACATTAAGCAAAGAACATTTCTGAGGATGAAGACACTCTTATTTCAAGGTAATTCATGTTAATTGCAGGTGATGGGCCAAATTCCCTACTGGCCTAAGGCATTCTAGTTCCATCAGCCTCAAGGCACTTTTATGCACATCTATCACTCATAGAAGTTATTGTGAGTTAAGTGAGAGTATTGATTTACAGCAAATGCTTTGCTCTGCAGTAGATGTCTCTGTAGCTTACCTCTTATTTCAGCAGTATTTAGTTTACTTTCAAATGTAACTTTACATTTGTAAAATGTATTACGTCAAAAAATTGTAAACATCACATAAAAACTCCAGGCCCTATACCCCTGGAAAATGATTAAATACTTATTTATGAAGGTTTTTACCAAAATTGGATCTGATTCTGTACCCAGATGTTATAGAGACCAACGCATATAGGCACCATGAGCACAATTATGACACGGCTCACGTGAGCCTAAGGTGAAAATACCTTGCTTTTTCCTTAGAGCGTGCATTCTGAAATACACCCAAAGTCTGCTTAAAAGAAAGATTTATCAGAGTGAAAAAAAAAAAAAACAATAAATAACTTTTCAATGACATACACTCAACCTTGCTGGGGGAGACGGAATAAATTGAAATGCCCCTCCTCAACAAGACCTTCCAACGGGCAGCTTCTCATCCAGTTTTTCTTTCCAGGCCAGTAATTTTCAGCATCTTTCTCGGCTACTGTAACTGTCACACAGCATCCTCTGGCTCGGCAGGAAGCCAGAGGCACTGCTTTTAGTCTGACTCTTGCTGTTCAATCCAGTCCCTTGCTCCTCTTGGATCCTAAAAGTTCTCCCCTGCCACCAGTCCTTTCTGGAAGTGCCAATAATTCCTCTCCAGCACCATGCAGTCCTCTGGGAGATGAATTTGCCTGGCTGCTGATGGGAAAGGCTGATCTGCTCTCTTCTTCTCTGTGAGACCAGCTACTGGGCGCTCAGTTCTTCAGTCAAGACAATATAACCAGTAACCTACCTCCATGCTGCCTTGTTACACCTCCTAGCAAAACATAATATATGGAATATTTGCAGTAAACTGTACACAAAAACAGTTCTGCCATCTGTCACAGTTGTGAATAATGAGTTCTTCATACTTCCACAGGGTTGTACATTCGAAGATCTCCCCATAATTGCAGATATTCATAAATGTGGACACCTGGCATTTCACTGACAGCTGTATTAATCCCAGTTAACAGATGGCAAAAATAGAGTGTGAAGATATTAAAGGTAGATTTCAGCTTACCTAATGACAGCTATCTAAATATAAGACAACTTGTCTATTCTCCTTATCTAGGTTCTATAGAAAGAGACATAGATATGTCTCCAGAGGGCAATTTATCACACCTCTTCTCTCAGCCTCTGGGATGAGCTGTCCTCTGGAAATGCTCCTCTGTTTTCAGTGACTGCACAAGGAGACCTTCAGTTATAGATGACCAATCTCACTTTTTGATGTCTAAAGTTAGGTGAGATTTTTTCATACATGAGTCCTTTAAAGAATTGAATGGGGACATCAGTTCCCCAGTATCAAATTGGCCTTAGCACTTCTCCTGGAGAGCACGTGTGAACAGCACAGGTCCCAGCCAGCACTTTGAGCAATGAACAGGGATGAAGTATGTTGCTGATCAGCTGACAGCTGATCAAGAAAGCTACAATCTTTGGGATCTTCTTGGCAGGAGGAAGAAATAAAATTGAAGGGAACAAATCAGAGTAATTGAGTGAAAAAGAAGGAGAGAGGACTAATAGAAGCACAACAAAGGATCTTCATAGCCCCAAACAGGCAATGGTTGAAAGCCACTTGAAAGCTTTCCTGTCTGCATGTGGGGATGGCTTTAAAGGGAGGACAGGTAGCAAGTAGAATTGGTCAGGTCAGACCTTACAGCCACCTGCATGGAGAGAGGCATTCTCCATCTAGTATCAGAGATCAGAAGATCTATATTCAGTTAACAGCTCTGTCAGTGGCTTGAAATATCTTGGTCACAGACAGATCCTTTCCCATTTTTATGATTCTCTTTCCTGATATACCAAGCAAAGATAGTTATTTCATAACCTTCCTTTATAAAATATTTTCAAAATGAGTAAAAGGAAAAACTCACCCTTCAAGAGAAAGGTTTTAAATTACGTTGCTTATATTGTTTGTGGGGAAAAATATATATTTTGTTTGTTTGTTTTTTGTTTTGTTTTGAGTTTCGTATTTTTAGAAATGATCTGAGCCAATAGATATACAGACAGTTACTACCACAAGCATCCATTGCTACATGTTAAAGCAGAATTCAGATATTCTCCAGGTGAAATGCAAATTCCCATTGATCCACCTAGTGCCAAACTTGGGCCAAATGTGAGCTGTCTGGTTTGCTTGAAAGGGGAGCCACTGCCAAGGATAACAATTATTTTTGCACCGTGATTTTCAGTAGAATTAGAAATATCTGTCATATAGGTAACACAAAAAATTACTGCATTTGGACCTAACTTCTCCTCTGTTCTCCCTCCAGCTATGTGCAAACATTCCTTGGCTGTTCTGTGCACAGATTTATCAAGCAAAGATTGAATGATGGGAGCATAGCACTGAGGCGGTTTCATTCATGTGGTGGGTGTGTTTGGGCAGTTGCTACGGCTCTTAATGTGTTTACCAAGAACATATTTCTCATCCGTCCAAGGAGCCTGTTTCAAAAAGAACATACCAGAGGCAGCTTCACTGAGGCACAATAGTGTCTAAGAATGTTTGTTACCTTGGGACAAAATCATTTCCTTACTGACATCAGCAGGAGTTTTACTGTCAAGAGAAAAGTCTCTACTCTCTATCTTCAGTCATCTAGATTTCATCTAGTTGTTTATCAACCCAAAGGATTTTCAGGCCCCTTTGCAAACCTGAGGACAAGGGAAAAAATTATTTTTTGTTGAGTCCTGTGACAAGTCTTGAAATTCTATTACGATGTGATTTACCGCTTGCCATAAGGCAGAGCAAAATACATATGAATGACTGATCTGCATCTCACTATTTTCAGGTTATTTTCCAGAAGGCTGTAATCCTGTTTCTGCCTTTTCCTGTGTACAGCACTCTGACTAACCAGGGAATAAACAGGAGGTTTATATGGTCAGCCAGATACAAATTTAAAAACATGAAACATCAGGATGTTAAAAGTCTATTTTTCACATACAGTAAGAACTGCAAAGAGGGAGAAGCCATGTGTTCCAGCAGGAATGTGCAATGAGCAGGGACACCTACAGCTAGTTCAGGTGCTCAGAGCCCCATCCAGCCTGATCTTGAGTGTCCCCCAGGACGAGGCATCCACCATCTTTCTGAGCAACCTGTGACAGTGCCTCACCACCCTTACTGTAAAAAACTTCTTCCTTACATTCTGTCTCAATCTTCCCTCTTTTAGTTCGAAACCTGCAGTACGTATGGTTTCAGTGCATTCATCTGCGCAGGAGTTACCAGTTTAATAAAGACACAATTTGAATTTTTAGACAGGTATGCAAATTTTCATCATTCCATCTCTGATGATACTGGTCATTTCGATGAGGATGGTCTGCAAATTTACAATTACATTTAAAATAAATAATTAGAGGTATGAGTCAGTGGAATCTAAAATGAATGCTACTAACCAAATGAGGATGTTTACCCTACAGTGAGATCAATAGGCTTGAATAGGCTACAACAGGATCATACCCATGTAGCTCGTAGCTCACAGTACCTTTAGCTGCGAAACACTGCATCCAAAACTCACACAGTGCTGTTGGCTATGGCAGAGATCATGGAGAAGATATTTGCCCTCAGGAACTGCAGACAAGCATAGTTGCTACATCTCAGAGTCTACCAAATGGCTGTAAATGTCTGTGAATGGTAACAGAATAAGACCCTAAGTTTAAGAGTCTGAATCTGAATCCTTTTCCTAGTGGGTAGCATTTGTATGGGACAATGTCACAGAATTAAAACTCAAGCACTACAAAATTATCAAAGCCAAGATTTCTTCCTAGAATTTCAGGAAGAAGGCCAACACATCCCTTATAAATTAAAACAAAAATACAAATTGTGCAGACTATGACTGGAGTCTTGAAAGTTACTGAAATTCTTCAAAGAGCCCAACAGGAGATGGAGAAATCTGGATCAATTTCCACTAGATGCATATTCATTTTCAAGTTTATCTAAAAATAAACTTTTTAGCCTTACCCCCATTCTTCAAAAACTATTGAAATTAAGGTTTTTTTCTTATACTGTGTGTGTCCATCTTTGTGATGGAGTGTGTAGTCATCTTATTTGCTTGAGTGAATCAAATGCTGACATTATGGGTGCTAAGCAGTATATAACTTGGTTAACAAGGAGTCTTTGCAGTTTGTTAACCGCAGGCAATTGTTAAATGTAGACAGTACAGAATATAGGATGAAGTTTTAATTACTATTAAAGTTTTTGAAACCTTTTAAAAACATGGTGAAATTGCCTTTGAAATCATGGCATTCAGAGGTTACAAATCTGGCTGTAATGAGGAATATCTTCCAAGATATTTAATATTAAACTAAAAATAAGAGATGGTCTGAAATAAAATAGTGAGAAAAAAGGAACTGGTGGTGGGAGGGAGGGAAGTCAGTGAGTGTTTCCCTGGCCTTACCTCAGCCTGGAATGTTAGATTCAAATTAACACATGCAGCACCTAACTTCAGTGCCTGGCAAGCTTTCAGGTTGGCCACAAGTTGCCTATTGATTTTAAGCAGACAAGCATTATGAAATGCTGCACTTCCATCAAGGCAAAGATGCCTAAATTGCATTTAAATACAACTGTAGCCAGAACTTTTAAGGATGTGAATCTGATTCTTTGTAATCAAAACTCTATCACATAGAGATTTTTAAACATCAGTATTTACTTTACAGAGATTTTTAAACATCAGTATTTGCTTTAAAAAATAAGCTGTTGCAAAACAGGTCTTCCGAGCTCTAGAGCAGGAAAATCAACAGAAACAAAGAGACCATACGGCTCATTGCCTAGGAGGAAGAGAGCGCACCGCAAACACTGCTTGCAAATATTGAATGAAGTACAAAGGAGCATATTAATGAAGTCAAAGCAACATCACTGAATACTGAATTCCCATTTAAATTACTCTTATTGCAAGAAGATCAAATATTTAAAGAGCTGTACACAGAAACTACCATAACGGCAAACAACATGCTGAAACAAGGGCATCATATATATTAGATAAGGTGGTGTAGATATTATCAGTCCCATACAGGTGTCATGGTCTCATCAAACCTCCACTGTGTGAGGAAAAGCTGACTAAATGGAGTCCAAGTTTAGACAGCATCTGTTATGACAATGGAAACCAGCCACTGAAGTCTGTTAAAAGTATGTAATAAGGATGTTAAAAACTTGGTAACTGGAGGCTTCAGTTCTTGAAGAAAGCGTAAGCAAATGCTGCAATGCACACAGAATTTGTATTAGATCCTTAGGAAAAAAAAAATAATTCTGCAGTACATAGCATCTGCCTTGTTCCAGTGTGGAGAAATGTTATTATGCACATCACTGGTTCCATTTCTTTCTCTGTTGTTGGCAGAACTACATCTGTCTTAGCAACTCACAGTATTATTAGGTAAACTATGAACACCCTCCAAGGCTATGGGCTCTCAGAGCATCAATATATCTGTCATGTTTCAAAATCATCAATTAGATGTGAAGAACTGACTCTTCTCATCACCACAGCAGGGACTCTGCCAGCAGCTGCTTGGGGCTGGCAGCACAATCTCCACTGCACAAGTCGCTGCAGGTCACCTTCCTAGCCTGGCAGGGTAGCTTGCTCACCTTTTCCAGACACCAGCTCTGTTGCGTAAGGGCTCTCCCCATCTCTGTCTACCCTGTAATCACACTGCCACTGCAAGGAAGGCATTGTCCCAGGGACTATTTGCTTTGAGAGGTGAAGTGTAATGGGATATCTGGGGCCATACAAGTTCAAGTAGTGCTGTGGGAAAGATAGGGGCTCATCATGGCTTCAAATCTACTGATCACAGGGATGGATAGTCTCAGTTCAGAGCTTCTTACCACTCACTGACCACCAGCAGCCTCACGACAAGAGCTCAGACAGACAAAGAATGGGCAGAAATGTACAGCATAGGTGCCTAAGGATATTCATGATAATGTCTTCAACACCTAAAGCAATTAAAGGGGCAGACTGAAGCTTGTCCCTAGAGGGCTGCTCAGGGTAGTGCCCTACAGGCAGCAACAGCCCTGCTCCTCCTGCCCTCTCTGCTGAGGCCATCGTTGTCTCCCCACAGATCTGCAGTCCCATCCCCAGGTCTCAGTTCTCTCTCTTGGGGAACAGAATGCCCAGTCTTTTGGGCCACAGGATGGAAGTCAACAGCTCTTGGCCAGCTAAGGCTTGGATTCATCAATAGTGACAATGTTCCAAACAAACTGTACTGCTGTCATCCCACTGTGGCAGCAAAGATCCCATTCTTAGGGAGTGTGTCATTGCAGAAGGTGTTTCCTGGGAAGTGGATTGTCTGCAAAGGCTGATTTATCTATCTGCTTGTCATCTGAAGACTGGGTCTCTCCAGAAGCAGATACACAAGACAATAGTGGCAAACAGCACACACACGCACACACTCAAAACCCTTCCCCCTTGCTCACTGGTGAGTATCATTGCAGTGTTTACCACTCATAAGCCCAGCCAATGACATGGTTATGAAGCTGAGATTTCAAAAGGAGTCCTGGGAACCTCAATGATTTCTGTAAACACCTATCATATTACTGATGAAACGGGCATAACTTGTTTCCTGGACCTAGAAGAGACTCAGAGTACCCACACACTTAATAGAAAAATCTTTGTCTTGTTGGTGAAACTGACTATATAATTCTTTCTGGATATAACTGGAAAATAAGATATAACTTTAATGCTGACTTTTGTATATATGCATAACAAAATGTTCTCAAGCACTCTTCCAACTCATAGAATCATCAAATCATAGAATGAATTGGGTTGAAAGAAACCTTAAGAATCATTCAGTTCCAACCCCCTGTCATGGGACAGGGCTGCCACCCACCCAGCAGGCTGCCTAGGGACCCATGCAACCTGGCCTTGAACGCCTTCAGGGATGGGACATACACAGCTTCTCTGGGCAGCCTGTGCCAATGCCTCACCACATTCTAGTTGAAAACTTTCTTCCTAAAATCTAATTTAATCTCACCTCTTTTACTTTAAAACATCACAGATGCCAGTAGGAGCAGTATTACCCAAGAAATTATAACATTTACGGTTGAATATTATGATATTCTATAAGCAGTAAGAACAAAAATGCATGGAGCAAGGAAAATGAAGGCCTGGCATTACCCCCACTGTTTCATTTATAGTTATACAAAAACATGAATTTGCACTTCTGTACAAACACTGGTAATGAGGTAAAAGCTTCAGTGGTGCTCTGTCGTACATTAAAGAGGCTATCATGGACAAGATGAGATTCTCTGAATGGTTAGACTACCTGTTATAATGGCTGCAGAATTGAAATTTAGTTCTATATGCTTTTTATGTTTGTCACCAGACTTCATTCTGTTCTCACAAAGAGGCTACTTCTAAGTAAAACTGAAGGATAGCATAAAGGAAAGATAATAAGGCCTCTTCCTTGAAGAAAAGTACATATTCTCATTATGTACTGGACTTCAGAAGAAGAATACACATAAAAAGGTAAATTCAAAAGTCATTAACCATGTTGAAAATAGTAAACTAAACTCAGAATAAAATGGTAAAATACAAGTACTCACACACAGCGTGTAAATCAAATACCTAAATAGAAGCAGCATCCAAAGTCAAAAACTTTGTCCTTTGTTTGTGAAACTGCTCTGAAAACATAAGATATTTCAGCTTTCCATGATAATCAGACCACAGAGCCCACTTATATAAATTACCTTACTATCTGACACCTTTTGCATAGTATGACATTCATATTGTTGAAATACACACAGCAGGAACACATTAATGAGTCTGTTGATAGTTATTAATACTGATGGATGGGTTGCTGAGCTAGATTAGGGCACATTCTTATCAGCAGGCACCACTCAAAAAAAAATTAAAAATCACAGGTACAAAATACAAACCAGAAACTTGCATTTGATTTAATCTTGGATGGAATGCTCAAAAATAGAGACATAATTAAAGTCCTTGTTTATCAGGGTGAACACGTACAATGCCCTTCACATTCATTCCTTGTGTTAAACTCTTGTCCCAGAATTGAACCACTTGCATTCTAATAAAACGTAGTGGATTTAAATAATTAATTATTCTTAAAATTAGAACTTAATGATCTTAATTTTGTGAAATTCAAGAAATCCCACAGAAGACAGCTTGATTTTCACAGTCTCCATATTTGGCTTCCTTTCTTTGGCATGTTTTTCCCTTGTTTTCTGCCATAAACTAGTTTATTGTCTTCTGCAGAACCCTTTTACAACAGCTGCACTGGGACAGATTGAGACAGAAGTGAAAGTTCTGCTACATCAGGGATGCCCTGAAATTGATCTGTTTTTGCAAATTATTCTTCCTGGATGGGAACATTCACATATTGTTTTAACCATACTTCCCTCATGTTGTTGAGAGTTTTGTAACTTCATCTTGGTAGCAATAATAAGTGAAGAGATTTCACAGGAATGAAAGCATATTCTGATTGTGACTCCCAGAGACAAAGTTATAGGTTATGCCAAAGGTGACACACCAGACTTGTCTGAATTATTTCATATGATCATGTTCTCAAGTTCAGAAGCTGATAGAAACAGAGTGCTCAAAATCTACTCAAATTTGTCCTTTTGGATTTACGTGGACAACTATGTGCCAGATTGAAATTTTCTATGATTGAAAATACTGCATATTGCATCCATCAGGAAATAAATCTAAGTAATTTGATCCTGAAATTATCTGACCTGGACATAACTGTTTTCATAACTTTGAGGGGCCAATAACTGTAAATCTACCAAGTGAATGGTATGTAAATACAACCTTTCTCAATCTCTTGGACAAAAGCCAATTTTAAGTGTTGCAGTGTTTTAGACAAAGGAATGTTATGACCACATTTGCAATACTTTTTAATTTCCTTGAGATGGCATCCCACCAGGAAGTGTGCTATCATTCAAAATCTCACCAACACTATGAAAGAATGCTAGTGTGACTGTGCATTCAAGTAGTGGCACTATATTAATACATGGAGACAGAAGACAACATCTCAACTATTCCTTGTCTCAGCAGAATTTACAAATGTCCAAATATGTTATTGTCTGGAACTGTTTTATGTTTGACAGTAAGATCAGTTTTCCTAGATGAGTTGGTTAATTTGGTTAATGACGATATGGAGCTCTCTCTACTCTGCAGGAGAGCATCAAGGGGTACATTACTCTTTTGCGCTTTACTGTAATGACTTTCTTGCTAGCCTCAGCTCTTCTTATACGCTACCTAAACTCACTGACAACAACTAAACTGATAAATAAAAGAAGACTAGGAGCTGAATGAGCTCTCACCCTCTAATGTCTTGTTCCTGACTGTCTTGCACCAGTGATGCTCTGTATAAGACTCCCGAAGAGTAAATATGTCTTGGACAGAGAGAGTCATTGTGAGCCATAACACTGGGGAGTGAGATATAACAAAGAATCAGTGAACTGTTGGGGTGATCTTCTTTCATTTAACAATCTAGACTGAACTGATGACATACAGAGCCCTGCACACAGCTTTATGCTACTTTTGTATTGATTTCAGTATGCCATAGTTTGCAACCTACCTAGCAGGGTTATAATGGTGTCTAATCTCTGTTTTACATATATTTTAATATTCAGGATCCCTTATGTTGAGGCTGGGTCGAAGTTAGAATTACTTGTGCAGACATAGACATAGTAAAACATGCAGCGCAGTCAGACACAGCTACAAAAAATGAAGGCGATGTCTGCATTATTTTTCAACAACTTTTTTACCTGTCTCTGTTTATGTGCTTGATACTTTTTTTTGACTGCATGAATTTAAATCTTGTGCATCTGTTAGGAGGAGTCCTCACTTTAGTCAAATAGAAGTTACTGAACTCACTACAAGGATAAATGGATGAAATTAAAGGGCCTCTGATATATATAAGATGAGAGTAGCTTCTCTAATGGTCCCTTCTGGGCTTAAACTTTATGAATCTATGTTTCATTTCCTGCTTTCTCAGAGATAGAGATAAGATATCTCCAGGGAAAATACCAAGAGTCCTTCAGAGAACAATGGGCAAGCTATCAATCGAGAAGTACCTACATACCTGGTTCAGGCTCAGGTTAATAAGTGTTGTCCCACTTCCATGACTTGAGATCAAAGCACACCCATCCATTAAAAAAAACCTTCCCAGTGAGGAGAAGAGGAGAGCAAAGCCACCTGGAGAAGGGCAATATGTGTGGAGAGTGAGGCAGTAATGCAGGAAATCCTGTCCACCTCAGACCAAACATCACAGGTGTCCAAACAAAATAAAACATTTTAAAACCTCTAAGATAAACTGAGGTGTGAGTAAACTTCCATGCTATTTTAACTCTGTTAAGTAATAAGCTGTCTTGGCCAAGCCCAATTGGATCAGTCAGAAACCAAAAGCCAGTGCACATAAAAAGAGTGTATGAAAGAGTCAGACCAAAAGTGGTTGAACTGCATTATTTCAGTGATGACCTAAAGAGCCAGAGTGACCCAAATCTTGCTAATTTGCGATTGAAAAGTTTGAAGGATGCAAAGAGCATACGAAAATGAGTTTTACCAGTGCCTTCTCAAGTCACAGGGAAAGGCTGATCAATGTGCTTAGAGATTTCCTACCTATTCTCTGTCATCATAACTCACAGTACATTGCAACCCACTTGGTCCTACTGTTTCACGATGTACCACTTCTTGACTAAACTGTTGAGCCTATCAGGAAACCAGAGCTAGGGCCTAAACATCGATATCAGGAGGTGAGGTTATGTTCATGCTTTTGCTGGAAGAGGGCCTACAATGTGGTATGATGCCATCTACCATACTCTGTCTTCTCATAAACAGGCAGAAAAATGCTTGCAACACTCAAATGTTCAAGATATACTTTACCCAAAATATATAGGCTAAGTATCTAACTAGTGTGCATACTGGCAGTACTTAACTGCAGTAAACATGGCATTCAGCACAGATTATAATCTTTTCCTGGATCTTAGATACTTGTAATTACTAATCAAGTCCATTGTTACCAAGACATGAGTTAGTTAATTTACAGCTAGCTCAAGTATGCCTAGATTTGCTGCCATTATCTTTTCACTAAATCATAGGCATCACACAAACCATCCTTACCTCTCCTTTGATTTCACATGTGAATTCAACAGCCTTTTGGGTGACCTTTCTGGAATCTGAGCACAGACAAATAACAACTCCTCTCCCTGATATGCCATCACTTCTTACACATTTTTGCCCATTCCAATGGAAAAAACATACAGGTCCATGCTATCTTCTTCAACATTGTCAGTGGCCAGTCCTGCAATTTAATTTTACCTGGAGCCATTCCGCATCTCCATCTTCTCTCTTTCCTTAGGAAACAGCAATGAGATATAGCCTCTAAAGTAAAGTCTCAGAAGCCTCCACAAGCTCACAGTAGCTGGTTCCTTTCATCATAGTGTACACGAGCCCTCCTCCCTTTAAAGAGTGTAAGTTAGTGAAAAGCTGTACTTTTTAAGCAATAAAACTTTTTGTAGCATTTGCAGGGATGCCTGCCAAGCTGGGTTATACTGATATGTCAGCAACTCTGTTATGATAGCAGGCTGTGGATATTTCAGTTCAAAGGTCACAAGATCCTGCCAAAAAATGAGAGATAAACTTACATTATGTGTGGAGTGTGTTTGAACAATCTATCTATAAAAGAGAATAGAGGCAAAGAGTGTGCGAGGTAAGTATTGCCAAAGTAAATGAACTTTTATTTAACCTCCAGCAGGATAGTGCAAGAGGCAGGGACTGCCTGTGGGGGTAACCGGGTAACTTGAACAGATCATTGCTTCCATCCAACTTCGTACCATTGCTTCACAATTTCATCTGTGGGAGTTCCAGTTATGCCTACAACATACTGATGGCCTCCAGTATGGCAGTGGGTAGTTAAGTAACACCATCTCCTGGGACAAGATTAGATTAGTCAACCTTTCAGGCCCATAGACGTACCAGTTTTTGATATTTTTTGTCCAGCATTTCCACAGATGATTCATTTGTATGAGCAGTGTGAGCCAAAATTAAGTTCAAATTCAGCACTTATATCAATAGTGTAGGAGGCTGGGGATTTTTTAGGATCCTGTCTAAGTGATGTCTTATGTAGTTTGGAAAAGATGAATTTTTAAGTGTTTAATGTAGCTCTTATCTCTCTTAGCTACAACCCATCTCTAAACCACCACCCTCATCTTAAGTATGCAGCACTGCACTGGCTTCTTCAAGCCCAAATGCTGACAGCTAGTTATACTCAGCCAGTGGGGGAAAAAAGAGAGAGAACCATGTTACTTATATAGCCAGTTGTCACTTAAAGTGGCTGAAAATTGTCTTGCACAACTTTCAATAAGCTCATAATCTCACACATATGTACACTGATGAAATGGGATTCGTTTTTGATAATTACGGTATGAAAGGAAATGTTCGTGTGATTACAAATAAATAATAAGGAGATGATTTATTTAATCCATTAAAATATTCACTTCCCATTGTCAGTTCAGTTCTAAATATGGGTATCATCCAAGCTACAAAGTGACTAAGAAAGCAGAGCTGCTGGTGGAGGATTAATCACTATGTTGTGACGTGTTTCTGTACATGCCTTATGGATAGAACCCTTTGGGTTGAGATAAACTGCATGTTGCTGACACACTCTTCAGCATGAATATGTGTGAAGTGAGTGAATATATTTGGGTCTTCTTTTATCATTACCCACAGGGTTTGGGAATAATCTCTGATACTGGTTTTGTCATATTATAATGTTATCAGTACATTGGAATGGCTTAATTCCAGAGTGAGCTTTAATTTGCTTATGCCAGTTTTGACCAATAGTCAGAGGCCTTCAGATAATAAGACACCTGGACTGGGAGGCTGTCTCTGAGGACGTAGCACTGGAGTTCACAATCTTGGCTCTGTCTTTGCCTTCATCCTGGAGCTTGATCTCACATCTCCTTGCATTACCTGAAGTATCCCAAAAATTAATGCTAGAACTATATTTCTGCATGAAAGTACCATGACAAAGGATTGACCGGGTTATCCTTTTTCATAGTAAAATATGTCAGGATTGCATTTCTTATGACTCGTTCTTTTAGATCGAAAAACATCCCTGTTTTTAATGGCAAAGAGGGTCCACTCTGCCTCCAAGGTGTCCAGCACCAGACGGAGCTCCCTACCTTGTTGTGTGCAGGAGTTGTATAGTGTGGCAGTCTTCCAGACATGATCCTTTCTCTGCCAATTCTGCCCACTTCTCTCAAATGCAGCGCTGCTCCTACACCACAGCTTTTGTGCAATGCTCAGTGCATCATTCCAACCAGAGCTAGAGCTCAGCAATAGTATCACTCAAATACAGATAATGTTGAATGCTGACTACATCTTCCATCTTTGGACATCAAGGCATTTAACAGACAATTCAGATTTTACTTCACCCACAGGTAGAGCACGATTACAGTGCAGGCTTATTCTGAACTCTAAGACTGAAACTATAGCTCTCTATTTTCTCAGTGATTCCAAGCGCAGATGCAATAGGTAAGAAGAATAATTTTATTGTTCCCAAATGGCACTCCTGAAAATTCAGTCTGAGGTGCAAGAATGAATTTGACTTTTTTGTTTGTTTGTTTTGTTTTTCCAATAGAAAGAGTAGTACAAATTTGTCAGGACATTAACAGGCCCCGGTTTATCCTACCTAACTAACCAGCATCACCCAGAGTGCCAGGGGCTCTTCTTTGGTTTTTGCAACACTAGAAATGCAGTAGCACTAGCACTTCATACACAAGAGGGAATCCACCTTACTCTCTTTTATCTGTGTTGCCTCAGAGGAGTTAACACCAGACACATGTTTTTTTCTCTCTAACACAAGCAGATGTAATTATGAATACGTGTACAAAATTGATATGTGAAGTAAGATTGTGCTGGTATTACTTTTCAGGGTTGAATAATCCACTAAGTGATTTAGTCAGAGTCACATGCAGCATGTGAAATAGAATCCCCAGTTTCCAGAATCTCAGTTTGGTATTTTTATCATGCAATACCTCTACCAAGAGTTTATGACTGCTGGTTTTGTGTTGTTATTGGTAATTAATAAAGGTGTCTGGACATCTCAGCTACATTTGAAATGCCAAAATGGCACTGAGATAAAAGAAATCAGTTTGGTCAGATTAATATGGGGCCCAAGGCTATATAGATGTGACTGACTTTTTTTTTTTTTGAAAGAATGAAGTGAAAGAAAATAATTTCTGGTAAATTACCATCTTTTAGAATTTTATATCTACAAAACAATAATCACTGTTTTCTGCTCCTGTTCCTAAAACAAAATATTTATTTTCTTACCATCTTGACCACTGCAGTGTATTTAGAGTAAATAATTTTTTGAGGAAATCTCATGTCTAATGCTTATTGATTAAATGGATTTAATATGAAGACCCAGATACATGACTCGCAAGCCCTTTTCAAAATTATTTTGATGGAAACCCTCTGTTGTTACATCCATCACAAAGAACTTAAATGTGGAGTGGGAACTGAAGGCATTGATCTCTCAGGCTAGGCCAGATAATTGAACTGAAGAGATTTTATTATTTGCGCTGTGGTTGATAATTTAAAGTTCTGAGTGAATCTGATGATCTATACACGGTCCTGTAGGACTGCAGTTCGTCATTATGTCAACACAAAGTACTACAAACTGCCTCTATAGTGTCCAAAATGTCTGTTCTTCAGATAAGAGATAGATCATAGTATATTAGGACACAATGCAACGTTGTCATGAGTGTTATTTCAAAGTCCTGAGGGTATTGTAACTTGGATTTCTTTTTCAGTGGACCTGCTAATGCTTTTCAGGCACTAAATAACCCCTCTTTCTGCACTCCTTTAGTTTGGATACCATCAGCCTACCTCCAAACTATTGGCAGTGAACTCCAGCATTCCTGCTGGGAGGAAAATACTGGCCACTGATATCAAAGGCAGTGTATAACACTGGCTCAGGACTGGGGATTTTATGATGTAGGTTTGCATGTTTGCAAATGGAGGTCTGGAAGTCTTGAAACAAGGAGCTATATATGAAAACATTTATAACGTAAAATATGTGCATGCGGTTTTACTCTATGAAAGCTTGCTTTTTTTAATCTTATTTATTGATTGATTGATTTTTCAACTGTGAAAATCTCTTCCTGCACATTTAAGTCATAGACAGACTACATAGTGGTAGTCCAGCTGTCATGTACATGCTAGTATTTTACATATTTGGTTGATAGAGTGAGTAAGTATGGAGCAACTGCAGTTACAAAATGAAAGATTTCTCTTCATTTTTGGCATTGCTGTTGAAATTAAGATCAAAGACATACAGCAAAGGCAACTAACTAGTTATTTGCTAGCGTGCCTACTTTTTGTCTTGGGCAATGTGTCTTGATCAACTCAACATGCTTCCAGTATTACTCTGGGTATTATTCTCCAACCCATTTCTGTTACAGATTATTCTAAATTGTCACTTGCTATGAAAAGACATCTTTTAATGCATCCAGTCTACCTTTTCAAGCAGTTCACAATTGGCCTGAGTACTGAAGAAACAAGCAGGAAAGAAGAGGCAGACAAGCTGAAAACGCTGAAGGGGAAGAGAAAAGTCCTGAGATAACATGTTTAAAACTGTCTGTTAACCCAGATATTACTTCCCTCAGATTCTGTAGTGGCTGGCACACATAGAAATTTTATTTTCTATTATAGAAGATTAACTGAAAACAACTTCTTGATAGAAAAAGGAAGTTTTACATTTGAAAGCTGCAGGAGAAATGCATAATTAAAAATAACCTGACCCCGTGTAGATGAGAATATGCAAAAAAAAAAAAAAAAAATCACTGAGTGGGCTCAGAATTTTTATGAAGACAACCACAGCATATCCAAAATACTGCTATCTACTATCCTAAATCCTAGAGTTTTTGGCATATGTTTTTCTCTGACCTTCTGCAAGGTTTTGGAGCACGCTTTCCTCCTTCATCATCAATAAATTTTTCTCAAAATGACAACCTTACTATCCTCAAAAACAGAACAGAGTTTCACTGACACAGCCAGATGTAGTATAGAAAAGATTAATTGCATGAGTGCTGGGTTTAAAGGCAATGTGGGCACATCGTTCATGTCAGGACTAAGGCAGATTTAGATCTCCAAACAAGAATATGAGGTACTTGCTTTAGGTAAAGAGTTGCTCTCAACCTTCTTTATTAAATCAACAACAGATGAGGACATCAACAGATGGCCCTGTGTTCCTGCTTCTAAACCTCAGAAGAGAAACAGCTAAGCTAGCGAAAGCATCCTTTTCAATGAACAATCTGTCACCCCAAGGTCAAATGATGGAGAAGGTGGAGAGGACCTCTGACCATTCAGAGCTATCCTGACCTACAGCAGGCTGGTCACATTGACATTGTTTAGCAGTAGTTCTTCAGGTAATGTTTAGGTCATAGTACATGAGAATGCACTGTTGCCATGTAAGTCATAGCAACTGGTCCAGGATCTAGAACATTATTATTCCTGTTTAAGTATACTTTTGAGTAGTTCTTTCATCTCAAAGTTGAGAAATAGTGTAAGTTCCATCTTGCATCTTATCAGTAAGAAGCTGAGGCTTGTGTTGCCTAGCCTGAGATGATGGTTTATGAAAACAAAGAGACTTCTGGGATCCCTGGGACTATGCAAGATTGAAAAAGCTGAATTTGGTACAGTCTCAATAATAATCTTTGGTATTTGTCCCTGTACTGAAGCATCTCCTTACTTAAAACTGAACATTGGTTTTCATAGAATCATAGAATGGTTTGGGTTGGAAGAGACCTTAAAGATAACCAGTTTCAATCCCTTATCATGGACAGGGTTGCCACCCATGAGATCAGGCTACCCAGTGTCCCATCCAGCCTGCCACTGAACACCTCCACGGATGGGACATCCACAGATTCTCTGGGCAGCCTGTGCCACTGCCTCACTGTCTTCACAGTGAAGAATTTCTTCCTCATATCAATCTAAATCTCATCTCTTTTATTTTGAAACTGTTCCCCCTTTTTCTATCACTATCACTTTACTGAAAGTGTTTCTTGGAGTGGCCCAAAAGAAAAACAGGGACTAAAACAGCAGTTTTCAGGTGTGGACAATCAGAAGTCTTTCTGCGTGGTCCCTCTTGATTTAGTAGAGTGATTTAGTAGACCTCTCTGTAGAACTGTACAAGAGTGTCTCATTACATTGGCTTATACTGGCCAAGAAGTGAAAATTTAAGAAAGCAGTTACAGACATTAGGGATTATTTTATTCCCTCCCTCATTTGTACGTAAAAGTGTGAAATGATTTGATCCGTTCCAACACTGAAATAGATTGCATACTTGTACAAAATGATTGCTCCTCCAGAGGTAATATACATCTGTACCATCTCAAGAAGATAAAGACAGAGGGAAAGGCAGCAATAACTTGATAATCTTATTGGGAAATTGCATGCAGAACTGGACAGATTTTGGATAAAAAAGATCACAGTGACTCATTTCCGGTTCTTCATCCAAAAACGTCTTGAATGACAGCTGATGAGATTAAAATAGTTAATAATGAATGAGGTCTAAGATATTTTATTCTCCAAAAGGAAGATGAGATAAGCAAATGCCTTTTGATACAAGTGCATTTTTTACAGCTACTGAAGGAGAAGGAAGATGCAACACCTGAAGAAAGAAAAGAATCACAGAATCACAGAATCACAAGGTTGGAAAGGACCTGAAAGATCATCTAGTCCAACCATGATCGTCTAGTCCAACAATAGAAGGAGATTAATACAGCTTTTTCTGTTAATTACATACAAGACTCAGGTCCAACTGATCATGAGAGATCATACCATGTAAAACATTTGCTGTGGTCCACATTTATGTATATGTGATAAGACATTAATATTGTAGGAACTATTGTTTTTAACCCCATAATAAACAAAAGAAAAGTATTACAAGAATTACGCTGAAAGCTTTTCTTAACTTTCATTGATTTTACGATGGGAGTGGATAGTGTCATGGTGGGGAAACATCAGTCTTTCCTGAGCCTGTCTAAGTGTCCCAAGAAACTCATTTACACAGGCTCTGCTCTGAGGATCATGGAAATTAGTTTCCTATTCTTTTGCAGAAAAAAAAAAAAATGTAGAAAAATGCAGTTCTTGTTACTGGATTGGATTTCCAGAGGTATAGAAAACAGTATTATTAGTTACTTAAACATTCAAATAGCTTTTACCAAAGTCATGCCAACCTTAAAGAAGAAGTTATCTCTTGGTATCTACCAAGGACTTTATGAGCAGCAACCACATGAGAACTTACTATTACACAGTTGTATTTTGACTGTGACTGTCAAAACTGTCGCCACTGGGAATTTGGCAATCGTAGTAAAAACATGAGAAGTTGGATACTTTGTCTAAATGAATACATGCAGAGAGGTTTGAGATCATTTTGCCTGCACTCAGAGCTGGTCCAGATATGTGGTGCTGTGCCTGAGCTAATCTGCCCTGCTGAAGAGTTGAGTTATGAAACCACAGTTCGTAAGCTGGGCTCAGGACCATGATTTCTGAGCATCCAGGCTGATAAACCCTTGTAGAAATTATGCTGGGACTGTGTTCTCTGATGCAGTTCTGCCCATGGGTTCAGAGCCTGGACTTCCACCTCAACAGGGAGCTAAGCTGATGGCTTCACCTTTCCACGAAGGAAAAGGATACTTTCCTTCAATTCTCTAATGGATTTTAGTATCACCCTATGAACTTCCAGAGTTCTAAAACTTTCCCTTTTTTTCCCCTTTCCTTAGTACATTTTTTATATTTATCTCCAAGATGGCATATATTATTTTACATTCATGACAGTAATAACTGTCAAGTCAACCATAATTACTTCTATATGCTTTGATACTTAGGATTCAAGGATTTGTTACTGGCAATCTAACATCCCTACCGGACAGCAATACCATATTAATTGAATGTTTATGACATATATCTAAAATACTTAATATATATGAATTGTATACGTATAAATCAAGCATGAAAGGAAACAAAAACACTTCATCCTGTAACCTCTTATGAACTCATCCAAGCTGTTTTCATTTTTTGTTTTCACAGTACACTTATTTAAAACCTTAGACATCTGCTGCCACACAATGTATAAGACTTATAAAAGGGCAATGAGATTTGCTCTATTACATTCCACGTTAAAGACTGTGGATAGCTCACATGAGTGAAACTGGAATTGCCGGTAGTGGACACCCATGGCGGTAAGTAGTAATTACCCATGTTATAAATCCCTCTGCTACTGCCAAAGAGGAGCACACAGCATAGGTGCAGTTCATAGCAAGAGCAATCATTGCAGTGTGCTTGCAAGTACATTGTTTGTAGTACAGAATAATCCCTCTGAATGTACATTACCTGAAAAACATTTTAAAAACCACTTATCCTTGCCAGAGATTACTTTTGTTTTCATTCTCCTGTGTATTCTTCTTACTTCTAAGTGATACTGCCATCAGAGAAACAGTCATGAAGCTTGTGCTAAAGTACATGACAAAAAATATTTGACAGTGTCATTGACATTATCTCTTCCAACAGCAGCCAAATTACACTAGTGTGTATATATCAGTAGCACTGGGTCTTTGTTACAATCACTGAAATATGAGAAAAATAGGATAAAAAGGCTGTAGGCCTAAATCAAAAGTCTTCATTGTCTGCTAGAGCAGCTCTCCATCTGGACAATAGGAGTTTTCATATGCTCTAACAGTGTCATGCAATTAGCCCAAATGGCAGCAACTTCTCCTTCTGGTTCCACAGGGAGGGTTTCCTATCCTGAGGTGATCTTTGTTGGGAAGAACTGCTACTTATGGCCTCATAGCCAAGGTACTTCTGACATTAAGTCCTTGGACTCAGAAATTAAAACTCTTCCACAGTATACTACTCTTCTCATCATAATGTCCCATTTCTTCATTTCTGCTCCTCAACGTGAATTAGTCAACCCCGTGGCAGAAAATTGAAATTAGCACTAGATTTCAGTAAGGTTGGAAAAGTACAAACTTTCTGAAACTTTCAAATCCAATTATTTTACGCTGAATGAAACCAGACCAAAAAATTCCTAAAACAAAAAAAAAAAGAATCACAGAAAAGTAAGAAGAGAGTTTTTCAAGATTAGCCAGTAATCCAGCGTCACAGCAGTCCCCTGGGATGAAAAAGATCCCATTGCTAGTCTCTCTTCCTACAGCAAGCTAGAGCTTGTGAGGGTGCCGATTATGGGCCCCTTGCAATTTTCTCTAAATCACAATCCAACTGTCTGCATGAATCACAGTATAGACCCTAAGCACGAAATGAGCAGAACAATCGAAGTCTTCTTATATATGTTCCATAGTTCTTCTTTTTCTTAATTTGATTTTAATTACCCTTCTTTACCAGATCATTCTTTGTTGACCAGCACTATTTTCAGCCTTATGGGACACTAGAAGGTAGTTATCAATGCTATCGCCTGAAAGTCTTTTTGTAGGACAGAAGCTCTTTTTCCTTCTTCAAGTTCCATCAAGCCATTGCTCTTCAAACTTCTTTGTTTCTTGAAGTCTCATTTCTAATCTCACATTTTTCATTTGTTTGTTTTTTGGAGCCTCCTAGATTTGTTCCTCTGTGGGTACAAAGCTTCCCCCATAGTCCTTCTTATGTTCCTGATCTAATTCTTCACATGCCAGCAACCAAGTACCAACTCCAGTCCTACAATAAACACAGTCACCATTACACTCAAAATCTTGCTATGGGCAGAAATAAATGCAACTTTCAAACAAAGCCAATAATTTATTCACAACATAATTTAAATCTTAACTGTCTAATCAATGAGTTATTTTTAGTCACAATCTAATTATTACAAGGAAAAAAAAAACATCAGAGGAAGGCATAGCATTATAAAAAGGACTCCAATAACGATAAAGGTAGAATTGCTTTACACTTCCTGATGCCTGCCCCTTTTTCCCACTTTTATGCATCACCTTCCACTTTTTCCCAAACTGCAAAGCTTCTGTGCATCAGTGTTGCAGGTTATTGGCATGCGAGCTCATTTGCCAAGAGGAGTATGATGCTGTTGCTTTTTCTACCTTGCTTCCACATGGGGCTATTGCTATATATCTTCTATCACACCATACAATTTGCACCCTGTTCTCAGGGTGACACTTCTTTCACTATTGGTAGTTGACCAGTGATGAGCTGTTTACAACTCTGGGGTCTCAAGTACCATGTTGTGCTCTTTCACTGCCAGTACTCCTCAATACTTCACACTCTGTCATCCCCTGCTGAAACACCTGCTATGATACCACTCCTTTGCACTGCATCATTTTGCTAATGTTGAGTATTTGGTTGCACACAAAACAACAGCTTGTTAATGCTACCTATTAAAAAATTATGGTTATACCAGATGATTAGCCAAAGCTAAAAAACAATAAAACAAATTAAGCAATGGCCACCTTGTCATTAGGAAATTGCTGCTAACAGCTAAACAAGCCAAAGCAAAGCTGTGGGCAGCCCAAGACAAACCCAGCCAAAGCCTGTTAACTCCAAAGTCTTCTCAGAGTTAGTGTGAAGCCTCTGGTCCGTTACCAGCAATGTCAGTCTGCATCTGCTGGATTACAGAACTATTCTTATCTGCTCAGGATGCTGACTTTTGTTTATCCATCTGGCAAGCCTTACAGCATTCATCAGGGTGTATAAGACAGATTTGAATCTTCTTGTGTTGTTTCACATCTGTGACCTGTGTGATCAGTGACTTTGCTGCTGCCCCAGAATTCCATCAGGTTCAACGGAGAGAGGCAGGTGCCACACTTGGGTCTGCCACAGCTGACCTCTACCAGGAGAAAAGCATGCTTTCTCCCAGCCACAGTGCAGTGATGAACCAGATACTGCAGGTTTCATGGTTTGCTTCCACCTAAGCACAATTTATGATTGATACCTGTTTAACTTTTACAGCCATTCTCATTGGGATCATTTGTTTGAGCAGCATCTTTAGAGGGTTTACTAGCAAGCTGCCTAACTTGGGACATTGCTCTGAGCTTGATTGAATTCAGCTGGCACTAGAAATCTTTATCCCAGATGTTTCTTTGTTAAATGCTTAACCACATCTCACTTCTTCAACAATATCTTCAAAAGCCACAGGACCTGCATGCAAATTTCTGGCAAGGACATTTTGTAGAGTAATCTCATCAATTCTGTCCAGTGTTAACACCGTTTTGTGGCTTCATTCTCCAGCAATTGTGGACAGAAGTCTACAGATTTTACTTCAAATAGTGTCCTAGTTTGTAAGTATATGTAAAGATTGCCTTTTCTTTTTGTTCTATGTGTACACTTTTATCTTTTTTTGTAGGAGTATCTTCAACCGGAATATACCTTTTGCTATGGAAGTGAGATAGTTTTTGTCTTATACTCTTCAGTGAGGAAGTACAGAATCAAATTGAAACAGCAGGCAAAATAGTATATATGCAGAAAGCAACATGCAGTCATGCCTCCTCCAGGCTGGAGTTGTCGTCTGTTACAATAAAGCCAACAGACAGGCTGTGTAAAATAAGCCAATAACCCATCTCTCTTTTCAGTTCATATAGAGCTTCACATGAGGTGTGATCCAAGGGAAGTACAGTTTCTGGGAGAGAGCCAATATCTGGGAATATTTTTCTCTCCATCTGATGTGAAAGAGCCTCAGTATGGTGCTGCAAACGCTGAAGATTCTGGCTGACAGCGAGTCCAGATGTCTGAGGTCACACATAGTACCACACCACCAACTGTATCACAAAGAGAAATGTGGAGTCTGAAAGCCAGTGCTTCAGACACATCAGAAGCCCTTAAGGCTGAAGAATATTCTCTGGGTGGCAAGAGGTGATTTGGTGCCAAGTACTTTAAAAGCCTTCCTAAACATATGTGTTTGCTTTGCTCTGAGGCACCAAGTCCACTTCGATCACTGCAGAAATCAGATCTATAAAGGCAATTCATTCAAGGGGATGGAAACAATTTTCCTTTTTTTCATATGTCTTTGAAATGGCTCGTTGTCATCTGACAGGTTATTTTGCCATTGCAGGAGATTGGGAGTCTGCTGAGAAAGACAATGGAATGGAAGAACTTTAAATTAGGAAGCTACTAGAAAAAGCACATTTAAAGGAGAAAGTAGGCAATGGCAGAGATGCTGCTGTGGCTATTTCTTCTCATATTGTCCCACTTACATATTTGATTGGTGCTGTTTCATGTGAATAGAGTTGTGGAAAATAAAGTTCTTAAGCTATAGCACGTTTTATAAACAGAACGTGTGTCATGATGCATTTTCTGCTTTTATATGGAAAAAAAAGATAACATGGAAGGTATTGCTCTTGAGCTCTATCAGCAATTGCAGATAAGGTGAACACCTGCTAGTGAGTTTCTGTTTACGTTGGTGAGATTCTGTTTGTATTGATACCGAAGCAGACTTAAGTCTGTCAAAAGTATCACCTTTTGTAATACCAGTATGACCTCTCAAGCCCTTCTGTAACTTAGTAGTGTTTGTTGTACTATCAGAGCAATGTTGGGTGCACAAGGACACAGAAAAATCAATCATGTTTTTGAGAGGAAGGATGAGGAGAGGCAGCAAGTGTGGAAGCTGCTCCATGGCCAAGAGAAAGGCCCTGGTGGGGCATGTGGGACTGTTCAATGGAAGAACTGGTTGCAGGATTGAGTCCAGAGAGCGGTGATCAATGGCTCAGTCTCAGGATGGAGATCAGTGACAGTGGACAAGGGTCAGTTCTAGGACCAATACTCTTCAATATCTTCATCAGTGACATTGACAGTGGGGCCGAGTTCACCCTCAGCAAATTTGCTGATGACACCAAGCTGTGGGGTGTGGTTGACATATCAGAGGGATGGGATGCCATCCAGAAGGACCTAACAGGCCTGAACAGTGATCCCAGGTGAACCTCATGAGGTTCAAAAAATCCAAATGCAACATCTTGCACCTGGGTCAAGGCAATCCTCACTACCAATATAAGCTGGGGGATGAAAGGATTGAGTGCAGCCTTACTGAAAAAGACCTGGGGGTACTGGTGGATGGCAAGCTGGGCATGAGCAGCAATGTGCACTTGCAGCCCAGAAAGTCAACTGCATCCTGGGCTGCATCATAAGAAGTGTAGCCAGCAGGGTGAGGGAGTGATCCTGTCCCTCTACTCTGTGCTGGTGAGGCCTCATCTGGAGTACTGCATCCAGATGTGGAGTCCTCAGTACAGGAGAAACACGGACCTGTTGGAGCTTTTCCAGAGGAGGGCCACAAAAATGATCCAAGGGATGGAACACCTCTCCTACAAGGACAGGCTGAGAGAGCTTGAGCTGTTCATCCTGGAGAAGAGTAGGCTCTGGGGAGACCTGAGAGCGGCCTTTCAATATTTGAAGGGGACAGACTCTTTAGCAGGATCTGTGGTATAGAAAAAGGGGAAATATCTTCAAGCTCAAAGAGGGTAGCTTTAGGTTGGACATAAGGAAAAAGTCTTTAACAGTGAGGCACTGGCACAGGTTGCCCAGAGATGTGGTTGATGCCCCATCCCTGGAGACTTTGAAGGCCAGGCTGGATAAGGCCCTGGGCAACCTGATCTATCTGTGCATGTCCCTGTTCATTGCAGGGGAGTTGGACTACATGACCTGTAACAGTCCCTTCCAACGCTAAGGATTCTATGATTCTGTGATTCTAATATTTCCTCCCACCATGGGAAAGGACTTGGATGTCCTTTTATTTTTCTGTTTTCATTCTGTATGGAAACTCAAGGCTTTTCAGCCACCAAGGCTGTTCCCATCCCCCACTCACTCATTATACATTTGGCATCGTTAGTTACACTGCTGTTAACCATACTGAGGATCTGGACGAGCTAGACAGCTGTGACTGCTTGCATAATATATGATATGCCTCCAGTAGTGCCTTTCTCCTTTGCTATCTCACAGCATTAGGAAGGATGTCGGGGTTTTATTCTTTTTTCCTTTTCTCTCTCTTCACCTGATTTTATTAGCCTCTCTGGTGGTCACCAGTATGACGTAAGGAAGACCTACCCACACACCTCAGCCATTGCTGTTTGCCAGGACTGCCAGTGCTCAAGGCTATCCTGTGGATTATTTCTCTGACAGAGTGTCTAATGCAATTTTATTTCATTCTCTTTTTTTAAAAAAAGAAAGCCTGCTGTATTCTTCCTTTTTCCAGGAGCACTGTGACCTCTTTCTGCTATTTTCATGTTAAATTGACCCTTTTAAGAGTCCGGTTTTTAAGCAAGAACTTTTATAAAGGCTGTTAATATATATGTATTTTTGGCAACCAATACTACTAATGCTGCCTGTGGCCACCGCTGGGGCTTCTTCTTTCCAAGGCTGGGACCTCTGACAAATTCCTACCACAGTAGGCGCAGCTATCTTTAGCTTTCAAAAAGACCACTGTTGCTGCTTTGTGGCAACAGCAGTGACAATTCTCTCTATTGTTAAAAGTGCTCAGCATTTCAAAGGTTATTTTTAGGATGATAACCTTTGAGACGAATTTTCCCACTAAATCTCACCATGTCTCCTAGGTACATAAATTACAGCTGGGAATAATCAGGTCTATGAAAGTTTAAAGTGACCCAACTTCATCATTCATCTTCATCTCTCGTCTTCATCTTTCTCATACAAATAGTGAACAAAAAGCTGGACATGAGCCAGCAGTGTGCTCCTGCAGCCCAGAAGGCCTTACAGTATCCTGGGCTGCATCAAAATAGGGGTGTCCAGCAGGGAGAAGGAGGGGATTGTCCCCTTCTACTCTGCCCTCATGAGGCCCCATGCAGAGTACTGCACCCAGGTCTGGAGCCCCCAGCACAGGAGGGATGTGGGGCTGTCAGGAGGTCCAGAGGAGGGCCACGAAGATGATCAGAGGGCTGCAGCACCTCTTCTATGAAGACAGGTTGAAGTAGTTGGGCTTGTTTGCCTTGGAGTCAAGAAGGCTCCAGGGAGGCATCATTGCAGCCCTCCAGTTCTTAGAAGCAGGAGGGGCAGCAACTTTCTACATAATCTGATAGTGATGGGACATGGGGGAATGGCTTTAAACTAAAAGAGGATAAATTTAGGTTAGATTTTAGGAAAAAATTCTTTAATCAGAGGTGTGGCACTGTTACAGAATGCCCAGAGAAGCTGTGGATGTCCCATTCCTGGAGGCATTCAAGGCCAGGTTGGATGGGCAGCCTAATCTGCTGGGTGGCAACCAGTTCACAGCAGTGGGGCTGGAATTGGATGATCCTTAAAGTCCCTTCCAATCTAAGCCATTCTTTGATTCTACGATTTTATGAATGTGTATACACATGAATGCATGTCTGTGCATGTACTTCAATGGATGGGATGGTGTTAATGAGATAAGATGTCCTTGAACATCTGAAAGTCAAATGCACTTGACTGCATTAGAGCAACCACATATAAGCAGTTGCTTTAAGTTCTGTCATTCAAAAGAAAATTATTGAAACCAAATAAATGAAATGAGGAAATAAGTGTTAAAATGGGTTAACAAAGTAACTCAAGCTTGGGGTACACTGGGGTAGCTCTGCTGGCTTCAGACATTCAAACTTACATTACTATGAATTAAAAACACATGAATAACAGAAGTAAAATATTAATCAAAATTTATTCCATCTTGTGCCATTGGGAGATATTTTAAAACTAGCTTTGTTGTTCAAAGAGGCAGGCTCTGGTTCTCATTGGGAGAGCAGAAGACTTTATTGTGCTATCTAACACTTTATTTACATTTAAGAAGAACATAGCATTGTCAGATAGGTCCCTCAAACTACTTTTTTGAAGCATAAATGGCTCTTTGAATTGTGGAGAAAGTTTGAAGCACTCAGCAAGGGCTGTGGAAATTCTACAAGGTAACTTCAGTTTTTGTAAGCAACTTAAAATGTCAAAAATAAAATAATCTATTTGTTAGTAGAGTATTTTTATTGTCACAGGTACCAATTTCATGCCGTAGTATTTCCATGTAATTCTTTGTGAGTTAAGCTCACTTTTGACCTTCTATTTCAGGAGATTTGTACAGTATGTTAGATGAGGTATACATAAAAAATGCTGAAATGGCCATCATTTCTGAATTTTCGATCATTTTTTGAACTGTGTTCCTATGTTCATTGTTATTTTTTCTTGCAGTCAATATAAAGCATCATCTCTGATATTGTCTCATATTAGTCATTTTGCATTTCTGCAGTTTGTGTAACGTGAGCAGTAAAGACAATGTGAAAAATAGAGAAATGAATGAGCACATATAAAGGAAATGACATTCATTCTGCTCTGTCGTAATACTGGCAATTCAGAAACATTAGAATATTCACCTTTTTAAAGAAAATGTTTGTAAAATTAAAAAAAAAAAAACAGTTACAAACATGGAAATGTCTCTGTATCGCTTCAGTAAATATTTGTTTATGAGAACTTATTATGAAATAAAGTCTAGTTTTGTAGGTTGAGGCCATTTTCCTGCTCAAGGACCCGCACATACCCAAGGAAAACCAAACCAAACCCCCCAGATACCAACCAACCAAAAAAAACCCTAACAATACGAAGTACAACAGCACTGCTCTCATCCACTTTAGTCTACAAGACTCTCTGTACTGCCCAGCTTTGTCCCTGCTCTTTTTTATGTGACAGCAAAAATAGACATAGGTCCATTTAGTATCACTGATGCCTTGCAAATTCCTTTCATCTTTTCTTTAAAACCTTTTGTCTTGTTAAGATATTCCAGTTCAAGGATCAGGTAGCTATTTTATCAAAACACATTATTTGTCTGGAGTATTTTGTTGACAGGAAGTTTAAGCTTCACCATCTCCTCTTACAGAGATTTTGCTGAGCTTTCAAACTGTTATTCAGTGAAGTGAGGTGGTAAATCTGTCCTATTCGTGGTGTGTTCAGACTACTGACCGGAACATTTTTTTGACTGACATTATTAAAAAGAAATAAAGCAGCAATCTCTTATTTTCAGTTTTCTTCGTCTGCAGTGATGTATGAAATTTCTTTTAGGTTATTACAAATCTCCATCCTTTTTTTCACTTGACATATGACAGCAGACCTCAGTTTTGTATTTCAGTTTTCACTAGTGAAAGAGCATGACCTGAAGTTCAAACTGGCATAAATCTTTCCTTGGCCTTGGAAGCAACACATGCAGTGGAACATTACCTACTTGGTCACACCAAAGCCAATGGGGTAAATTACAGCAGAATTTAGTCTCTGAGATCTTTGAGACAAAATGCCAGCTACTGACTTCTGTGGAAATGTCTTTGATTTCTGAACACATAGTTTCTATTTTTTAGGGTGGCAAGGTGGTACACTAGCCTAAGAAAAAAAATCCTAAAATGGCAGTTATTAGATTGAGGAGAGGAACAACTTTTTGCTCTAACTGCAGGAGAGGTTTTCTGATGAACAAAAACAATGGGACAGGGATTTGTAACCACTCTTGGGTAAGGAAACAGAGACTTGATATAAGTAGTTTTGGGAAACAGTTCTTCAAGCATGTACTCCCTGCTAGCTTTACCAGGCTCTTCATAACTACCGTTGTCTCATGGCTCATGTGCTTTTGAAAGTCTTGCAACATGTCTTCCAAGCTCAAACATTGCATGGTAGCTAACTAGAGACACATTAGTGATCCAGAAAGTTACCAAATAATTATATTGATGTGAAAGGGAAGTTTAGTTCATTGCTTGAATCTAAAGGAAATTACAGACATAGGAAGAAGGTGTTTTTCTTTCTCAGAGAACAATGTATGAATAAATACTACTATCCATGACTGAATTGCTTGAATACTCTTTGCTGGAGTATTTAACCAGTCTTTTATTTATTATTTTCGGCAGATAAATGAACATTTTATTGTGTACTGCTGAAGGTCATCTGTCAGTGTAACCACATTCTTTTTCCCTCCATACTCTCCATTATTTTATACCCATCAAGACTTTTACAAATTTACTTAGGTTTTCCAAAGTAATCACTCTACATGTTAACTTAAAGATTTAATGAGGACAAAATATATTTGGCCAAATTGACATTTTCAAGTACAATTTTGCACATTAGGTTCAGCAGATGTTATGGAAAGAGATCAAAATACTTGTCAGGGGATCCAGAGTACTTAACGTAGTGGAAAGGCAGTGAATGCTGTTGTGCTCTGAACTGAACAAAAATAAAAACCCATCACTGAGTCACAGAATCACAATCAACCAAATACAAACATACGGTTCAACAGATTGAGAGTATTTAAAGGAACCTTGTTCTCATTTTTTTGTTAATGTATCTCCTATATTCTGTAATATTTTATATGTTCATAAACATCTTTATGAAAAGGACCATAAAGATATGCTTCATCAGGCATTCATAAAGGTGTTTTATTTCAGAACAAAAATAGATTTAAAACATCAGTACTTCCCATGCATAGATATTCCAGATATCATTCAGCGCTGCTCTCCATAATTCTCACTCTTCTGTAGGCAAGGTCATTGTGCTGTTTTAGCATGGGCTTATGAAACAATTTTGACAAATATATGACATTCTTTGAAGTACTGGAAATGTGATGGCTTTGCACCAGGTGTTTGGAGAAGAAAGTTTGATTCATTTGCCTACTCTGTGATATCTGCTGACATCTGAGATGCCCTGTTTCTGGAAGACATCCACAACAACACAGGAACCACAACAATGATTCTCTTTAACAGCTGCTGGAGGCAAGTAGGGATACCTGGTGGTATTTCAAAAGAACCAGATGTGTGGTATATAAGACTCAAACTTACCTCCGAACAAGGGAGCTGAGACTGTACAATTTATATCACATTATTTTAGACACTCATCAGAGAGACTGACACATGGTCAGAGACTAGTCCTGTTAGACTTCCTAGGGAAAAGTTAGATTGCCTAAATAAAATTTTCAGATGACTCTTCAGATAGCTTGTGGAGTCCCAGTCATCTTCCTGGCCCTTGCAGACAAGGCACAGGTTCTATGGGACATCAATTTTCCTTCCTTAGAACTAGAAGCAAGACTAGATATTTAAAGGCAGATAAAATGGTAAAGGGCAGCTACACTTAGTCAGTTTAGTCCCACTTTTTGTGCTGCAGATGAAATAAGACATGGTTTGAGTCTCAACACAGAACTTGAGAAACTACTTGAGATGTCCTTGGAGAAATAATTTGGCCCCAGGTTGCTGATTCTGAGGTCATATCTCTTCCTAAAAGTCTAGTGTAAGATATACTTTCACTCTCTAGATACTCTGGATCATAGAATCATAGGATCACCCAGTTTGGAAAAGACCTCCAAGATCATCCAGTGCAACTGTCCACCTACCACACTTATTCTCACTAAACAGTGTCCTTCAGTACAACAACTAAATGTTTCTTGAACACCTCCAGAGATGGTGATTCAACCACCTCCCCGGGCAGCCCATTCCAGCACCCGACTACTCTTTTGAAGAAGATGTACTATGGAGGTACTATGACATTTCAAAATCCATCTACATAAAGGCAAAAAAGTCAAACCTGAAACTCTGAGGATGGGATTCTGTTACCTCTAGATAGGTAAATAGTATTACAAGAAGTCATCTATATCTTACCCTGTATAAAACATTGATGGAGATCAACTGGTTTTCTGGTGAAATCAATAAGGAAAGCAAGTAAACTATAGGGGGAGAGATATGAAGTTCCCTTATAATTTTGCCCTTTTTTAACATTTTTCTTCTGAAATGTGACAGAATGAAAAAAAGCTGGCTTGTCCTTCCATTTATATTCGTAACTTTCTCTGATAATGATAGACTATGGATCAGACAAATAAAATGAGGATAAAATAAATAATGAGAGGTTATAAATGAAGATACAGGAGCAATGAGGTGGGGCATAACTAAAGCTCAAATTCTAGTGTTTATGGAACAAGTAATATAATGAAATTTAAGTATTTTCCATTTAATCCCTAACTGAATGTTTCTGACTGTTATTGAAAACTTACAGCTGAATGAATCAGATGCAAAATATGTCCAAGTGAGAATTCATAATATACTTAGCCTGGTGACAGTGTGTGACACTCCGTTTGTACAGATTCTAATACAGCTGCCAAACTGGAATTCTAGTAGTCCTGAAGCCTATTCATCTTGCAACCTGTGCCTGGAAAACATCACATACCTTTGATCTGTGGAGAACCGTTGTTATGACACACCACCCATGTGACATATCAGCCCAGTATGACCACCACTTAAATAATGTACAAGGTGTAAAATAGTGTAAGATCAAGTCTTCCATGTCTATAGCTTTGGCACATTCAAATTAACCTAGAGACACTGCAGAGAAAAAGAATAAAAAAGTGCATAGAATCTTGTATTTCATTATCCTAACTGCCAGAAGTGTGCCCTGAAATATTCTATCTATCTCCTGACTAATAAATGCCCTCAGGATATATTATTTATTTATGTGATTTTGCAAAGAAAAACATTTCAAAACTTTATGTAGGATAATTCTAAATATAAGGAAATGCATCAATAAACTTATAATTAGGGCACTGACATTTTTCCCTTGTGGTGATAGAAATATATCCAATAGTATTTCAAAGCTCATAAATGCGTAATTAGGACTCCATATAAAATAGGAAAATGGGTAATTAAATGGATGAGAAAACAGAAGCCAGAATTACTTTCTTCTCTTCTGGTAAAATACCCTTTTGTATTGCAACATTGTGCTCGGAAGATTAAAAGAAAATTAATAATTAAAAAAAAAAATAAAGCAAGAAAAAAGCTGGGAGGAGGCAGAACTGATCCGGGAGGTTCTGCCTGTGGTTGACCTATCTGCACCCAAGGAATCATTGTGGTAAATTTCCAACACTGTCTCTCCTTAAAAAAAAATCTGTTACATATGGAGCGTGATAACCACATAAAGTGCTACTGACAATTCAAGAATATCACAAGCAAAAATGATTTAAGAGAATATCCTCGGGTAGCAAAAGAAGTATTTAGGCAAAAGAACATTTGGGGATTATGTATCACTATAGCCAAGGTTGTCGAGGATATCTCAAATTCTTGTTTCTGGTAAGCTACCACCCTGAAGAGGGAAGATGTACATGGTAGGAGACATATCCAGAGCTTTTCAAAAGTGCTGCACATGAAAAGTATAATGAGTGGGCTAAGTAAGTACTAAGGGGGAAGTAAAGGGTGTGAAGAGAACAACCTTCAGACTGAAGTATATTGCTTTGGTAGAATGTCCAAGTTATCTATTATCTCCTGCACCATCAATACTCAACATACTACAGGAATCAGAAACAAAGACAAAAGAGTGTCAAATATTTTCCTTTAAATTAACACATACGCATTTTGACATTAGAGTGAGCATTTGGGGGGGTATTTCTGCACCTTATTATTCTAAAATAGGTAGTGACGTCGTTTTTTGAACTAAGTGCTGCTTTCTTCTCAGAATACTTGTGAGACAAAAGAGAACCTTTTCTCCAGAAGTGCAGTGCAACACTTAGCACTATTAGTTTTGTCCACTTGTCTTCCTTCACATATCACAGGGGCAGTCTCCTTACCTGTCTTTTTTTTTTTTTTAATAGTCCTGTAGCTGTGATTCATTATTTAAACTTTATTTTTCCATTCATTTTAAAGCTAATAAGCCTGAAGGCCCACATCACACTGTCCTTCATCCCCTCAAAATGCTACTCAGGAATTAAAGATTAACATGAATATTCATGACAGTTTAATAGTTTCTCATCCCTCCTTGAAGATATACAATATATCAAGTCTTTTTCAAAGAGGAGAGGCACAGATCCTTATTGTTCCCTGCTTTCTCTTTCAGGAAGAAGACAGCCATTACCTCTGTTGTTGACAGATAGATTCCTTTGTAGTGTCTTATGACTTGTTTACTGCTGTGACTCCTTTGGGATAAAGACCTTTTGAGTCCTGACCACACTGTGACCCAGTCAAGCAGCATTTTGAAACAAATGCTTCATTTCAGACACTGGTAGAGTTAGGAACTTTCCCCTGTCTCTGATTTATATTACCCCCCAACATTTTCTTGACAGTTTTTACTGCCTTTATTGCACTGCTTTGAAGGTGCCTCTAGTTCCTAAAGCTGAAAGCAATGATTGTACCAATCATTTCCTAACTTCATGAGTCAGCAAAGTCTCAAGAACTGTTCAGCTGCCCAAATGCAGGCTTCTAGTCAAAGATGTCAAGACTGTTGAATGTAGAGGCTAAATCTTCATTCTCTGTAATGGAAATTTAGATGAATGTCTCACATTTATACAACTACATTTCACTGTGTCTGGAGCTGAACACCATTCCCTGTATAACGCTTCTGAATGCATAAGCCAAGACCTTGCAGGTACTTCGCTGTCACATTGAACACCAAGACAATATCTCATTTGATACACAAACCAGGGATGGGAAAGACCTCAGCTGGATAATAGAAAAAAAGAAAAAGTAAGGTAAATAGCTATGACATGGATCTGGATAGATGACAGAACTCCCATGTCATTGTGTCCATGAGTATGTTGTCATGCGGGTGTACATGTCTATGTGATCATCAGGGTCTGACTGAATACACTGGTTTCATACAATGAGGAGCAATCTTTTGGAGCCCATTTAATAAACAAACAATGAAAAGTCATTCTTGACTTCGTTTACCACCATTATCAACTAGTTTTCTTCTTTCAGACTGAAATCACCATCTTAGTCATTTTCATCCCATTTTTTTCTAAAGTAGATCCTATGTTACTATATCCTATTTTGTCCTGAACTGTTGAAGAAATGATTTTTTACAATCACCCAAGTGTGCTGAGTTTCTTAAAGTATCATCTGTTGGTTTCATTAGTTTTGTTTATTTTCTCTTCTAGCTCTTACCTCACCAAATATTTAGCCCTGAATATACTGTGCTACTTGATGTTTCTTTTTCAAATAGTGTTTAGTTAGCTTTCTTTTCACATGATAACTCTATCACATGGATTGCGAGCCATGAGAGTGTGAATACATTTTAAAGAATAAAGTTTAATGAAATGCAGCAAGAAGCATGGATGACTCAGATCCACATTCTACTGCTTTTCTCTGCTATTTTTTTTTCCCACTTTGCTCAAAAAAGTCTGCCTAGTAAATGTGCTTATAGACTTATGCTTGGTGCTGTAGTTTTCTCTGGGGGCCCCATTCATCTCCATGTTGGTGAACATTGGCCCACTGAAGTAAGATAATGAGAAATCAGGCCTACTAGCCCGCATTTAGTTTCTGTAATTGATTAGACATTGTTTCTGCTTCAAAATATCAATTTGCCATTGGGGAGAATGAGAATCCAGAGCTCCAGCAGCAGGTAATAGTTCTGAAGTCTTCAGGTATTTTGTGACATCCTTGGTTGATGTAAATTGGACTTGCTCCAGGAGAGCTTATGAAGACGAGGTGATTTGTTTCACAGGAAGTTTGGACTGTGAAGTACATTTCTGATCTGATAATGAACAGCCATGGTACCCATGAGCACATGACTTTAGACCTCTTTTTCCTGCAGATATATTGGGTATGAAATAAACAGTTTAGACAAAAAACACTTTGCTTCCTGAATCTTGATTTATGGTCCCTATCAACAGTATTATTGTCACAGAGACGGTAAACTGGATTTTTTCCTGTGGGTATCTACTGGTAATTCTGTCTTGAACATCCTTAGCTACCTTTATGATGGCTGTACATAAACTGTGTTCAGCCTTCCTGCTCCTGATTTTGCACAAATGTCGTATGTGAGATGCTTAAATGAATTTTGTCTTGGTTCTATTCAGCATGTCTGGATATATTTAAAGTAGGACAGGAAATGTCAATTCCTTCAAGTGGAGAGACATTTTAGCTGCTGAGAACTTTCAGCTTTTTCCTCCATCTTCTCCAAATTGTAATCTAAAGCACTCGTGATTTCAAAGCATTATTTCAATGACTTTCAAAGCATTATTTCAATGACTTTTATTGTGACCTTCAATTCCTTACTCCATTTATGTGCTAAGTGGGCACATATGTAAATTCTCTTGTGGCAAAACAACGTTAACAGATGGGAAGTCTGTTGGAAAATTAGGAGGCCGGAGGGCTGCTTGCAGCAGCAATGTGAGACAGAGGAAGGGGGGGTTTCTTTGGTGTTGCAGCTCGTAACTTAGGGCCAGGACAATGCAAGGCAATGGATGTTAATTGGGAGGGGAGAGGAGTGCAGCACAGCACCAGACATTCATACATGGAGACGTCTTTACAGCATCACACACTATAAATTTGCAACACTAAGCTTGCTCCCTCCTGCCTAACAAAAAAAAAAAAAAAAAAAAAAAAAAAAAAAAAAAAAAAAAAAGCAAACAATTATTTCTTAATACTTCTGAATATTTCAATTTCTCTGGATGCTACAGTCCTGCCATGATAATGGGAGGGAAAAATGTCTGTTCCAGTGGTGTTCTTAGCAGAATTGCTGTTGGTTTCACATCAAAACAGGAAAGGATTTTTATCATCCAGAGAACTGAGTAAAACAAGTGCAATGAACACCGAGCTGGGCAAGCGAAAAACAGAATGAATCCAGAAACACACCCAGCAGGCAGCCAGAGCCATGCTCCTCTGTAAGAGAAACATCTATCTCTATGGAGCAGCCTCCAGCTCAGCCTGCAGCCACAGCATTGCTGCTGGTGCCCCAGCCCCATATCCCCTGTATCATGTAACTCTGAATCTCACCTTGTTCCAGTCTGTGGGTAATCTCCTGCCAGACCAGCTCACACTGGGCAATAAAGAGGTGCTCAGATGAGAAGTTTTGTACTCATAAAGGCACGTGACATGCATTGGCTTCCCTCATCTTCTTTGCACTGTGTCTGTGGCTGCACATTCTCCTTGGATGGAATATGTTCCTGATGAGCACAAGCGACCTTGCCTTTTAACATTATGTTTAATAGTGCAGCTTTATTCTGAAAAGTGACAAAGTAAAAATGTCACCTTCTAACTCATCAGATTTGTCACTTTAATGTATTCAGAAGTAGATCTGTTCACTTTAATGACAGAAGTAAGTTTTTATTACTTTTTGCCTATGTTAACTCCATGCAGCCAATAGTGCTAAAGCATTGGACTAGATTTTATTTCTTCTCAGCTCTTCCTCAGTGCAGGAACTATTTATTAACATCCAGTCACGAAGCCAATTATAAATTATAATTTGCAAATTCTAATTACAATCTCAGATCCACAAAGCAGCAAATGATGAACAAATTTCAGGGTAGCTTTTATTTACAGACAATGGTGTTCTAAGCGAAGTCATAATTTGAACAGTTTAAGTTGTAAGGAAGTGGCAAAAAGAAGGCTAGCTTTCCAGAATTAGGTTGGATTTACAAGGCTGCTAACTGTCAGAAATTTTTATCAGTAGAACACTGGCAAGACTTTAAGATAAAAAAATGGAGCATTATCAAAGAACCTTGGAATCATTAAGGCTAGAAAAGACCTCAAAGATCAAGTCCAAATGTCAACCCGTCACCACCGTGCCCACAACCATGTCCCTCAGTGCCACATTATCACAGCAGTTCACACATTTGGTGGTTTTATTTCCAGAAGAACTGAAACTTAGCCTTGCATTACAAGTAAAACACTGAAAATTCCATGTAAACAGAGAATGTGAATTGGTGCTTTTCGCTGGGGATTAGAGCTGGAAGAAAGTTTTATATTTCAAAATGAGGTTGAATCTTCCCTTCTCTGTGCAGAATGACCTCTTTTTTTCTCAAGGTCTTTCTGAACCTCTTTTCTCCTTGCTGCATTTTGGTGAGCTCACGAAGACATACACGTGGCCAAGGAGCAACTGGGAATCAGTCACATCTCTGACACTGCTATTGTTCTTCCACTCATTTTCCTAGCAATTTTCCTTCAATTATTGCATTAGGAAAATCTGAAGGGCTCAAGGGTAGGTGAATATTGTTGCGTGCTTACAAGATAAATACAGGGGAAAATTCCTTTAATGGAGCAGGAAGACTAAAAACTACAAAGAGTCTGCAAGAAGTAATGGATGAGAGGGCTAGTTGAACACAATAAACCCAGAATCACACAGCCCAATCTCTCTTAAATCTTCTTGTCTTTTTCTTTATGCCTACTGGCTAGCTTTGGGCCTCAAGAGGTCTTTGGATTATGAAACGAAGCCACAAAAACCACTGTGTTCATACTATTTCCTTTCAGTGCCTGTGGACATTCATAAAAAAGTTACTGTTAACATCTCACTGTGCTGAGATACTCCTGCCTTTTCCAGAAGATATGAAAAATTCTCTTTGAGAAGATCAAGGTTGAGAGTAGCAAATGAATGCTTTAATTGACAACCTTGTACCTGCTAATACTCTCCTAATGCTGGTTGTATTTTGTTGTAAAACAGAAGGTTGAGCAAAACTGTACTTACTCTGGGGAGGAATCTTTCTTCTTACATGCTGTATGGCTTTCCTTTCTTCATTCGACACTTTTCCTGACACTAAGCTGTGATTTCCTTTTGAATCATATCAGCAGATAAAGATGCGAACACTGCAAAATAACTCAGTTATTAAAAAGCATGGAGTCTGAAAGTCCCATTTATTTTCTTCTTACATTTTTTATATCCAATATTATTTTAATGCTACTTATATTAAAGTGTCAACCAGGTGATGCTCTAAACAAGTGACTGTAAGGTCCTGTTTAATGATTTTCTCTGTACAAATGCGTATCATTTTAACAATAATAAGGCTGTTCTGTACAATAAAGTCACTATTTGGAAAGGTCTTCACTTTGTAGAGGGATTTATTTTCCCCTAGTTAAAGAGGACTGTTCTAAGGTTTCGGAGCTCTGAGCAACCTTAAAGGTGCTACAATTATAATGATCTTCTGTACTTGTAGAATATAAAAGTGATTTGATTCATAATCCCTTTCACTTTGATGAAACCATTGGGAAGTGCTTTTCAGAGTAAATCATAACTCAGGTAGTTAAAAAGCCAGAGAGTGTGGGAGACTGGACTAACACAAAGGAAAGAGAGGGTATAAATATCTCATACTGAATGAGACAGGGCCCTTTGCTGAAGTTGATTCTTGTCATGACTTGGAGTTAAGCCTCTGCTTAATCTTATAATGGGATGGCTTGAAGAGCCCAACAAGCTATGGCTATATTTTCATTTAATTCTACAGGTGATGGATTACATTCTTATTGAACACAGGATATGATTTACTGGGGGCTATGGTATTTTTGCAACCCCAGGTTCATACATTCATTATTTGAACTACATGAGCAATGAAAATAACTCTCCTGTGCTTACAGCTATACAAAGTAGAAATGAACAAACCTTGAAAAACTCTTCCATATCTCCTTCCTTGTCCATGTAAACCAAGTTTCTGTGTGTCTAGGCACAATTCTCCTGTCCAGGTATTATAACTGATTGGGATAGTTCTTACAGAGACTTTAGAGGACATATAAGCAAAACATTCATAACTGAAAGCCTTTTTGTGCTGAATATGTGATTCTGGTGTTAATGCTTTGTCTCAGTGAAATTGTGGTGATAATTTGAGAAATATTTTTATTTAAAAAAAAATAAAAGGCAAGCACGTCACAATTTTTCACAAGTATTGAGAATATCAGTAATCATGGAAGTCGGGATCTTTCTTTTTACTATCTAGACATACTCATGATGAGGCTATGAAATGCATTTTCACTTGTCTTTTCTTCCAGCCTAGAGTTCTTGCACATGTAACAGCAAAATCACCTGGCTTCACCAGCAAAGAGTGTTGCTGTCTCATGCCATGCTTTCCCAGAAATGGGATTTCCTGGGGTACATGGCATTCACCAGCTGTGGCGGCTATGTATCAGCTATCTCAAGTACTTTTCTAGAACTCTCCCAGATACGTGACTTTGTGACACTGACATTCAGAACAGCCAGAAGGGATGGTGAATTGCAGCAGCAACAACAACAACAACAAAAATCTCCAAACCTTTGCACTATATCTAATCCCCCTCTCCTTGGCAGCGGAATCATTTCATGCAGGATTTTTGACGCTGCTATAAGGATTGTGAGAATGTTTACAGAGACACATGGGAGCCCATACTCAAAACTACTCAACAAAAGTCCAATTAAATTTCCTGACAGCTGTTAAACCTGCTCAGAACAATTTTGAATACACTTGTCATTCATTTGGGAATCAACTGATAGGATGATGAAGGAGAATGTAACAATGCATTTGTGATCCAGGTCATGTTTTTAACAGCGAATGACAAAGCTGAGCAACAGTGTTACCATTGCATGAATTGATTAGAGTTAGGTGATGATGGCAGGTGGAAAAGCAGAGAGAGTACAAGCTTCATTTCCCAACTTGGCTGAGCCTGCAAGGATAAATATCAGATTGTTTTCATTCAGTCACCATCCGGCAGTAGCCAGGAATTGAATTCCAGAAAAGATTTCTTCAGGGTGCATAGGCACCTGAGGGTGCTGCATTTACAAGTTAACCACAGTGTTAACATTTACAAGTTAACCACAGTTCTGCCCAAAAGAGAGAGAGAGAGAGAGAGAGAGGATAAGACAAGTTATCTCCTCAGGCTGAAGATACTTGTGTTTATTGGCTTAAATGAATACGTCCTTGTTATGGTAAGAAATGTGAAATCATTAACAGATTCCATCAATTCAAATGGAAGATTTGCACTTTAGAAAAACAAACAAACAAACAGACAAAAAACACTTTTACATATCTAACATTACATATTCCCCTTTGACTACATGACCTGATTTTGTCTAAGCTCTCTACAACCTCCTCAGCTAAGTAACTTTATTACTACCAAGTCATATGAACTATATTCATGACCACAAGCAATAGACCATAGAGTGGCTAGTGGATTGATTAGGTGAGTATTTCACTCTCATGGAAATGAGGTTACCAAAGGAGACATTTCTATTTCTAGAGTGGACTGCATCACAAAATGTTTGGCTGCATCATTCATTCTAATGTCCCAACAACTGCTCTACTTCATTGCACAGTTCATTTAGAAGACTGAGAAATCTAACCTTTTAACTCTCTGTGCTATGAGGCTTTCTCTCATCCTTCTCACGCACTCTTCCACTTCGTGTGGCTGAGGCTGGGAGGCTGAACAGGACTTCGACCACCGATGGGATATGCGGAGATGTAATTTCCCTTTCTATTCCTAATCCAGTAAAAAAGGCTAGTCTCTCCTATTTCCAGTACAGAGGGGCTGACAAAACTTGAAACTGATTCAGTACCTGGGCTCTTACTCACTTTTTTTACATGAAGCGGCAATCAGCTAGTGAGAGCTGTGGGCATTGGAGGGTACCTAGGCTCTCACGTCCTGTGATTGCAAGGAGGTGCGGTCAAGAGTGGGAATGCAGTTCTCCACTCCGTTTTTGATTCAAACAAGTCTTATACAAGAAAATATTTTGAGAATAACACTAGATGAAGCAGAAGTTGTGATGCAATGAGCTTTAGAAAGTTTGATTGGCAGATTATGAGTACATATATGTAAAGAAAATACATATGCAATTTTCCAGGAATGCCTCCATCTTATCGTAGCACTCAATTTCTGTCAACAAGAAATTCCTTTGTGACTCACACATATTTCAATATTTGCCTCTTTATTCTGATTCTCAATAAAGACACAAATTAGTGACACTGGTGTTTTTTCCAGTAAAGACACTTCACAGCTGGAATTTGGACTGACACCAGCAGATAGTAGTGATGATTTCCAAGCATTTCATTGCTTGGCAATGTTCAAATCGGTGACACAAAATGAAAGGCTCAGTTATCCATTAGAAATCACCTAAAACATACAGACTCCCTGAATATATTTAATTCTTCAATGCTGATTAAAATAGCTTCATTAAAAAATGTATTCAAGGGCCCTGGAATTTTAGCCTCTGATGCTTTTTATGTAGGCCAAAGAGTACTTGTTCTATGGGATTGAACAAGGATTAATCAGCAAACTGGCTGCAACTTCCTTCTAAAACAGAACGCTGATTTTTAACTAGAGTATTTTAATGGTATCTCAGCCTGAGACCCAATTTTGTGGCATTCAGCATGTGACTCATATTCTCTTATAACTTTGAATCATGCATTTTATCTTTTCTTCTTATTTCAGTTTTTAACCACCACAAATCATAGAATCCTTACTGTTGGAAAAGACCTTTTAAAGGTCATCTAGTCCAACTCCCCTGCCTTGAACAGGGACACCCACATCTAGATCAGGTTGCTTGGAGCCCCATCCAGCCTGACCATGAATGTCTACAAGGATGGAAGATCCGCCAAATCTCTGAGCAACCTGTTCCAGTGCTTCACCACACTCACTGTAGAAGACTTTTTCCGTATATCTAACCTAAATCTCTCCTCTTTTAGTTTGAAACCATTTCCCCTTGTCCTATCACAACAGACCCTGCTAAAGAATCTGTCCCTTTCTTTACTGTATCTCCCCTTCAGATATTGAAAGGCTGCTCTCAGGTCTCCTCAGAGTCTTCTCTTCTCCAGGCTGAACAGCCCCAGGTCTCTCAGCCTGTCCTTGTAGGAGAGGTGTTCCAATCCTTGCATCATTTCTGTGGCCCTCCTCTGGGTGTGCTCCAACTGGTCCATATCTCTCCTGTACTGAGGAGCTCAGTACTCTTCTTTACTCAGTCATTTCTGCATAAAGCCAACCAGAGTGTTTTTAATATTCTTTTAGTTTGGTTTCATTTCTTCTTATATGTAAACAAGCTTCAATTCAGCTACTTACCAGGACTCAGAAACCCAGAGTCCAGCTCCAGTCTGACAACCTGTGTTTGCTAAGCATCTCCCAATCTCACAAGCTGCCCTGACAAGTCAACTCTTTCAGAGCTCCTCATTTTTCCTCTCCATTTTTCACTGTCTTTTGAGATTTCACATGCTATTCTTTCCTCCCAGGTTGGGATCGCAGCATTTTTTGAGTGCTTATCCATCAGGAAATCTATCTGCTGACACACTATGTCATCTCTTTGTGCTGCCAAAACTGGTGCATAGAAAGCAATTGTGATCCAGACCAGGACAAACATTTCTGTATGTGAATCTCTGGCAGATAAATTGCTCTAGTAATTTTATTTGATTAAATCTCATTTCAGTGGCCTGTCTTATTCCTCTATCTTGCTATTTATAGAACCAGTTTGCAAGAGACCTCATTTTTCTATCACAACCACTTGCCTTAGCAAGGGTCAGCTATGAGTTCAGCAACCTCCCACCAGACACCACTTTGATGTCTGGCTTCATCTTCACTGTAGGTTCTGGGTGTGTTACTGGGTCCCATCACATCTGTCTGTTCTCTGAACTGAACAAATCCAGCTCCCTTAGCTTCTCTGTGCAGGGCAAATTCTTCAGCCCCCTACCATTATAGTAACATCTGATGAACTCCCTCCAGTTCACAAATGTCTTTCTTGAACTGAGTTGCCCAAAGCTGGATGCAATGTCCTAAATGTGGTCTAGTGAGTGCTGAGCTCATGTCTACCTCCTCATCTACCAACACCCAGGGCAGCTTCAGCAGAGCTGCCCTACAGCGGTCACTCTCTTCTAGGCCTGTATTACTGCCAGCGATTCCTCCCTGCCCCAGAGAAGAGCTTTCAATTTTTCCTTGTTGAATGTCAGGAGGCTGTCGTTGGCCCATTCCCCCAGGCTGCCCATGGCCCTCTAGCAGCCCTGCCCTTGAGCACACTGTCTGCACCCTCACTTGGCAGTGAGCTGAAAACTTTCCTTCACTTTCCCCAGGCAGTCTCTGATTTCTCCTCACCTCCCCCCTTTTCTTAGATCCTGTTTGTTTGTAGGTTACTGCTTACTAAGCACAAGGTAAATTGAACTCTGCTCTGCTATTACAGCTGACAAGCAGAAATCTGCATGTTTTAATCCAGATCACATTCCTTCTGACTCAGTCTTTCCTCATTCATAACATCCAACCACATGGACCCGGAGAATGTAAATTTTCTCCCTACTGCAACAAGGTGTTTTTCTAACAGCTATGTAAAACCTTAATCAAAGCTTACAGGAGCAGGGAATGCAACAGTGCACTTTTGTAATGCATCAGTAAGACCAAATGCCAGCTCCTTCAGTGCCAGCTGATTAGTTTAATCTCAGGCAAACCAGCTAGTAAACTGTGCTATAAGAGTTCTTCCAAATTGGATTCCTTGCTCTGATATGCAAATAGTTCGTAAAGACTTCCAAAATGCTATTTTTATTTTAATGAGTAGAATTTTCATAATGAGCAGGGTTTTTTTAATGTTCCTTAGTATGTATTTTTAGCACTGATAATACTCAGATCAGCATCGTTCACAGGCGCTGATACCTCCAAAGGAAGGAAGAGCTGGTCATCCTCTATGTGCTTTAGTTTATTGTTTCATTGTACAAACTAATGAATTATTAATTTTGAACATATTTATTTATGTAAAGCTGCCTGAAAATGTAAAGCCTGAAACTCAGTTACTGTTCAATATTTTGTTGATCCCCTAAAGGAAAGAAAAGAATAGGGGTCACTTTATTATAAAAATACATGCAGAGTATATTTTGCATATCAAATACGAGTCAGCAAGTATTTATGAATCAAAATAGGATTACATGAAATAGGTTATACTAAAAATGTCAATTAAAACTTTAGAATGGAAATACATCTCCTGTTTGTTTGTCAGCCAAATACTAAACCAGGACAAATGTTTTTCTTTTGCCAACCTAGTCTGGCTTTTTCAAGCCTATGATTAGCATTAAGGAGAAAATCAGGTGTTCTATGTGACTGTAAATATTCACGTATTGCATTCCCCTGAGCTGCTCTTTTGTCCCCTGACTGAGATGTATGGATGTTCACCTGAAAAACAAATGCCTGACTATCATTACTCATGTCTGAATGCCAGCTGCAGAACCAGGAGAAGCCAAAGCTGTAGAAATAAGCAGCACTCAGGACAAGTTTTGGCAAGGTAGACACTGGAACTCTGGCAGCAGCCTTTGGATGACAGGCTTGTTCCCTTCGTGAAGGCATCAGCTGAAAAGAGAGATGAATATCATGCTCAAGAACTGTGTCCTTCCTCCAAACATCACTTAACAGTTATTTTTGTAGTGTCCAAATCAAAACTAAAGAGAGAAAATAATATCAACTATAGGATACTAAAGATAGTACTAAAGGCATTATATAAAAATACGATTTCTGTTTATTTCTCAGCCGCATCCAAACCCAGGTCTAGTACTTTCTTTTTCTAAGCATCACTCAATGTCACACATATTTGGAGTTCCCTGTGGCAATCAAGTTGCTGGATGCCCCGTGCCTGTCCTCTGCAGTAGATAAGGAATTGCAGACTGACAGTTTTTTTAGCTGAGTACATTTTATTGGAGTGCATATAGCTTCGCAATAGCTCATTCACTACTTCACATTAGAATAATTTAGGATTATTGGTCATAGGTGTATTTGGACTCCCAGACAACAGATAGAGAAAGTATGGAAGATGTTCTTTTAATTGGTATCACAGCAGTACTGAACTGAATAAATGTAAATATTTAAGCAAGGTTTTGTATGGAGGCAACTCTACAGAAGGATACAAGAGGTCCCAAGCTCCTCGCAGCTCAGAACAGAACTACTAGATGGTTTTGCTCTTGCTGTGAGTAGTTTGCTCACTATGGAGAAAACTGTGTGATTAGCACGACAAACCTCACTTCAGGTGGTGTAAGACCTAGCTGTAGGTGCTGAGACAGTCCCACGTATGCGCAAATAATTCACCCGCAGATCTTATTTTTCTGGTACCTGGGTTTCTCAAACTGAAAGAGCACCACACTTATCAGATCATTTTCCATTTAGAGCACGAACTGTTCCCTTCAGCTTACAGTCTTCTGCAGATCTTTAATTTTATAAAAGCAATTCACTGCAAACTCTCCTTCTCTTTGAGTAGAACACTGAGAGGAAAGAAGGACAAGCAGAGGAGACCATGCTACTCTGCACTACGGCATTCTTTCCCCACTCCAGGTGGAACAAGCAATTTAACCAGTAATGGATTTTGTAATCAGAATGCCCTGCACTGCATTGTAGACTGGCCTCTGTCTAATAGAGTCGTTTAAAGCCTTGTGAGTTAGTTAACCCTGGTGTAAAATCAGCCCAAAGATACAGATTTACCAGTACCTCTCAAAAAAAAGTTGTTCAGTGAATTTATATTTGCCAGACGCCTTAAGGCATTTACAAGAAACATACCTGACAAAAACTTGTCACAGAATTATGAGCCATGTTTTCAACATAGGGTCATACATGACATGAAAACACTTCATGTAATGCTTAATGACTCTTCTTAGGATCTTTTAGTATTTTCTTTCTTCAGTACCAAAGAACCTGATCAAAACAATATTTATTGAAATAACTACAAAAATGATGTCATGAGGTAGAGAAGGCATTTTATTTTGGTTTTATAAATAGGAGTTTGTCTTGCAGACAAACTGACATAAATCTTGCTGTAGCACATTGGAGATGGCAGAACTGGGAACAGAACTTTAGGATGGAAGTCATTTCAGCACTTCAGTAAATTAAACATTAAATATCTGGTCTAAAGTAATCTCTGGGAGAGGAAGAGAGCTATCTCTCAGGCACAGTATGTGACATCTAAGAAAGATGGCTAAGGCACTGCCCTCTGAGGATGCCTCTCCCCACTGACAGTGACAGAAGCTCAGCCAGAACCTTCAAGCAACTTTCCGACAGCTGAAGCCCAAAGTTTAGCTTCAGCACTCTTCCTTTCTATGTAAAAATTTGGTATAGAATCACTGAGCTGTCCTTGCTTCTGCAGCCCAGGCAGAAGCCTTACAAGCACTTTTCCCCCCCACAGATCTCTGTTCGCTCACAGAGGAGACTCTTCAATAAAGTCATAACACTTTTGATTTAGTTGCATCAGCCTTTCTCTAGCTTATGGACAGAGTCCTGAAGGGAGAGGAGTAGTCATGCTATTCTGGTTGCTCACGCAGTGGAAAATGAAATCTGTTATGAAATAATAAATGCAGTTAGTAACTGCAGTATGAAATACCCAATGCCAGTCTAATCGCTCTTCAAATCTTTGTCTTAAGTGGGAACAATGCCTGTGCTGCTCAATGACAAAAAGCAAGACTGAAGAAAAATAAGGAAGAAGAATAAAAATGCTTTAATATGCCTCTTCTTTTCCCCTTCCGTCCCAAAGTCTTAACTCCAATACCTGATTCATGACTGCATTGGTCAGAAGTGCTGTGCAATAAGAATGGATCTGCAGGGTGAAACACCAGGAGCTGATGCTCTGGAGGCCACGTGGCCATGGTTTCAGAGATCAGTACTTCAGGTAGCTCTGCCCTCATGGACTGATTGCCCACCACTGGCTGGAACGTGCTCAGGCTCTTCTGAAGCCCATTGCTGTTTTCAGTTCAACCAAGAGCACATGCTCAGATGCTCTTCCATGACCCAAAACAGGGTACACAGGAGCAAATGGGAGGTTTTCTTCAAAGCATATCCTTGGTCCTCACTAAAGTGATCTGGATTCATTAGGCATTTTTCCAAAGGCTTGCTGGCAAACAAAAAATGCACGGCTAAGCAGTTGTCTCTCTATGGCTTAGTGTATAGTACTGAAATTAGATTGTCAAAGCCCCCTAACAGGGATGCAGCTCATATCCTAAAAAGGAACAATTTTACTGGCAGCATTACTTCATACCTGTAAGTACCAGGCTTTGTATTGGCACATTTTGCCTGAATAAGCTGCCTACAAACTGCAGTTTTCATGTTCCTCGCTAACTATGACTTCAGCAAGAATTTTTCATCCAGATTTTCACCAATGCTGTGAAGTCTACTCCATTCTGAATGAATTTAAAAAAAAAAAATGAAGTCCAGGAAGGAATCGAATTACCTAAACCTTCTCCCTTCCCATGGTGGACCAGAATGCTTTCCCTAAGCACATTTGATTCCAGCAAAATAAATCTGGCCTCATGCACTAAGCGCCTGTTCCACGTCAGTCTTAGCTGCACTAATCGGATATTTGCGTGAGCTGGAATCTGCTTCGAGTAATGCTTAAATAATCATGGAAAGAATGTGGCCTGACTGTGAGAAACCTTTAATCCTCTCATTTCCCCTACACCACCACCCCCAAATGCAGGTGCATACAACAACATCGTGCAAACTTTTGAGCAGGGTTTTCCTTTGGCCTTTAGTGCTCTTCAGCCTCTTTCCATATATAACCATTTCTCCGTGTCACCTTACACATGCATTCACTCCATGTTCTTCAATACGTTTTGACGGATGATCCAGTTGAAGATATGAGTACCTGAAAATAAAGTTGCTCAAGGTCTCTGTGGGGGTTCTCAGCTCTCAGGGTGAAACCCAGAGTTGAGATTTGGCTTCAAAAAGGCAGTTATCAAAGAGACATCATCCCTGCAGTAACAGCTGTCTAAGTCTTGCCATTAGGAAAAGCAGAACATGACAGAAGGTCTTAAACTCTGACCCTTCAATTTAACTGAGACAAGACTGTAGGAAGACACTTTACATATATTTTTCATGTACATACTTAGGGCACTCTGGTTCCACTGAACAGCATGCTGCTCACTGGACAGCAACAGTCTTCGCAAGGATGGTAGAGAAGTGCTCTCTTGTATCAAATTACATGTAAGCTGAAGCTGAAATTCTTAAATACAGTTTAGTTGAGTCCTTGAAAGCGAAACAGGAGGATGAAACTTCTGCAATACAATTCAGGCATATCTCAATTCTGTCTTGATCTTGTTTCACACATCCTGTTCCTGGCCAAGCCTGAATTCTGATGAGTAGGAAGGCCAGAAAACATCAATCCTAATCTGTTATGATCAGCCATCATATACAGGAATAGATGGATGCAGCTCACACAGGTTCCATGTGTTTCCAATCTACTGGCACATAAGCACAAGATGCTTTCTAGCTACCTTACAAAATCTGGCTGGCTGGTTATCTGCACAGCGTAAAAGTGTGAAGTTGGTACAGTAATAAAGTAGTTTAAAATTTGGAGCTGTGTGTAGAGCTATAGAGGTGATTTTTTGCTTGCTGTCCAGCCTTCACTACCCTTCTATTTTCTCCAGATGGCTCTAGTGTTGGCTCTGAATCCAGTTCCTCTTCTGGCTGTCACTGCAACAGTTGAACTACACTCCGGAGGTCAAGCTGGACTGTCAGACTGTCTGGCACTGATGCTCTTTAGAGAAATGTACCTGGCACCTTTTTCCTTTGGAAAAGACCAGGATGCTCTACAAAATGCTGTACTACTGCATTTTCAGAGAGGAGTAATCCCCACATGGCCTCTGAACAGTTCCACTTAACAATATACCACACAGAAACTCAATGACAAGTGTGATTAACTGCTCCAGGACCAAAAAACCAGCATTATCGAGCACATATAGAAGCTTATTTGCAGTCTTGTGTCTATGCGAATGACAGACATGAGGACAGCTAACCAAATTTATCACCTCAGAAAAACATTTGAGGCTGACAAATACACCTTGACTGGCTTCACTTTGGGTTTCCACAGTAATCTTAATGTCTCATCGGCTTGGAGAGCTGGGTTTCGTATCTGGAAGGGTCAAGGTCTGAACTGGCAGCACATGCTTGGCATCATCTCCAGGCCATTGCTACTGCTTGGACGTAGTCACATTCCTACTGGCTTTATAGAAGAAGAGTACATCTTGCGTTTTGTTCAGTCCTTTTAAAAGTGAAGAAGCAAAAAAGGAGGTGCTTCAGACCATGGCATTCTCATTTTTTTGTTCTTTAAAACCAAGAGAGTAGTTGAATAACTGGGAAATCACATGTGCAGTACTACTTTTTGGGAGGCATCTTTGAGAATCTGGCAGCAGAGACCACTCACACATGAAATTTTCCATAACCTTTCACAGGCAAAGAACAACGCCATTATGGATGTCTTCTGCAAAGCCTTTTGCACAAATTGAGGAAGGTAGGAAGATTATCCTTAAGTAACCCTCTGATATGGTAAGTGGGATACAGCCCAGTCTGTGTACCTCATGTAGACACAAAGTACATTGTTAAAAAAGGTGAATTAAATGCATTTAAGCAGGTACCTGGAATAAGCCAGTGTTAAAATGCTTATCTTGTTCATTTGATTAATTACATATGCAAAATAAAATGATTTTAAATGACTTTCTGATGAAAGCATAAAGTGATTATAAATAAAGCTTAGAATGAAATGGTGAATTATAATGATCTCCTGAATGAAGAAATCTTCTCAGTATTTTATTAATCAAGCAGTTGGAGAAAAAAACATTTACTTTGGGCCTTTGGAAGTAAGGTGGTCTCCAGTAGAATATTAAAGTTCCTGAAGTAGGTTGTGCTGATAATGTAAACAAACTTAATAGCAGCAAGTAAATTCTTTCTCTCTTCAAATCTTCTCTTTTCAGGGAAGGATATCTAGTTATACAGATTTCCATAAATATTACATTGGTCATTAACATACTTAGAAACTTTTAGATGAAAATGAAAGAACCTCTTTTTCAAAGACTTTTCTCAAAAACACACATGTCCATGATGAACAGAGAAAACTTTAGCATTACCAGAGGACAGAACATGCACTCTGAATATTCTTCTGAGTCTCTGGGAATGCAGTACAGCAAAAAGATTAATGGATCTCACTTCACTTTGGATATCCACACAATAGACACCAATGTCTGATGTAACTGAGGGCTCCTCTGTTAAGGAGGGAAATAGATACTTTTAGAGCATGACTTCATAGCTACTTCAAGATGAGATTTACAGTACCTGAGAAACTCTTGCTTCTTTCCATGGGCTAATAGAAGATACAGATGGTAAGTTCAGATACAGGTGTTTACACTAGATGTCTACAGCTAGTCACTGAAATCCGCACTAAGTAAATAACAGCATATATGCCTGGCTGTAGCATGGTGAAAGTGATGAAAAATTTTTACTCTTTGCCCTGATAACACTCAGGAACTGATCAATGACAGTTATTAGGCCTCTCCTTCTGCTCCTTCCTATATTTTATTTTAAGGCCAGTATTTTGTGAACATGAACATGGGTGAATGAGGGAATAGAGGGCACTGGGAGGAGTGGCTGATGCACCAGAAGGCTGTGCTGCCATTAAGAAAGACCTAGACAGGCTGGAGAGTTGGGCAGGGAGAAATTTAATTAAATAAGCCAGCACTGTGCCCTTGTGGCTAAGAAGGCCAATGGCATCCTGGGGTGTGGTTAGTAGGTCTGGAGAGGTTCTCCTCCCCTTCTACTCTGTCCTGGTGAGACTGCATCTGGAATACTGTGTCCAGTTCTGGGCCCCTCAGCTCAAGAAGGACAGGAAACTGCTTTAGAGTCCAGTGCAGAGCCACAGAGATGATTAAGGCTGTGGAGCATCTCCCTTACAAGGTAAGGCTGAGGGATCTGGGTCTCTTTAGCTTGGAGAAGAGGAAACTGAGAGGTGACCTCATTAATGTTTATAAATGTGAAAAGGGTGGGTGTCAGGAGGATGAAGCCAGGCTCTTCTCAGTGACATCCAATGATAGGACAAGGGGCAATGGGTGCAAGCTGGAACATAGGAGGTTCAACATAAATTCTAGGAAGAACTTCTTCATGGTGAGTGTAACAGAACACTGAGACACAGAACCAGAGAGGTTGTGGGGTTTCGTTCTCCGGAGACATTCAAAACCTACCTGAACACATTCCTGTGTGACCTAATCTAGGTGTTCCTGCTTCACCAGAGGAATCTTTTGAGGTGCCTTCCAATCCCTGGCATTCTGTGATTCTGTGATTCTGTGGCTGGCTTATATACTTGAAGTAATCCACTGATTTCAAAGGCAAAGTGGGTCTGTGAATATGTTTTAGTAAGAGTAAGGCCTACACTGCAAGTTATTTCAATATTCCCATGACAGTTTAATTACAGAAAATGGCCACTGACTATGCACTTTCTCCTGAAAGGCTGAAATAAGGGTCAGGAAATAAGGAAGAATTTACGTGCTCTAAAAGACTTGTCTATAGTCTCCATTTACCTTCTCCCATTAAATTTCTGTCATCTTTCTCAGGAAAGTTAGTCTAAATAGCTGTAAAACTAGATTAAATTTCTTACACGAACACTGTTATTCAATGAAACAGGGCTAAATTCAATTTAATTTACTTTTCTTCTAAAATCAAAGGGAAGTAAATTATAGTAACTGAAAGTATACTTAATTTCACACGGTAGCTTCCACTGGAGTTGGGGATTCATGTAACTTCAATAATCAATTTCAAAATCACTATGTTTAATTTAGAAATTTTCCCTCAGCATCAAAATGTAGACAAGCTCTAAATGGGAGTTATTTATTATAGTGTATAAGCCCTTAAGAAGGGATTAAGAATACTCNAAAAAAAGATTAAATGCCAAAAGAAGAGTGGCCAACAAACAGCAATATAAAATGCCATGGTTCTCAATCAGCCATTGGTGATAGCTCTTAGGTGTGCTGTGGCTTCACCAGCAATCTGCTGACACAATCTACTGTTCCATGATAACGGAGCAGTAAAAAATGTTTTTAAAACAACGTGATGACACTGAATTTGGATGACCTGATTCTGCAGGACTCAAAAAGACCAGTTTGCTGAGCTCTTCTCCAAACACATCCCATCTTGTAGGTCACAGATTAGACTTTGATACAAGCTTAGTTTTTAGAACAGCTTTAGCATTCCAAAAATATTGTCACAGGCATGGGATTGAACCGCTAATTTGGCAGGATACCATTCTTTTCAATAGCACTGTGACATATGGGGGTGGAGGAGGAGGAGAGATGGGAGAAAAAGGTGGTTGGTTTGCATCCCTACTCAGCTCTATCTCTATTTTTTTTTTTTTTTAACACAATCGTCCATTGCAATCATTCATTGAATAAACTTGGCAGTCACAGGGATCAGATGTCAAAACCTGGCTTTGACAGTAACTCTTCAATGCTGGCATTTGGTTGTGCCATTAGCTTATTCCCGGGCAGCCAATTTCTTTTTTAAAATGGTAAAGCTGTTGAGTTATCTTGGTTGTCTCTCTGCATCCAATTCAATTATTTGAAAAATAGCCATTTTGCCATGGAAGATACAAGAAGAGGACAAGAATATGTAACTCCATCCCTATTATTTGTGCTAGTAGGAAGGAAGTAATATATGGCTAATTAGCTACTTTGTTAGTAATCTGAAGTCCGTTATAGTGGTATTGAATCCAAATACTTCAGTCTGTAAGGAATCCAGAGTGCTCCCTCTCGTCCGCTTTTGCGTTTCAAGTCTATTGTGGATGTCAGTAAACAGTAAAGAAATGTCACAATAACTTGTGTATTAATGGAGTCACGCTCAGAAACAGCTATATTTCAAAGACAATTAGAAAAAAAGATCTTGGAGAATGTGAAAGCATTTCTCTGCAGTGCTGCTGTATTCGACAGCTGCAGACGTACCAGAGCTTGCCACCTTCTGTGGGGAGTTTCAGTTTTCTTATACAAACTCTTCTGCATGAACAGGCAGCTGAGATGGGCCCATAATAAAAGAATTTAAAGTCTGATTCCTTTTGTGGAAAGAGCAATCTGCTACCCAATTGATCTGAGATGTATCCATGGAGCTATATATTGCAGCCCAGTGATGGGGGAGGGATGTGGGAGATGTGCCATCATTCCAGCTCTTATAAAAGAAAAATGAAAGCTATTAGTTGGAGAAAGAAGATGCCATTATTAACAAGAAGAATGAAGATTTCAAGGAGGAAAAAAAAAAAGCAAAAAAGCAATTGAAAGAAAATGCATTATAATATTGTTTTAAAATATTCATTTCTACGAACTAAATATACTGTTCATTTGTATTGACTAAAGGTGCTTCACATTAATATTGGAAACTTCTATATGGACTCTACTACATTTTAATTATTTCTTGCCCTGCCAGGGATATTAATGTTGTGATTACCCTTGAAAAACTATTACCATTGGTGATTTATGCAAAACTCAGCCAATTCTAAGACTCTATCAGTTGGAATTAAAAGAAGTAATGGAGGAAGTATGCTTCTATCTTGTAAGCTGTAGATCATCATTATTTTCGGTAGTTGGTATGGTCAGTGTACTTGAAGCATTGCTACAGTCAGTGTTCTGGAACTCTTCCCTTCCTCAAGCAACAAATCACTAACGGAGAAAAAAAACTTTGAGGTTTGGCTCCACGGTCATAGATATAGGACTATAATAATCCCACAAAGTAATGTGTTTCATCTGCTTCGCTTTGTTTAGATTCAGCATTTCAGGCCAATGCTTTTACATTTTAACTGTTAATGGCTGAGCTGGCCAGAAAGTGTCTTTAATAGATACAGTTTTCTGATTATGTTAAGCATTATATGATCCATCTCATGACACTCTGTGCTGCTGGATTTAATCATAAAGTATTTGTACTCACTGAAACTGAGTTACTGCAAATGTTCAATAGGCTCATTTATCTCAATGACTTAAGATATCTGGAGGTCAGAAGATGCCACGGTGAATCCCAAGGATCCTGTTTCTCTAATTACTAATTTGGCTGTGGTCATTTTAAATCTCATCTAGAGTTGGCAGCTCCTTCCTAAATCCATTCCAGAGCTTGTGAACTTGCTTTTCTGGTCAGCAAGGGACTGTTTTGCTTTCCTGGACAACAAGAGACAAGGCCATGATGCCTGATCTTATGGACAGCTTTACTTCAGTCTATTCAAAATATGAACTACCTCACTGTCTTAAACTGGGGTCACTGAATCTGCTCCAATCTAACCAAACTGTCGGGGAGCTTTTGAGTACCATGAAATATTTACCTTTTGATCCCCAGAAAGGAAACATTTTTGAGATAGAGGCTGTGGAGGGAGCAGCTGGTAAAAAGTGAGGCTTTTGCATGACAGGGCTGCTAACAGCATTAAGCAGATGTTCGTCACTTGTAAAAAGAGCATTTCTCTGTTCTCCTGGCTGTAGTCAGTCCCACTGGAAGCCTCATGGAAGCTGTAGTGTAAAGACAACAAAACTGTCATGTGCCAAGGGACAAAGTGAGAAAGTTTATTTTATTCTATTTTCCATACTGTTCTGTAAACAAATGAGGGATATACTAAGATATCCCACAATGAATATTACTGCTTAGATTCCTCCACAGAAAATGCAGTATGCAAAAGATACATAAGGCCCCATTTGTCATCCACGCCCACCCCCCATGGGATGTCCTTTTCTGTTAAACCTTGTTTTTCCTCCACGCTACAGTTAAGGAGACATCCAGGTGTGAAAGTGCTGATCACAAACCAGAGTTAAAAAATCCAGGTTCCTGTATGATATCCAGGAGAACTAATCTATCTTAAAAGTAGCCAACATGCTGTGTGAAATACATCTAGTTCAACCAGAGGGAAGCATAAGAGGTAGGGCTCCAGAAATCTTTTGTTTCTCTTGTCTTTCTCAAATCTTCAAAGTACACATTTGCATTTTTAGCATTGTTGGTTGAGAGTTTATTTTACAACCTAACGTCATTGTTAAAATGGTACATACTGTTAAACTGTCTGCTAGAAGACAAGGCAGGATTGTTGATTTTATTTTTTTTGTTGTTGTTGTTGTTCAGAAAACAGTGAATTAGATACTCTGTTAGCAACTGAACAGCCTTGGTCGCCTGCAACCTAGAAGTGTGAAAACTCACTATCCCAGGTAAGAACCCACACCCTGGACAGGGAATTCATTCAGTCATCATTCTGCATCCTCAGGCAGAGTGAAGACCCTCCAATGTGAGATGGGGTATAATAGAGTTCTCTCAAGTACAAAACCAACTCGAACCTAGGTCTCTAGCTCCATGGATGGGTACCAGAACCTGTGCTGCTGTTTTTAAAAGGCACCGGGTTGCATATCTGTTATTCATTTGAATGAGTTTTGATTCTTCAGAAGAATTCTTACATTAACATACACTCCAGAATATGTTTTCTAGCCAGAGCAAATAAATGTGCTTTCCTTGCAACCCTTACTTCAATTTCTGGTGTCTACCAATGGACAAGAGTTTTTAGAGCTAAAGTGGCTGTCACTTAAAGAGCAAGAACATGTTCTTCATTCAGCCTATGATGTACTGCACAAAGAGAAGCTGCAATATACTCTGAAAGACAAATAGCCAGTCCAGGAATCCTTCCACACCTTTACCTCAAGAAACTAGACTTTCCCTTTCTCTTTCCTGGCTTCCTCATAGTTAACCATAAGCCAGAACAGATGTCTATATCATATTCCTGGCTCATAGCCGGACTATCTAGCATCTAGCTGACCTCCAGCATCTGCCTCAGCTGCATGGCCATGTGAGGTTTTCCAAATGGCAGTACAGAATCGTAGAATTGCAGGGGTTGGAAGGGACCTCCAGAGATCACTGAATCCAACCTCGCTGCTAAAGAAGATATCCCACAATAGGTCACACAGGTAGGCGTCTATATGGGTCTTGAATATCTCCAGAGATGCAGACTTCACAGCCTCTCTGGGCAGCCTGTTCTACTGCTCTGTCACTCTGACAGTAAAGAAGTTCTTCCTTGTGTTCGCATGGATCTTCTGTGTTCCAGTTTCTGCCCACTGCTACCTGTTCTACTGCTGCATGCCACCAAAGAGAGCCTGTCTCCATTGATTTGACTGTCACACTTCAGAAGGAAGCCAATAGGTCCAATCAGCTTCACCATTACGACACTGAGACTTGAGTGTTAACAGACACTGTTTATAAAGCCTGTCAGAAAAGAGGCAGCACTCAATTCATTTGCATAATGCTCCTCAAGATTACAGTTGTGTAAATGTATTATCACCATTCTTTTATTTGGGCCTTTGAGTCACTCAGAAGCTTTTGCTTGTGTAATCACCAGTCTTCTGGGGCAAAAGTGCTTTACTTTACATACACTACCACTTTACACCTTCCCTTCAGTCAGTCTGATCATAGTTCAGATCAATATGGGATACTGAAAGAGTCTTTAACCAAAAATTTCATGTTTTCCAAGAGTCACTTAATAAGAAGACAGTCATACAACTTGAAATAACCAGTAAGGAAGCAGTGATACTATAACAGTTCATAGCTGCTTAGGAAGCAAAGCTTAACAAAACTTAAGCTGAAAGAGGCTAATTTCATTTTCTATTTATAAGCCCTGATGACTAAGTACAAAATTGCCAGAAAAAAAAAAAAAAAAAAAAAGTGAATGGAACCTATTGGATGACTCAGCAAAGCTTTTCCCGTTGTTCTCCACATTCCACTGGTCTCTTCTCCAGTTAAAAATCCATTTTCTGGGGTGTAAATATCTTTACATCACTATGGGATCCTTCACATTTCACTGAGACTTAACACTTCAGTCAAATTGCTGAGACAAAGCCAGGCTGGCAAGCGCATGCATAAGTAAGAAGTCAAAGAGAATATTTTTGATCCACTCTTTGATTGCATAATGCTTTCCCAGGTCCAATTTCCCCACTTCTTTTGCTATGTCAACATCTGTTAGAGGAGTCATTCTTCCCTAGAACGTCTTCCAGAATGAGTCTCCTCCAGCAAACATCACAAGGTCACGTAAAGAAAATGGAAGCCCCAACCCATTTACAAACTTGGATATAAGTAATCAAGAACAACATGGACACAACAGCAAAAAGGCAGTTCACCCCAAACCAAACAGGTGAGGGAGTCTTGGAGGGATTTTAAGAATTTTTTTTCCTACAACTGAAATGCAAAATCCCCCAAGCCCTCTGTCTCAGCCCTCCATCACTTTTCAAAATTAGCAGCACTTTGTCACTTCCGTTGAACATTTCTTAAAAACTCAAAAATTCTGCTTCCTCTTCTTTCTGCAGGAAAATAGCAGAAAAGTTGCTTCCAGTGTCTTCTTATATATGTATGGCTTTTCATTGGCTTAAAGGGATTTCCCCTTCAGCACCTACTTCACCCCTCTGCTGAGACTCTGTTTGCCAGATGATAAGCCAGAATGACATTTTTTTATAGTGCAATATGTACACACATCTGAAAACTACGAGTTTAGTGCCAACAATAGATTGACTTTTAATGAGAACAGCATTTACCAACATCCCAGTAATTCACTTAACACATACTCTCATTAATGTACCAGTAATTTTAAATTGCTACTGCCTACAGAAGATTTGCTTAGAGGGTCCTATGAAGTCAGCATCTTTGCCTTTATGTAGGCTGTAGCATCTTGCTTGGCTAGAGAATCTAATGTGTCATTTATTTTTACCGCCTCGTTTGTACATTGTTCCCATTTCTTTCAGAGGCCATATTCCCCTTTCCATGACCAAGCTATCTATCAAAGGAATAAGAGTCCCTTTAAAGAGGCTGAGTGCCAAATGCTTTATCTTATTGAGGCAGAAATACATGCTGCCACATTGTATTCTGAAAAGCAAACAAAAGAACTAATTGAAGAGTTGCAGGATCTCCAAAGAACTATTCGGCAGATATCTCAACATCAGAACCACTGGGATTATTAAAGGTGAACGCATATGGCTTAATTTCTCCGCATGCCATAAGAAACTCTTCTGAACTGTGTATAAAGTGCAACATGCATGAGCTGCCGAATGTCTCAGGACAGCACTTACTTAGTTGCTATAATTAATCAGAGAGAGAAAGAGGAAAAGTTGTCAGCACATAGTTCATGACAAAGACTGTGAGTATATCATTTCATTGTTTAAATTCTGTCAGGGGAAAAAAAAAAAAAAAAAAAAAATGAAAAAAAAAAAAAGTGAATTCTTCTAACCCAGCCCAGAGAAATGCGCTTGCAGCATCTCTCATCAATCAGGAAAGAAGTCAGATTTTTTACAACTGAGGCTCAAAGACAAAGCTCTGGAAAGAGGAGGTTCTGTAGTTCACACTGATGTTTCTATGCCCTTTCTTTTTCTTTTTCTTTTTCTTTTTCTTTTTCTTTTTCTTTTTTTTTTTTTTTAATTCTTTGCAAAGATCAACTTTGTTAAGTAATTTGCAGCATTAGTAACACTGAGATGACTGGCCAGAAGATGCAAATAATAACCAGTAAATTCTATAAATGTACCATAAAACTGCCAGCAAACAACCAATTACCTCTATCCCTTCTCTTCAACAAGGAATAGTACAACATTTAAATAATCACAATGTCGTTTTTTGTCATATTTTCTCATAAATAAGTTACATCCACAGCTTAGAAGCAAGCAGCAGGTAGACCTGAATTACCATTTATTTTAGAATAGCCTTACTTGGCTTCAGTCTACACTTGGAAGGCAAAAACTGGAGGGAAAAACACACTCATTACAGATGAATTATAGTAATTTGCAAACAGAAAAATGGGTCAAATCTCCTGCATAAATTATTCATAATGAATTGTTCTTTCAGATCTGTGTTAGATAGATTTGAAAACACACTGAAAATGAGATCAGAATTGTTGTAAAGGTAAAACTACTCTAGCATATTACCAAGAACAGCTGTATTATTTTACTTTATGAAATACCAAATTGACATTTACTTATTCATTAGGGTTACCTACATTACAGATCAACCCATCCACCCAGGAATCTTGAAGCACAAAATGCCATGAAGAGAACACACACTGCATTGATAGCTAGCATTTAAGGAGCATGAAAGTTAGACAGAACTTGACTAAAAATATCTGCCAGTACTAGAAAATCACACTAGAGACTTGAGTCTCCTGGGTAATAGGGTGCAGGGCAGTTTGGCAGGCTCAGAAGCTGAATGCAAGATGCATTTGTCTATACAAGTGATTCATCCTTTCTGCTGGCACAGTCTGTTTTCCCCAGCATGCAAACATTTAATCTAGCCCCCTGGGGATGTTTATGCTGATAAATAAAAAGAGCTCTGTTTCGATCTCACTAACTAGCTGTTTCCCATTCACATGCACTCTAAGCAGTACTAGCCATAGGCATGGTTAAGGTCATCATGTATAGATCTATGCCAGTGCTTTATTGAGAGGTAGAGAGGGTAAGGAGGTCTCCATGGACTCCCCCCAGCACCTCTTTGACCCTACTCCACTATGAAGTCTCAGGGGAGACCCAGGCAAAGCCCTTCAGGTACTGGACCAGGGCAATCTCTGCAGCCCAGTCACTTGGGCAAGGACAATATGCTGCCATAAGAATTTGCCCTCCACTGATGTCTTTCTGGATCCCAGCAGGAGTACTAATTTGGCTAAGCTGTGGGGTTTGGGGGGGAGGAAAGCTGCTTTATTTTCCCTAATTTTTCATTTTGTTTTCCCTGATTTATTCTTGGCAACCACTTTGGTTTAACAGGCACATCTTGGGGAATTCTTCTCTCAAGAGAAATTTGTCCTTGACAGAATTTCACTGATTGGAATACTTACATCAGGAATGAATTTGGCCAATTATCTTTTCAAGATGGGTGAACATCACTTAGCTGCTTTAGTATCATTTGTTCAGATAATCAATAGGCATAGCAGACACACGAAAATGAAAGCACATCCACTACATAGATCCACTGGACACAGCTGACAGTATATGCTATAGAACTTCGGCAAGATAATAGAAGTGTTGCAACTTGAAAACATACCTACTATGTCTCCCTCAGCAAAGGCCCGTTTCTGGCTTTGATGCCCAACAGAACTCTTTCTAAATGCTCATGACTTTCATTCTTGTTTTTCAGTACAATTGGTATAAAAGAGAAGTACCTTGTCTCTTAATATTGTGCAGGATTACACAGTATTAGAAAGATGACCTTTTTATTCTTCTCCTCAAGTTACATAAAGTGCTTGTAAAACATGCTGAGCATTGCTCTCTGGGTTGCTGAGTGGCAGAGAAATTATAGCAGCTGAAAGGAAAAGGTACAGGTTAGATAACTATTTTAAGAGAACTTCTAGCCTTGTCTAGCAGCAGCAGCATTTTATTTATTGTACATTCAAAAAAACTGGTACATCTAATCTTCCTTACTTACTGAATCAGTAGAGGGGAGACATTCTTCTGTTTTGCAGATTTTAGAATCTTGCATAACTATTTTGCGTATCCTCACTCAGTAATACAGCTGCCACCTAGGACAAACTCAGCATCAGTGTCTTAGTTTCGGCTGGGATGGAATTGTTTTCTTCACATAGTCTGGTATGATGCTATATCTTGTTTCTAGCAGAAAAACAGTGTTGATAACACACCAATGCTTATAGCTGCTGCTAAGCAATGCTGTGAAGAGCCAGGATTCATGGAGAAGGGCCCAAGGAGCTGGGAGGGAACAGAATGAGGACAGCGGAATTAAACTGGCCAAAAGGATATTCCTTACCATATGACATCAAGAAGAAGAAGAAGTTTTGAAGGGGGTGGGAGTTCATCTTGCTCTCTTCCACTGCTCTGGGGGCAAATTGGGCATTGGTCGGGGGGTGGTGAGCAATTGCTTGTGCATCACTTGATGTATACATTTATACATATATTTATATATATTTGTCATAATTATTGTCCTTTTCCTTTTCTCTATCTTAGTAAATACTTTTATCTCAACCTGTGAGTTCTATTTTGTTTTTTTTTTTCCCTGATTATCTCCTTCATTCCACTGGGAAGGAGGGGAGTGAGCAAATGACTCTGCTGTGCTGAGACACCTGCTGAGTTAAACAATGACAATCAGAAACATCATCTACCCTTAAATTTCCTGGCCAGCCTGCCTCAGGTCAGAAGTGCTGGCTATGACATGGCTGCCCTCAGTTGACATCTGGGATTCTTTAAAGGATGGAGCTCTAGTGTCCAGCTCTCCTGGGACCAATGCTAGACAACTCCTTTTCTCCACTCTCTTTCTCACTGAAATATCAAAGGTTATCTTCGTCCCGCAGAAAACCTACTCTGCTAGAGCTGGCATCTCAGGAACACGAGGGTAGGTGTGAATTGTGCACTGATGCATCTGGAACATCAAAGCCCGTGAAATTCATACCCAGATCACAAAAGACTGGTAAATCTGTGGCTAAAAGGCTTGCAGTCAGCACAGAGAAGTCCTAATTCAGTTCCCTCTGAAAAAGGGATCCTGCTCTCTAGCAGCTTCCAGGACCTCCTCATGAGGACCCATGACTTCACGATTCTCAAGGCCTCCATCTGGACACGAGCGGCTTTGCTCTTTGTCTCTTAACACTTCAGTTGGAGATCTGACATTTCACATGTTCTGACAGTGATAGGACAAGGAGGCAGGGTTTTAAGACAGAAGAAGGGAGAGGAAGTTTTTTACTGAGTGTGGTGAGGCACTGGCACAGGCTGCTCAGAGAAGCTGTGGATGCCACATCCCTGGAGGCATTCAAGACCAGGCTGGATGGGGCCCTGGCCAGCCTGATCTCATGGGTATCAACCCTGCCCACAGCTTGGGCTTGGGACTGAGTGGGCTTTAATGTCCCCTCCAACTCAAGTCATTCTGTGATTCTATGAATCTTGAGTGATTTGGTGACATCACAGAATCATAGAATCATAGAATCACAAGGTTGGAAACGACCTGCAAGATCATCTAGTCCAACCATCCTCCCATTACCATTGCTACCACAAACTACTAAACCATATCTCGTAGCTCCTCATCCAGGAGCCTCTTGAACACTGCCAGGGACAGTGAATCCACCACCTCCCTGGGCAGGCTGTTCCAGTGCCTGACCACTCTCTGAGAGAAAAAGTTTTTCCTCATGTCCAACCTAAACCTCCTCTGGTACAACTTGTGGCCATTTCCTCAGGTCCTGTTTGTTGCCTGGGAGAAGAGGCCAAACCCCTCCTCATCACAATCTCCCTTCAGGAAGATGTAGAGTGCAATGAGGTCTCCCCTGAGCCTCCTATTCTCCAGACTGAACAATCCCAGCTCTCTCAACTGCTCCTCATAAAATTTGTGCTCCAGACCCCTCACCAGTTTCGTTGCCCTTCTCTGTACATGTTCCAGGGCCTTAATGTCTTTCTTGTAGTGAGGGGCCCAAAACTGAACACAATACTCGAGGTATGGCCTCACCAGTGCTGAGTACAGGGGGATGATTACCTGCCAGGTGGACAGACTTGAATGGAATAGCCATAACTAGGTTACTCCTTCAGCAGAAATGAAAAAGCACTCTCAGCATCTTACCTTCCTCAGGTCTTCATCCTGCAAAATGTTCCTGGCCTCATACTTCCACCTGCTAAAGCTGCTCCAGGCGCATGGAGCCTCAGGGCTTTTGTACTGAAGTATGCCATTATGTCACAAAAGAGGACACAAAAGTCTCAGCTCTGGAGCAGCAGATGCTCCATCCTTTGTGTTGGAGCTGTGCCCTCCACAGGGCACATTGAGACAGCTGCTAAGAGCAAATGAGCAAATGACTGTCACTGTGGGGATATGCATCAGGGAGATTGGAAAGCAGATTTACAATCCCCTCATTAAGGATTATTTATGCAAAGCAGTATTATACTGTCAGGAAAGGCCTTTCCCTCTCTGCCCCACACAGTCCTTGTCTCTCTGGAAGTTCTCTTGTGGAAATAATGTAATCTTGTACTGCTGCAAAAGAGTCGAACCTGGGTCCTTGGTCACCTTAGTGAGTGTCCCCATCCTTATGGATAAGGGAGTAGGTGTCAGAAAAAGTAGTAATACCTACTCCTGAGAGTTTTCCCTCCTCATCAGCTCCCTTTCTGCTTAAAATCTCTACCCAAGTTCAGAAATTGTCCCAAGATAAATGCATTCCTCATGAAATGCAGTCATTGAAAAAATCAGCTCCCCTTGTTAGATGAAATAATGAGCCTCATTTTTGACAGAAAATGAAGATCTTCACGCTCTGGCCCTAAAAAGACCATCAGGAATTCCCTCTACTGCCTCTCTTCTCAGTGCCTTTTCATTAGTTGTTCTTGTTTAGGAGTTTCTGCTTGTAGAGAGCTGTTTCTCCCAATAGAAACCAGTACACCAGCAATTATGTCAGGAAAAAGGAAGAGGAAAGGGGATGAGTGGTATAGCTTAGCGGAGAGTCAGGGATGACAGTTTGAGGTTTAAGATGTTCCATGCTATAATCTGAATACTGCAACAGCTTGTGGAGGGCATCCTTCGAGTGCACATAAGTAGGGCAGTAGGTCATGGGACCAGGATGGATACAGCCTTCCACAATCCCTTCTACTCCAGTGTTAGCACTATAATCACACAGGATATGATCCTACATACTGTGTTTCATATTCTTACTTACATTTGGAAAGGTTGTTCCAATTGCCAATGACCTGGCGTCCCAATTACCATAGCTTTGGAAGTGTGCACTTCAGGGAGCAGTACTCCTTATTTAGTGCACCATTCAGAGCCTTCCCTGTTACCACAAGAAAATGTTAGAAACCACCAAAAGCTGCATGTTTTTTGTTCAGTCACTGTAAGTGTTCTGCAGTATTCTGCCATCACCTCAGTGAAGAATTAGCAGCCAGAGGTGCTGAGGAGCAGAGGCTGCCATCCACACCACCCTTACCCAGTCCAGGACTGTAAGGGATTGCAAGGGAATGGCTTCTTATTCCATCACTAAAAAAGGGGAAAAAAAATCTCTGTTGGCCTTTCAGAGACATCAAGAAATTGACTAAGTGTGCTATTCTATTCTTGACAAATTTAGTTGGCACAATTTTATTTGCATTTGATTTACAGACACAATATCTTCCTCACAAGAGGAAGATATAACACTAGACAGAGGCAAGTGTTATGTGACAAGAGTATTAATCTCATGAAACAACCACCTGAATCAAGTGACTGGGGCAAGAAAAACAGTCTCTTAGTAGTACTTTGTGTCACACCACCCAATTACAAATTACATCACATCATTCCATAAACAGGTGTTGAAATACTTATTTGAACTATAAATCATTTTTGAAAGATGAATAAAATCTAAGTTGATGTCAAAAGTTATTTCCTAATATTTCTTTTTTTTTAAATTGGACCCAGTATTCTTAACATTACAAATTTCTCTCAGATACAGTATTTTATGTATTAGCAATTTTAATTGTTAGCACTGAACGTGCATTAATTATCTATGAGCTGTGTTTGAAATGCAGCGACTGTCTTTATCCAGATTATTATTAGCTGGTCACAAAAATGTGTTTAAATGCAGTTTAATTTGATTTACTAACCAAGGAAAAAGCCACAATTTCATTAAGAAATAGCTGAGGAGGTGAAGCTTTCTTCATTAATTATAAACAATTAATGAGCTGTTTTACAAACCAGCCTACTGCTTATAGGCTCACACACTGGCGTCCTAGCAATCCATTGGTATACCCCATAAGGGCAGGAAACTCAGCTTTGGGTTCTTCTTTATAGTGAACTGCACTCAGAAACAAGCTTATTTCAAATTTTTAGTTAAAAAGAAAAATAAGACCTTGATATTTTCTAAAGTATTAGTCAGGCAAACTCTTGTGATACGATGTTTCTGAGGACCGTGAGGAAGGTGTGCCAAGGAAGGGTGCAGCCTTGGCACTGCCAGTGGGGCTGTGAGAAAAAGCAAATAGCAGTAGGGATAGGGGACTGTAATTCCTCCTCCATCATCATCCTATGAACAAATACGCTGAGAGGACTTTGCTCAAAGCAGGGAACAGGAAGTGGGGTGTACTTTGGATTCCAAGAAGTTCTGAGGTGGTTGATACATGATTTCTAGCGGACTGGTCAGAAATATATCATTTCCTGATTTACCACCTACTTTTAGATGTATCTGTACCCTACTGTGATGCTCTGCCTCAACAGACAAAATTACAAAGTCAGGAAAAGAGGTGCAACACGTCAGGGTGTCCTCTCACAGTGATGCAGGCATAATCCCATTTTCTCTAAGTTGATTAACTCAAACCAGGTTAAGAGAGCAAAAAGATGGCATTATGTCATTTATGGCATAATTTTCTACTTCTGATTTGCAAGTTATTGGCTGTACTCTCCCAGATAGACCCTTCCTTTCACATAAGGCATTCTTTCAACTGCAAACATGAATCAGCCTGGGGCAAGCAAACAAAATTACTCCTTGCTTAGTGAAACCATATTTGTCAAGGCACACAACTGAGTAAACAACTTGAAGGAAAACCATTTGTCATAACCTAATGTATTAGAATGTAAATAAAATATAAAGAATGTAAATATCCCTTGAAGATGCCCCATAAATAAAATTATAGCAAGCTTAGTTTATTTGCTCAGGTACTACATGTATAGTATGGTAGTCATTGATCTGTACAGGTAAAATTCAGGCAAAAAACAGTATAATCGATCAAATCTGAAGCTTTCCTGCAAATGGAGATAAAATTGCTTTTTAGATGATATACGGTACAGCATAACTGCATGACCATTGACTTTGAATCAGCTGAGATGCATGCAAAGTCCACCAATCATGAAGAATTTCCCCACTACTGGTGGGACTTTGTAAAAGATTTATTATTTTGCATATGTCCTGCCACAGCTTTTCAGTGCATGGTTTTTTTTGGAGATATTTTTGCTTAATGAGTATAGCTTCAAACAATCTGCCCATGCAGCAGTGTAACTGTGCTTAACATTTGTGAATTACTTCCAAGGTCACACTTAACTAGTGGGAATATTTCATTCATTGTGCGTTTTTTCTTTTTCTTTTTTTTTTTTTTTTTTTTTTTTTTTTTTTAGAATAAAGCATGTTAAAACATAGTTGGTGAAACCTGTAGTTTAAAATGGAAACTCAAAGGGCTACCTCCGACCTTCACGGATTTAGGTCAAACTTAGCTATGAAGGTTAGCAACTTCATCTCCAAGAAAATAATTTAGATCTCCCAAAGACTGAATTGAAGGTATCAAGAGACCTCTTATTTCACATACTGCATTTGGCAAATTGAGCATAGTCCTGCCAAAAAGGACGTGGTGGTAATGTTGGATGGCAAGTTGGACATGAGCCAGCAATGTGCCCTCACAGCCCAGAAATCCAACCATATCCTGGGCTGCATCAAAAGGAGCATGGCCAGCAAGTCAAGGGAGTGATCCTGCCCCTCTGTGCTGTGAGACCTCACCGGGAGTACTGCATCCAGATGTGAAGTCCTCAGTACAGGAGAGACATGGACCTGTTGGAGTGCATCCAGAGAAGGGCCACAAAAATTATCCAAGGGATGGAACACCTCCCTACGAGGACAGGCTGAGAGAGCTGGGGCTGTTCATCCTGGAGAAGAGAAGGCTCCGGGAAGACCTGAGAGCGGCCTTTCAGTATCTAAAGGGGGCTGTAAGAAAGAAGGGGACAGACTCCTTAGCAGGGTCTGTTGCAATAGGATAAGGGGAAATGGTTTCAAACTAAAAGAGAGGAGATTTAGATTGGACATAAAGAAGTTTTTTACGATACAGGTGGTGAGGCACTGGCACAGGTTGCCCAGAGAGGTGGTGAGTGCCCCATCCTTGGAGACATTCAAGGTCAGGATGGACCAGGCTCTGACCACCCTGATCAAGCTGTAGGTGTCCCTGTTCAATGTAGGGAAGCTGAACCTTTAAAGGTCCATTCCAACTCAAATAATTACTTGATGCTATGAAATTGGATTACAATTGCAGCAATGCACCTTCAAACAGCAAGAACTAATGTGACCTGGCATAGTGAGGGAGTCCTTATTATACAATTCTGTTATAATACAGTTACCTCAACCTACTCAGGCACTATCTGTGCATATAATGACAGTTGTTTCCCTGAGTGTTCTCGTAAGAGATCCCACAAACCATTACTGAGCAGCCCAAACAGAGTCATTGGTACAGGAGCAATTGGCTGGAAGGTCAGGTCACCTGTCTTTGTAGCCATGGATGAGAGAAAGTGATTTTTTCTCCCACTCAAAGGACACTGAAGAAGTTATCTGGCTTTACACAGTAACGTTTTCACAGCAGTGGGGCTGTTGGGTGGGCTCAGTGAACAGAGTCAGCTTTGCGCACTTGCAGCCCAGAAAAACAATTGTGTCCTGGGCTGCATCAACTGAAATGTGATCAACAGGGTGAGGGAGGTGATTGTCCCTCTCTACCCCACTCTCAGGAGACCTCACCTGCAGTACTACGTTCAGCTCTGAGGCTCCCAGCACAAGGTCATGGACCAGTCATGATGGTCAGAGGGATGTATCATCTCTCCTACGAAGTCATGCTGAGGGAGTTGGGGTTGTTCAGCCCGGAGAAGAGAAGGCTTCAAGGAGACTTAGATTAGATATAAAGAAGAAATTATTCACTATGAGAGTGGTGAGGCACAGGCTGACCAGAGATGCTGTGGATGCCCCATCCCTGGAGGTGTTCAAGGCCAGCTTGAATGGGATTTTGAACAACCTAGGCTAGTAAGAAGCATCCCTTCCCTATGACAGAGGGGTTGGTACTAGATGACCTTTAAGGTTCATTCTAACAAAAAATGTTCTATGATTCTATGACTCAGCTATGGAATCTGTGGGCTTGTAACAGCTGCTTCTTTGGAAAACAAGCCTTGGAAATGCCTGCGCAACTGAGGGAGTGACTGTGAGGCTGTATTTCTCTTATAAGTAGAAGAAAGGCAAAGCTGGTCACATTATTTCAAAGTCTCTAGAATGTGTAAATAGCTACCACACAGGACAGCATAATGAGAAGTTCAAGCGATGATCATAGCTGGAGAAAAATACAAAAAAAAATGTATATATATATATAAAAAAACAAACAGGCATTTATTTAGATTTTGAGGCACTTCATGTAGTGTTAGAAATATGTCAGATTTACAGTCTTTGAGTAATAGTTAACTAATGTACTTTACCATATATTTCAAATCATTCTTACAGTAAAGGAGGAGAATCATGACTCTTTACCTATTCTGTAGCTGAAGAACATCAATAATGTATAATTTTGAATTTTTTTCAAAATGAATTGGAGCTTAAACTACTGCAATAAGAAGCTGGCATCTTTTCACTGGAGCGCTGTTATCATTGTGTTATATAGCAATGTGAACTACAAAATGAAAAGTTCAAGTCACACAAACACGTAGGTAAGCATTTAGTGAAAATCTATCTGGAAAAGAGGGCATGATTTGTTTGAAGTAATGACTGAGCAGATGTAACAAACATAAACTGATGCCTCTCTACCTCACCTTCAGTGTTCTACTTCAGTTTAATTAATCTTTTTCACCTCCTTAAGTGAAAATTAGCATCCGTGAAAATACAGGTAGCCTTAGAGAATGAATTTGTCTATGTGCTGTGACACACCTGTTACTGTTCTCTGAGCAGCCCCACTACTGTGAATCAGAAAACTGCATAGCTTTGTTCACAGTGCCTTAATTTTGTGTCTGAGACCCATGGGTAGGATAATAGGACAGAGTAAAGTATATACAGAGCATAGTGTAACATAGGTAGCGTAGCATAGAATAAGACAGGAATCAGAAGGCAAAGGTGATAACAACTTTTCTGCCATGCTGTGTAAACCAGGGCATTTGCAGACCTGTCCTTTCTATACATACAAGCTAAACAGCTGCTACCAGCCCAAGCTTGCATGCATCTACATTCAATACTAGTCATACTGCCAAAAAAATAAAGGCACTAAGTCAGTAATGCCCATGGAAGAAGAATGCAGAGAGGCTGCAGAGGCTCGCATCTGTTCACAGCTGGATGTGCTGGATGTCCCACTGAGCTGGTATCCTCTGGCCCTCCTTTGCAGCAGCAGGAGCCAAGCAGCACCCATTTACAGCCATCTCCTGGCCCCACTGTGCCCTGTGGTGGGAGGCAACCTGAAGCAATGGGCAAGGACTCACCTGAAACTTTAAAGCTAAACCTCCACAGCAGAATGCCTATGTACTTTATTACTATTAGAATGAAAAAGGACATTTTGCTGTTTCAGAGGAAGGAAGTCAAAAGTGCAAAATATAAAGTTTATGGAGGAGAAGAAAAAATTAAAGATGCTCTCCCAATGTATGCAAATTAGATGGAATTTGGCAGTGAGGTAAGGATGGAGGTGCTACTATATGCTGACTTCTGACTTACCTTTTATTGTCCTGGCTTACCAGCACCAGGTCCAACATTGCTCAAGTCTTTCTGCAGAGGGTTTGGTACAAAACGAGACTCCTCTGACCTTCCTTAATTCTTCTCTGAACAGCTGACATCCTTACAAGTCATAGGTCAAATTCACCACCATTTGTAGCAGTAACGTCTGTTAGCACCATTCTTTCTACTTTAACAATAGACACTATATAATTTACCATCTCGCTTCCCCAGACTCTCAAGTTTTACAGGTGAGCCTTTCCTTTATGCAGCAGATGGGAAAATACTGCAGCTCCCCAAAGGAAGAGGCCCAGATCATGGCCTGAGTGACTTCATATTTTTATGAAGCTCTTTGTTGGAAAAGTGAACAGCATTTATCTTACTTATACATGAAGTCTGCCTACCACTTACCTGCCACATGCTGCTGGATTTATCAGGACGATGGCAGGATGCAATTGAGATACACTGCCCCCTCACATGCTCACAGCTTGACTTTCATGGAGAAGAAGAAATAGAGATGGAAGGACACTTTATCTTCTGGAGAGTTCAAATCCAGACCTGCAAAAGAATGGAGTCCGGGAAAACATTGTATCTAACAGGCAGAAGGTCTGACAGGTGCACATCTTTTGATATGGCATACATAAGCAGTACAAACCTTATGGAAAAAAATATCAATTTAGGAAATTGCACCAGCTCACAGGAAAGGTACAGGGAAAACATATGCTATTAAAAATATCCTCAGTCAAAGAACACCTCAGGCTGCCCACAGAGTTGTGGTTTCCTCGGCACAGGCATTCCTTTCTTTCTTCCTCTTCCCCCTGCAAAAATATATTTTTCTTGTCTTTACAGTTGCTTACGGAAACATATCAGCCCCTGGCTTAAGCAAGACCCTGTGTGACGTACCTTGCACACATGCCCTACTTTTACTCTCTTCTGGATAGATGCTATTAGTTATTTCTGGACACAAGATGCTTGGTTACTTTAATCTCTCTCAAACTGTCCTGACCTCAGGATGATTTCCAGCCTGCTGCAATGCTGTCATAAGATTTCCACATTAGTAGTCCTCCCTTCCATCTTTCTTTGTGGATGTACACCACCAGCTACACAAGGGACATCTGCTGACACATGACAGATGCTGCTGTCAGAGCCAACCCATGCCCCTGGGAGATACTTTCAGCTAAGGTTCAGCCATGGGACCCAGCTGGAGCCACAACCCCTGCCAGCATGCAGCCCTGACAAGGGGCCCTGGATCAGTAGCTTTCCTTATTCTCACTGAGAGAGCTGCAGAAGCATGGTCAAAAGTATCTATCGCTATTATTTATTGCCCTCTTTCTTCCTTCCATATTAGAATAGAAGCCTAAAAGTATGAACTATTATCTCACATCACTTTGGTATGCCTCAAGGCTCAAGTACCCAGCACAGGAGCAGAAATGAGTATCTTACAGGCACTGTACTGCTATAAGGTATGGTTGACAATTACACAGAAACCCAACTGGTCTTTCCTCACATGTCTAGGAAGGAGTTCCTCAGAGGAAAGGAAAACATTCTGCTCTAAATTTCAATCTTCATGAACATTTCCCTCCCTCTACTGATAGCTGCTTGGAAAATACTACTTTCTGTGTTTCCTTACACAGTAGATATTTAACAAAAGTATAGAGAGAGCTACACCATGTAAGATCTTGCCTTTCTTTTTGTTTCTTAAAATTATGAAGCAGATCCAGTCTCAAACACTGTCCAATAGTTGCGGGAACATAAACAAGCCAGACACATTTGTCTCAGGGATAAGTTCTCAAACATGCTGGGTGATACTCTAGTTCAAGGCATAACGTATCAGAAGAATTAAAATGGCTCCATATAAACACATATTTTTGATTATACACTTTATGCAACATTAGAGATTCAGCTTACATTTGCTGTAACTGTTAATTAAGAACAAGCCACAGATACATTTTTGGACATGAATTTCTCTGAGATAGGAATGCTGAAATCTAATATGCAAGGTCTGGCCTTCTGTCTAACAGAAACGTGCTCAGCCAGAATTGGTCTTGTTAAAAATCTAACATGCTAGATCCAAATCTGGTTTTATTGTTATTCATTATTATTCTGCAATTTCATTCTGTTATTTATTAAGCCTTTGCTTAGTAAAACAACCATGCAATGGCATGCAAATTTTGTTCACGTCCTTTTGTCTTTTTCCTGGGAAGAGATGCATTCCTATGGGCTACTTCTGGCTCCACACATTTCTGAAATATAAATTGTCTGAAGACACTGGGCTACAGGATGCTTAAAAACGGAATGACAGGGTCTACGTTTCAGGTGTCTGAGAAAGGCAGTTTTCATAAATGCAAGAAGCAGACAGGTATACCTGTCCATGTGGCAGTTAACAAAGTTTTTTATGCGGTATAACTTAAGCCACAGTTCCTTCCTTATTCATTCCAGTTTGTTTGGTGACCTGCAGTGCTCAGTGAGATTTGTGTCACCGCTGAAATTCTGCCAGGCCTGTTTCTGAACAGCAGTCCTTGTTCCAACCACATCTTGCCTCTGCTTCAAGGAATAAGTGGGAAAATATCAATTTGAAAAGCTGGAGAGAACTTTTAATTGATATCAACATACCAAGGATATAAGATAGATATGTTTTTCCTTGGACATCTGGGCAGCCCTGGAAGCTCTCTTAGAAAGACTTACTAGAATTACCGATTTAATAGCCAGTAATTAGTGATTTACAATTTGAACTGAAATGGAATTGCATAAAATGCTATGAGAGAGAAAAAATGACAGAAAATTTAAAAATAAATAATAAAGCATAAAAAACAAAAGATTAAAGAAAAAAATGTTTGCATGATAGGCAGAAACAACTATGCTAAGTTGTTTACCGAAGGCATGCTACTTAAGGCACTGCTGTATTAACAATATGTAAAGAATGCCCCTAAATGAGTATGAGAAGACCTTCAAAGACAGAAGAGTGGCAAAATGGAAACTCAAGACTTGGCTGTAAAACAGGATCAAGATAATTCAGAATTAAAGAGTGTCTCATATTAGTACAGTAACATTCAAAACAGAATGGTTTCTACAGACTTTGGTGGGCTTTTGCTCAAACCCCATTATTTTCAATTGGTTCATCCTTGGAAAAAAAGACCTCTATTGTTCAGAAGCAGCTGAGGAAACTCTGCTGTTATGCCCCACTGAGACAATCATCAGGAGAAGGATGTGCTGTACTTTCCTCCCTTCAAGCAATCTCTGGAGAAAACAATGACTGTTTCCAACCACAGATCTCAAAATATTTACAATTTACTTTCTTTGTATACGCAATAATTAGACCTCTGTGTCAATACCCCTTATTTTTAGTTTACTTAACAATATTACTGTACCTATTTATGTCCAAAAGAATCCCTAATTAATCAAATTATCCATCTAGTCTGATTACTGGTGGTAACTGACCCTGGAGATTGATTAATATGTTCTCAAATTATTCAGGAAGGCTACAAAATTTACCCTTTTTGAAACCGCAAAGTGCCTTATGAGGCCCACAGCTGCCTGAGGGTTGAATATAATCAATAATCCATAAAGATAATTGTTCCCACATGATTGGTGAACAACCTCAAGCTGAGTGCATAAGGGCTAACACAGTAATTGATGTTTTGCTGGGTTTCTACACTTAATGCAATTTGCCTTGAACAAGCCAACTCATCCCTTCTGTTGGACAGTAAATATAGATTTAAGCTTTCCTCCAGGGTATTACATATAAAGAGAAAACATACTTCATGCTCTGTTGTTAGTTAAAAGCCTGAGTTTAGCAAAATTTATATTTTAATTGCCCAAAATATTGTAACTAATAACACTAATACTTTACAGGCATATAGTAACTTCCATCTCATATGTTCTTCCAAGTGATTAGCACTGCAGCATTGCTTTGAGGCAGTTAATTATATTTATCCCAATTTCACAGATGAGGAAATCATTACAACGAATGCCATGTGTTCAAAAGCATTGTGTCAGAACTAAAAAGCAGGCAATTGTTTTAGAAATCCTAGGACACTAATTTTTAATTAAAAAAAAAAAAAAGTTTATTGTTTTCAGCTATTTTCAGCTGTTAGTGAGCTCAGAAGACTTAATATCAGGACTTTCTCAGGACTTGGCAGTAAAAAAATGCAAGGAAGCCTAGCATTCTGATGTCATAAAGTTTGAAGCTTGAACAGAAAGAAAAAATATGACAGATTACATTGCGAGAGGATTGCGAGATTACATAGTGAGAGGAAAGTGGTGTCTCAAAATCTTTCAAAGTCAACATTCACAAGAGGAAACCAGGACTCAGATCTCTCTGCATCCACGTCTTTCTTAATTCTCAGACTTCGTTAAATTCATGCTGTGAGAGTTCAGCTTACTCTCTGTTTTAGTCCTCCAGATATTCCCATGCTCTAGAGGAATTCCAGCAACAGCATTTCTGGTTTTAGACTTAATTTTGCAAATGCAGTAGGCATGAAATACATGCAGCACCATCATTTTGTGACTCAGATGTGGGCGTCTTCTCCATGTTTGTGCACTGGCTACCTGTGGGACTCACACGGGCTTTGCTGGGTGACTTCTCCACAAACCCAAAGCTGCAGTGGGCAGGCAGCATCACAGAGCCCAACGCAGGGTTTCTCATCTTGACAGGGAAGGGACAAGTGGAATAAGCAGTTATTCAGAGCAGTCAAGCTCTCAGTAATCTTATTAGAATGCAATACTTCCAAGTACCTTGGCTAAAATCCTTGTATCCTTGTATGCATGTATTACTGCTCACTGCAGTATACAGGGATAACTCCTGAAGCTATTTTAATTTGAAGAGATCCTCAGAGACTCAGAGAGAGGGAAAGAAAGAGTGAAACAAAGCACACAGTGGATGTTTCCTCTTTCTGGAAGAATGAGGATCATAACTGAGCGCAGGAAATGCTGTAAACATAAAATTCAATTATTACCAAAACAACTAGAAGTCTTACCAAACAATTGTAAATGTACTAAACCTTTAATTACATATATACACTCAAAATCTAAAAAGAAGGAATAACCTCATGAGAAGCCAGGAAATAACTGAAACCTAGTGATGCCTTTTGGAAGAAAGCAAATCTGATGCTTACTTTTTTTCCTTTAGCATTTTTCCTGTATTTTTGCCGTTTCATTCTCCTTGAGATTTGCAGACACTAATTTTTTGTTTTTCCCGGACAATATTTCATCATGTTTAGGAGAGGAGAAAAAGGGTTGTGCTTGACTTTACTCATCTTAGGTCATATCACAATCCCAAAGATTTTCAAAAAGGTTTTTTTGCTCCCTCTTCCCAACAAGTCTCTAAGCTTTTCCTCTCAAGAGTATCTTGTTGCTGCATCTCTTGTACATTGAAATTTGATTGGTCAGGTTTATAATAATAGCAGAAATCAGACAATTCCCTACTTGTTCCAGGTCTTTACAGGTCTTTGTGTTGACTTGTCAGAAGGAAAATAAAATACAAAAGAACATACTAGCCTGCACAATAATAATTCATGACAAAAAATGCTTTAAAATTAACCAATGATGAAAGTACCAGCTAGAGAAGGAGTACTGTCATTCAGGCCCTCAAAATATTTAAATGTTATTACAGACCAAATGTGAAGGATTACATCAGCCTCCATCAGCAACAGTAGAGCTGTGCCAATCTCTGAACTGCAAAGAACTGATTTATTATGGGGAAAAAACCCTATTCATCTTCTTCTGTGGTTGTAAGTCAAACACCAGGAGAAGACTATGGTCTATTTTGGCTGAGGTTGCACCTTAATATGTTGAAGTAACAAAGTATTTTCCTATGATTATGAATTCTGAACTCACAGACTCTTTTATTATCATCTCAACTTCCCTCTTTTAAGCTCTCTTGAGGAAGTGTGAGTCTTTCTATTAATTCCATACTACAAAATAAAAAACATTGGATGATATAGACTAATAAACACCAAAAGACGTTAAGTTGTTGGTACCTTTTGTGGCAAGAAGAAAAGATAAATACTTGCTGAGATATGTTACCAGTGGTGGCATGAATTTAAGAAAGGGACAGACTCTTCAATAGGCTCTGTTGTAATAGGATAATGGGAAGCTCAGCTGTGATAGGATAAGGGGAAATGGTTTCAAACTAAAAGAGGAGAGATTTAGATTGGATATAAGGATAAATTTTTTACAGGAAGGGTAGTGAAGCTCTGGTACAGGTTGCCCAGAGAGATGGTGGATGCCTTGTCCCTGGAGACATTCAAGGCCAGGCTGGAAGGGGCTCTGAGCAACTTGATCTAGCTGTAGGTGTCCGTGTTCATTGCAGAGTAGCTGGACTAGATGACCTTTAAGGGTCCCTTCCAATCCAAATGATTCTATATTTTTCCTAGGTTCGAGATTCTCTCTGCCATTTATCTTTACATTATGTTGCCTTCTAGATACAGCAGATTTTAGACTCTGCAATTATATGTAAAAAATATCCACAAAATGTAAGATTTAAACTAATTAAGGCCAAAAGTATGAGTCGCAGTATTCCCTAGTGCTGTCACCTTTCTGCTTTTCAGCACATAAGACTATTTAATTGCATGTCAAATAATAGGAAAGCCTCCTGACTATTGTATTCCACATAGCTATTTTAACCTCTCTAATAACTTAATTGCAGATTCTTTTTTTCTATATACTAGTAGTTATGACAACCCGAACCAATGGAAATGTTTCTTACCCACCATAAAATTTTCTCCATTGTCTTGAGGGAAAACTGTAATAACACAAAGTTCATGGAAGTAAAAGAAATACATCTTAAGTAAGTATGAATGATGAAAAAAATACAGATTTTGTTTGGGAAAATCAATACTTTCAGAGTAGATTGGATATATTAATGTGGCCTAGGAATTCTTTATCACATTATGGAGCAAAGTTTAAATGTTTTATGTGCACAGGTATATCTACTGAAGCCATTAGATTTTCAGGTTTTTTTTATTTTTTTATTCTGTAAAAAAAGAACATAGTTTTCCCAAATAAATTTGTATGCAATATTGGGCTGTTTCCTTATTACAAAATAAAAGATATTTAGAAGAATAAAAAAGTCATATCTTTGGAAATTCTGATTTCTGTTTCTGGCCCTGCTATGTGTATTTTAGGTAAAATAGTCATGGCTAGACTGGTCTTTATTGGTGCATATTTACAGGAACAGAATAACATGAAATAAATGCCTCTAATGCAGTGAAGAGAAGGAGAATGAAAAACTCATTACAGAAAATGATGACAAAAGAATTCAAAGATAACTGTGGGTTATAATGTTTAAGTGTAATTTGGAGTTTTACTATTAGCTTTCTCTTTGATAGTCCTCTGCAGATCCAAAATCAGTCCTATCTGATTCCAGCCTTCACTTTTCACCCCAGGAGCTTCCTGACCTGGATGTGACTGATATTCAGGAATTGTCTCTGAATTTCTCCTCCATGGGCTGGTCCATCCTCCCATTTAACCCTTAGCATCCACAACAGCCACAGGTACTTTGTTCACAGGTTGACTACACTAGGTGAAAAATATCTCTTTTTGTTTGATTGATTTTAAATTGCCTTGTATACTCAAATTTTGCTACTACTTTTATTGGGAAAGGTGGTGGATGTATCAAGCCCTAATCCTCCTCTTCATACCTGTCATGGTGCTTTGGGCTTCTGTCTTATCCCCTTCCACACAAGTCTCTTTCCCAGCCTGAACAGGCAATTGATGCTCAAGTGGAAGTTGTTCAACGCACATACTCATTTTTGCTGCCCTTTACAGAACATTCTTCATCTCTAACATCTCCTTTTGAAGATGAGGACACCAGTGTTCTATGTTGTACTTAAAACGTGGGTAAACCATGAATCTTTATAACGGCATTGTGACATTTTTTATTTTGTTCTTTATTTCCATGTAATGATTCCTGACACTTCCAGTTGTCTCTTTGACCACTTCTGGATATCAAGACTGACATTTTCATGAAAATATTTATTGTAACTTCAAGATCTTACTCTTCACTGGTAATGGTCAGCTAAAAGGCCATCATATCATGTGCAAATATATGGTTGTTGTGTTTGTTTTTTTACCTTTCACTTTCATACTTTTATTTATCTACATTGAATTTCACCCATTTTTTTTGTTCAATCATCCAAAGATCTTTCTGCTAGTCTTCACATTCAGCCTTTGCCCTCAGTCCCACTACTAATAATTTTTGCATCATCAGTAACCTTTGTCATGTTATTGTTTGTCTTCTTCTACAGATTTTTTATGAATATGTTGAACAGCCCTGGTGCCCATTTGATATAAATTTACCAGTGCCTCACTCTCCAGTCACTCTTTCTGACTTCTAGAATCCTAGCTTTTAAACAGTAAGTCAACAAGAAAAGGAGAGGAGAGGAGAGAGGAAAAGATTTCACTGTGGATATTTTTAATAAATTTTCATGCTATTCAGCATAAAACTGTTCTATCACATGCTCAATGTTTACTAGCAGATGTGACAAAATACTCCTTGGAGCAAAATTCACAACTTTTAAAAAGCAATAGTTAAGAGAGAATTGTAAGTGTACCAAAACAGCTGTGTGTCTTAAATTGGTCTTCATTTAAGTAATCAGCAAGGAGTTACTATTATAGCATACACCTGTGTTTGTATTGTGTTCTGTTTACATACACATACTTTATCCTTAATGATAAAGTTGCTTGTTAGTAGGAAGCAGGCAAATAGATACATGGACTACAACTACCTAGGAGCATCAGCTATGACTACCACCTCAGAAGGGGAAAGTTTTATAACAAACTCTAGATTCCTTCCAGAAACTTGGCCACAAGGGATACAGAGACAGCTGAGGCACTCAATGATTTCTTTTCCTGTCTTCATTGGCAAGGGCTCTAGCCGCACCACCCAAGCTGCAGAAAGAAATGGTAAAAACAGAGAGAAGGAAGATCTTCCCACTGTAAGTGAAGAGCAGGTTTGAGACCTAAAGAACCTGAAGGTGCACAAGTCCATAGGACCCAATGAAATCCATCCACAACTTCTGAAGGAACTGGCAGATGAAGTTGCCAGGCTGCTATCCATTACATTTGAAAGGTCATGGCAGTTTGGTGAAGTTCCCACTGACTGAAAAAGGGGAAACATGACACTCATTTATGAGAAGGGAAAAAAAGAAGATTCAGGGAACTACAGGCCAGTCAGCCTCACCTCTGTGCCTGGCAAGATCTTGGAGCATATTCTTCTGAAGGCCCTACCAAGACACAAGGATAATAAAGATGAGCTGATTGGTGGTAACCAGCATGGCTTCACCAAGGTCAAATCATGTCTGACAAGCTTGGTGGCCTTTTATGATGGAGTTACAGCATCAGTGGATAAAGGAAAAGAAACTGACTGGACTTGTGCAAAGCATTTGATTCTGTCCCACATGACATTCTGGTCACCAAATTGGAGAAAAATGGATTTGATGGATGGACCACTCACTGGCTGAATGGTCGCACTCAGAGTTGCGGTCAATGGCTCCATGTCAAAGTGGAGACTGGTGATGAGCGGCACTCCTCATGGGTTGGTGCTGCTATTTAACATCTTTGTAGGTGACATGGACATTGGGATCAAGCACACCCTCAGCAAGATCACAGATGACAACAAGCTGAATGGTGCCGTTGACATGCTAGAGGGAAGGGATGCCATCCAGAGGGACCTGGATAGGCTTGAGAGGCGGGCCCCATGCCAACCTCATGAAGTTCAACAAATCCAAGTGCAAGGTCCTGCACCTGGGTCGGGGCAATCCCAAGCACAGATATAGTTTGGGCGTAGAATGGCTTGAGAACAGCCCTGAGGAATAAGGATTTAGAATGTCATTTGATGAAAGATTCAACAGGAGCTGACAATATGCACTTGCAGCCCAGAAGGCCAACCATATCCTGGGTTGCATCAAGAGCAGCGTGACCAGCAGGTCGAGGGAGATTATTCTGCCCCTCTACTCTGCTCTCGTGAGACCCCACCTGGAGTACTACATCCAGTTCTGGAGCTTCCAACACAAGAAATACATGGAGCTGTTAGAGCAGGTCCAGAAAGGGGCAATGAAGATGATCAGAGGGCTGGAGTATCTCCTCTATGAGGACAGCCTGAGAAGGCTGGGGCTCTTCAGGCTGGAGAAAAGGAAGCTGGAGAGGGACTTTTTATAAGGGTATGTAGCGACAGGACAAGGAGAAATAGTTTTAAACTGGAAGAGGGTGGATCTAGACTCAGTATTAGGAAGAAATTCTTTACTGTGAGAGTGGTGAGACACTGGAACAGGTTGCCCAGAAAGGCTGTGAATGTCCCCCCAAAAAGCATTCAAGGCCACACTGGATGGGGCTTTGAGCAACCTGGTCTAGTGAGAGGTATCCCCTGCCTATAGCAGGGGAGTTGGAACTAGATGATCTTAAAAGTCTTAAAAGTCTGATTCTATGATTCTATGAAAATGTGCTAGGGCTGACTGGTAACAAGAATTTATTATTCACACACAATTCTGTATACTAGACTTTTTAAAATTCTTTAAAATTGAAGGATCATCATTCATCATGAATCACAGAAAATTAAGGTTTCTGGGGAAAAAAAAAAAGGGATCACTAGAAAGTTCTGAGATGCTCAGAATGCTGCATTTCAATTGTTCTGCTCAGAATTTTTATACATCAATATTTAAATGACAAAAGAATATATGACATTGTATAGAGACATACAAAATGTTATGCAATCATCTTATTGTCACAAAAAGAATCAACAAAAAAATCTTTTAAATAAAATGTTCACCTTTTTCCTATTCAAAGATTTGCAAACATACAGCACTTTCCAATTGAACACCCTTACATCAGCAGAATATATTATTTTCTAAGAAAACTATTCCATTTAAAAAACAAAAAGTAGATTTCTTATCTGATCACTTAACTTGACTATATTCATTCAGTATCAGACCACTTCACAAACTTTTCTTATCTATGCTCTTTTTTTCTTACCTGTGACAAGTACTTTCCCTCTTATACTTTAATTTCTGGAATCATCCACGGGGAAGGATTTGTATGGAGATAACTTGCTTTATCTCCCAGAAAGGCAGTTCATAAATTTACTGTGGAGGTTTTGTTGCAGAAAATTTTAACTAGAAATATCCAACAAAAGGTGGGATTCAACTAATCCATGTTAACCATTTAGATTTTTTGGTGAGTGGAGAAACCTCCTCTCTAGAGAGAGAGTAGTCTATAGATTTATATAGTGCAGTGTGCTGTGATGCTGAACAGCAAAGGTATGTAACAAGGTAGGGGGGGAGAATATCAGATAGAACAAACCCATTATTTTGACAGAACTGAATATGGAGTGTAATTCTGTCCTTCCACTCCAAGAAAGTGACTGCATATCGTTGGTGATGGTGGGTTCAATACTGCTGTTGTTCTTGAATTAGAAGGCAGCTATTCCATAGAAAGTGCTGAATCAAACCTTGCCTCACAAATTAATATTTAGGACAGGAGTAGGAAGTCAAGAAGAAAAGGAAGGAAATCAGCATGGCTAAGTAAGGACCTGCTGGTCAAACTGAGGGGAAAGAAGGAAACATACATGCAGTACAAGGCCTGAGAAGAATACAAGGGTACTATCCAGACATGCAGAGATGGGATTAGGAAAGCCAAGGTGCAGATGGAACTGTACTTGGCAAGGGATGTGAAACACAACAAGAAGGGGTTCTACAGGTACCTTGGTCAGAAGAGATAGACAAAGGAGAGTGTACCGTCTGATAAATGAGAAAGAAGCCACTCTCCATCATATTTGAAAAGTTATGGTTGTCAGACAAAGTCCCCAGTGACTGGAAAAAGGGAAACACCACTCTCATATTCAAGAAAGGGAGAAAAGAAGACCAGGGGAACTACAGGCTGGAGAGACTCACTTCTCTTCCTGGGAAGAACATGGAACAGATCCTCCTGGAAGAGATGTTCAGGCACATCCAAGATGAGAAGGTGATCTGAGACAGCCAGCATGGCTTCACAAAGGGCAGATTATGCCTGACCAATGTGGAGGCCTCCTAACAATAGAGTGAGAGCATCAATGGACAAAGGAAGGACAATTGGTGTCATCCACCTGGACTTGTGCAAGGCCTTAGATGCAGTATCATGCCACATCCTTATCTATGAATTGGAGAAATATGGATTTGAAGGCTAGACTATTCAGTGGATAAAGAATTGGTTGGATGGTCGTAGCCAGAGGTTTGCTATCAATAGCTTTATTGCCAGGTGGAGGCTGGTCACAAGTGGTGCCCCCCAGGGGTCCATCTTGGGACCACTAGTCTTCAACATCTTTATCAATGGCATAGACAGTTTGATTGAGCATACACTCAGTAAGTTTGCTGATGACACTAAGCTGAGTGGTGCAGTTGACAGAACAGAAGGATGAGATGCCATTCTGAGACATAGGCTTGAAAAGTGGGCACATGAGAATCTAATGAGGTTTAACAAGGTCAAGTGCTAAGTACTGCACCTAGGTTGGGGCAATCCCAGATATGAGTACAGACTGGGAGAAGAATTCATTGAGAAGTTCTGGTGGACAAAAATTGGACATGAGCCAGCAGTATGCACCTGCAGCATGGAAAGCCAACAGTATCCTGGGCTGCATCAAAAGGGAGGTGGCTGGCTGCGCAGGGATGTGATGGTCTCCCTCTACTCTGCCCTCATGAGGCCTCTTCTGGAGTACTGTGTCCTGGCCTGGGGCCCCCAGCACAAGTTGTTGGAGAGGGTTCAGAGAAGGGCTGGAGCATCTGTCCTATGAAGACAGGTTGAAGAGTTGGGCTTGTTTAGGCTGGAGAAGAAAAGGCTCTGGGGAGAACTCATTGTGGTCTTCCAGTACTTGAAGGGATCTTATAAGCAGGAACAGGAGCAGGTTTTTACATGATCTAATAGTGATAGGACAAGAGAGAATGGCATTAAACAAAAAGGGGATATTTAGATTAGATGTTAGGAAGAAAATCTTTACTCAGAACAGGGTGAGGCTGCCCAGAGAAGCTGTGAATGCCTCATCCCTTTTCAACTCAGTTGAAACATTTTCTACCTTCCTGCCAATAACGTATTCACTGGAAACCAGGGGGAAGGAACTATTCCTGGAAAGGCTTCTGAATTATGTAGTTTAATATATTTTCTTACTGCTGTCACTTAATAGCTTTCTTAACTGAATGGGAGTTTTTCCTGTACAGCCATGCTAGGTATTCCTGAGGGAGCACAGAATTGCTCCTCAGGAGACCTGAAATGACACTGTGAATAAATCCAGCCATAAGACAGGCCCTCTGTGTGTTAATAACCTGTTAATGATGGCTCTCCTGGGAGTGGCCAGGCATCGGGCACGTGTTCATAGAAAAGTCCTATAGCAAGGCAATGAGAAAAATAGGAGTGGATGCCTTCGTCTGCACAACGCTTCTCCTCTCTCTATTTCCCTGCCCTCCCCAGGGAAGAACTCATAACTGGAAAAGCACGGAGATTTGCTTATCTCACTTTTGCATCTTCTCTGTCCTGGGGAAGGCCTGAGAGTACCTGGTAAAGACACTAAATGATGCTGACTCCACTGCTGCTGTCAGGGAAGATAGCCTGAAGCACAAGCAATAAAGAAGCCTCCAGAGGACCCTGAGAATGGAGGAATGGTAGGAGCCTCTGTACCCCCAAATCAAAATCATCTGAAGTCGATGTTCTAAGGCACAGTCTTCTGTGTTTAATTAAAGAAATAATCAAATATATATCATAAACCTATGTTTACCTCTAAGATACCCTTGCACAGGATGAAGTTTAGAAGGAAAATTGCTTGTATGCAATTAGTACAATTTGTTCTGACCTGGCTGTCTGAACCAGTCAGTCACAGTGCATGTGAGCTGCCAAGGAGCAGTGGAAAATAGAAACATCCATTGATCAACAGATGGATTTAATAGGCTTTGAGAGTGAGATTCTCCCAGTAAAAATATATTTGGGACTTAGCACATCAGATGGGCATCATGTCTCATTTCAAATCCACCCTTACCTTTGTCTTCGAGTCTGGTGGAAGGATGGATTTCCATGTCATGATATCCCTTGCAGAAGGTGAAAGGTGATGATAGGAAATGTGTTGCTCATATCTTCTAGGCACTGGTCACTTCACAGCCATCAAGAGCTACCCAGAGACAGACAGTGTCAGAGTGGTGGCAGGGCTGGCAGCCTTCACAGGCCTTGGCAAGCACTCTTGAGCCCCAGCAGTGAGGACGGAGCTCCTGAGTTTGCCAGTTCCATGTCCCCACACGCCTGCACGTCTGTACACCCAGCAGATGTCCAAACTGTTTTCATTAATGTTTTTACAATGGCAACACATAAAGCAGTAAGTGAGCATGCTGTTAAGTCTGTTACAGGGATTTACATACATTCCTTTATAATAGCATTATAGATGCAACTAGTAAATATGCACTTTAATTTTAACAGCCATTCTGTGATCTTTTCAAACTCAGTTATTTTAGGCAATAAAAGCATTCTGTCTCCCTTTAAACCAAAGAAAAATTTTCTACTGTATAGAGCCTCATGGGTCAGAAGACCCTTCCCCTACTCCATCCCCGAGTGCTGTCATCTTTCATGTGAATATCAGATTGCCTTTTTCTGTATAAGAGTTAAAATGGTTCAAAATACTAGATCACGCATTCAGTTTCTGATTTCTCCTTGGCAACATGCCCAGGCACTCCATATCATGCATCTCCCATGACCACCTAGAACTTCTGCTTGCTGGATGTACACAGCTGTCTCCCTAGCACTCTTTTATCTTGAGTCATTCTGGCCTTTGCCTGTCATAACCACTTACAAAAACCAGCAGCACTTTTCAATAAATAAGGAGATAATAACATGAGAGAATGAAATTCTTTATGGCTGCATGCTGATGTTTTTGTCTCAAAAAATAATGCATATCTACCTTGTTTTTTAAGTCTGAGTTAAAGGTATGTTATGTTTATGTTTAGCAGATGTCTGTTTACAGTATTTGATGCATACTTCACTTGCATGTTCAAAACCTCACTTTTGTTATCCGTACGTTTCTTCTTGATTGAAGGAAATGTTAAACAATATTGAGCAGAAAAAAAAAATGACAACACTAAGTTGATTTGCAAAATAATATGTCATTTAGTAACAGTATATACCCTGCACCACTGCATCTGAAACTCTGAACAGTTGGGTGGCTTTGTATTTGCAGAAAATATTTTAATTCATTATATAATGCTGACACATGAATGATAGACAGGCATGTGAAAAGCAGGAACTGAAGATTCAAAAAGAATAAAGAGAAGATTAAACATCACATTGCATTCCAATGAAAAGGAAAAAAGAAAAAGGATAAAAAAGGGGAAAAGCTACTAAGGCGGGTGTCTGCTCCCATGACTAGCTATTGCTTGCTCTTCAGGAGCAGAGAGATAAAATGGAAGAAAGAATCACAGCTACATGAAAAGCAGATTTGGGATGGCTGAATAGCATCATAAGGAGCAAGCACCCTGTTCTACTTAAAAAGAAGAAAATGTCATATTTTTCATATTGCTAATGATGGCACATGGTGTACAAACAAAGTGACAGTAATAATCTGCATCTGCATTCAGCCATCCTTGTGCTTGGAGTGTGGGTGCTACAGCTGTCACTTTTGGGCCCAGATGTAGCTCCGAGAGCCTCCCAGGGCCCTGAGATGCCCTGCTCTGCTCAGCTTCAGGGCTTCTTGGATGATAATGAAAGTTTTTGCATTGGTAAACAGCAGAAGCAAAGATTCTGAGGAAACATTTGTATTTCAGAAAATATGTGGAAGTCCAACTGTATCCTGGGCTGCATCAAAAGAGAGGTGGACAGCAGGAAAAGGGAGGTGATTTGTTTTCTCTGCTCTGCCCTCATGAGACCCCATCTGGAGTACTGTGTCCAGGCCTTGGACCTGAGCACAGGGAAGTCATGGAGCTCTTGAAGCAGGTCCAGAGGAGGGCTATAAAGATGCTCAGAGGGCTGGAGCACCTCTCCTGTGAAGAAAGGTTGAGGGACCAGGGCCTGTTTTATCTGGAGAAGAGAAGGCTCTGGGAGGACCTCACTGTGGCCTTCCAGTAATTGGAGGGAGCTTATAAATGGGGGGAGAACCAACTTCTTACACGGTCTGATAGTGACAGGAGAAAAGGAGAGCGGCGTTAAAGTAAAAGAGAGGAAATTTAGGTTAGATGTTAGGAATGCATTTTTTACTCAGAGGGCAGTGAGACACTGGCACAGCTGCCCAGAGAAGCTGTGGATACCCGATCCCTGGAGGCGTTCCAGTCCAGTTTGGATGAGATCCTGGGCAGCCTGATCTGGTGGGTGGCAACCAGCCCATTGCAAGGGGGTTAGAACTGGATGATCATCCAACTCAAGTCTTTGTAGAATTCTAAATACGATAAAACATTTCTACTAATAAAGAGTACACAGGTATGTTTTTTTGCAGCTGATAGTGCTGTAAGTAAAGCATCTGAAATATATTCTAAAAGCTAATTAGTGTGACAGGTTAGTCAAGTGTTTTGAATTCAGTTATCTGAGCAGTCAATTGGACCTATCTATCATTTCAAATCCTCGAAGCCTTCCCTAAAATAATGGCTATTCTTTGCGTGAATGTTTATGTTCAGTACTGCACAGAAACATATTTTAAGATCCACTTTGTAAAGCTAATGAAAACTTTGAAAAATTGGTAATGATAGAATAGAAAGCAGCAAAGTAATTTTCTTTTATTACTGTCGTTTATAGGCCTCAGCTGAAATCAAATGCCATTACACTAGTTACTACACGAGTGGGCAGGAAGCACTACTTCCCTCATGAAGATCTTACTATCTGAGATTATAAAGTAGACAAGATTGATCTCATGTAACTTTAGCCACATAAAAATTTGGATTGAGAGATGAAACAGTTGTCAGGGCTCCTCCAAAGCACAATGGAATGGCAAAACCTCTTCCATAGATAAATATTTTATTTCACCCACCTCAGACATCTCTCATAAAATGAAGAACATTACACTATGCAGCTTTCTAATTCTTCCAGTCTCTTTCCATTAAATATATAGAGACCATCCTCTCAAATTTGATTTCATCTGAATTCATAAAGTCACTGATCTCTGTGGCAAAGTTATCCTGATATTTGTTCATTTCTCAGACACAATTGAATTGTTACATTTTGACTTGGGTCCTTCAGTGCTCTTAGAGTAAATAACACAATATACAATTATAATGCTAAGATTCAATACCTCTAACTAGAAGCTGAAAAATGACAAGAAGCATCAGGAAGCAAATATGTAGAGTGAGTTATATTTAAAAAATAATAATATTGAAAATGGTGAAAATCTAGAAAATTTCCACCCCCCACAAAAATCTATAGAACAGTTGGAAATCAAAGAAGGACCTCAGACAAGCTGAAAACATGGAAGGTACAAGTTAGGTTCTCCACTACCTAAGAATAAGCATCATCTGAGATTAGTGTGCCATTATGTCTGAGACCAAACTGATACTGAATATTTTCCATAGACTTGTCCAGATCTTACAGTTTGTGGAACAAAGAGTAGAAGAAGCAAAATGACATATGGCTATAACTCAGGAATTTTTATTTGTTCATTATTATGACCATATCTGTTTTCTTTTTTCTTACACACTACTGGAGTGAAAGTCAGAAAAAATAATTGAAAATTTACAAGAATTTCACAGGCAAGTCCAAAACAGGAGGTCTGCTTGAAGTCCTAGATATAGTAAGGAGAGACATGTTTCCTTTGAAAGCTGTTGAAAATGAAACTCTCACTGAAAAAAAAAATAAATAAATAAAGGGAAAAAAAAGGGAAGATTCCAGAACGCAGAGAAGTCTTCTCAAAGCTGCACTTAGCATTAGTATAATGGTTTTAATAATAGCAAATTCTTGTCAGGTTTCTGGTAATAATTCTGTATCCTTGGGAATTAGGTAACAATGGTAGCACTTTTTTTTTTAAGCTAATTTGCCTGCAAGAAAATTTGACTTGGTCCTTTCTTCCCCAGTCGAATCCTACTGGTTCACTGTGAGATGAGATGCATGCAAAATGGCTAAAACTGAAACAGCATTAAATAGTTTAGGAAATCAATACAAAAATAACAGAAATACCAAGCCACAAGCTTAATGGCTGCTGCCGTGAAGTTTCACGGTACACCATTTGGTACATTTCTCCATATTACCTTATTGCTTTTTTTAAGGCCTGTCTTTGCAGTTCACAAGCACCAAGGCTGTTGTGCTCAAAAGACACGTTAATATGCAAGCTTTTCAAGGTGCAAACCTTGTCTTTATTGCCATGTGGCACACAAGACACTCTTAGCACTATACAAATATTAACTGAGAAAACGTAATAATAAGTTCCCCACAAAAGCCATATTGCTGTGGATGTATAGATCTTCAAATGTCTTCCATTAAAACGGACAAAGAAGAAACACATTAAGCAGCCAGCTCTCACCCCTGCAGGGCTATCCTTAAGGGACTACCCAATACCATCACATCTTTTACTGACACCAAGCATTAACAACATCTGCAGTACTTTCAACAACGTTATCATCAACTTTGGTGCACACATCAAATAGCTGAAAAGGACATGCTGAACATCAACACATAAATGTGCTTTACAACATGGCTGGGGTAATGGAGCGCCTAATTCTGGCACTGCTTCTAAGATGATAAAAATCTCAGTAGTGGAAGAGATGTATTGAGCAAAATAGAGGTCACAGTCAAGAAACATCAAGGTTCTTTACGGAATTTGTTGAATTAAATGAATCCTACTGAACTACAAAACACAAGGAATTCATCTAGTTCAATCCATGCCTGAGGTCAAGTAGGAGAAACTCAGACAGAACAAATCAATTTATTTCCAGACAGGTCTAAATTTTTGAGAGACACCTGGACCACTGCTGCTGTTCAGGGTATAGAGTTACTACCACTTTGATGGAGACTATTAATCCCAAGGCTCAGTGCAGCACAGAATAGAAGGAAAATGTCTTTCCCAAAAACCTCTCTCCAAAAAGAATCAAGTGCTTGTCTTTCACTCCCAATTTAAGGGCTTTTATGCTGCTTTGATGTTTTAAATAGTATCAAGGAAAATGTGAGCCCTGCAGTCTAAACCAGGCAAAGCCCAGGCAAGCAGAGGTGACTGTCCCCTTCTCTCTGGGGTGCAGACACCTAGGGTACAATGCTTCTCAATCTGTCTCCACAGTTGCCTATAGTCAGAGCTGTAGGGAGATATCTTCTTCTTTTTTGTGTGCTCTGCCTTGCATGGTCTTGTAAACCTGGTTTAACTCCATTACATCAGGACAGTAACATAAAACTGAGTGTGAATGAGGTCAGATGGACACATCTCTCAGCTAATGTGTAAAATGCACACTTGGTTTCATATCATTGATCTGATCCACCATTCTGCAATTAACAATCAAACATTTTTTTAAGAGTCTGACATCCAGACCCAGTATTTCAAATCAGGAAATAAAATACTATCCAATCACATTAAGGAAATGGAGAGCATGAACTGAAACTTAATATCTAATGACATTATTAATATCCACGGTGCATATTCAGATTACAAAATTCTTGAATGACTAAAGTAGTTTGCAAAAAAAGATCTCTGATTTCAGCTTACTCAGAGACTGAGGGACAAGAGTCTTCATGCAAAAAGAAAGGTTTCACACAGAATACGTACTCTAACAAGGAACCAGGATCCTGCATCTGAAAAAGTCGGGATGGGCACTAGGTCCTCCAGTGCTTCAAAGGAGATAAAATAAATAGAGCTAAAAGAAAAAAAAGAGGAAACAATGGGCAAGATCTATCCTGTACTGTCTTGATATCCATTGTGGACTGTGAATTGAAATCTCTCTTTGCAGGCAGTGGAGGGATTGAAAAGTGAAGGATGGAGCCAAGTAGGAGATGCTCTCCAGAGCATCCTTCTACATAAGCCTTGTCCTAGAGGCAGTCACTAGGGAATTCCCACCCTTCTGAGGGCTTGATGCTGGTCAGAACAACAATACTTCTGCCCGGAGTGCTGAGTCTTGGCTAAGGGGAGGAACTCAAACACACAGCACTCACTTATTTCAAGCTACAAAATGAGCAATGAGAGGGCACCACCACTTTGCATGGTGATCCTAGTAGGAGAGCATGCATCTGCGTGGCAGCTGAGATCCTGACCCCATGTTCTCCTGCCTGATGGGGTTGTATATAAATGAGTGCACAAATGCAAAGGACTTTAGAGTTACTTGGATGGAGGAAAGAGGAGAGAGATTCTAACTACTTTTTGGACAGCCAGAAGGGAATATTCACAAGCCAGAAAGACCTAGAGTGAAGGCCTCTGCTTCAAAGTTAGGTCACACAGGTGGGAGAAGGGAGTTCTGTTTCCTGAATATGGCTTTTATCCAATAAAGATCTAATGTAATATGCGTAAGCAGTCCAGGGACTTTTGTTGATCATTGCCTTAACTGACTAAAGTGCAAGGATACTGTTCTAAGTATTGATTTTTGAATCAAATTAGTGCCTGGTATTTACCCTCCATATGTTTATTCCTCTGTTGTGCAAGGACCACTAATGGCACACAGGGATAGCATTTAATTCATAACTTTATTGCCCTGCTCCTTCTCCAAATATGCACAGAACGCATCACACTGTCATTGTCTCATAACTATTAATAACCAAATGAGGTGGGGAATTTTTTCAGTCACCTAATCTGCTTTGCATTAAGGGGAATCAGTTCATTTATTTTCTGCATTGCTTCAAATTTATTCTCTGACTGCATGAAAATAGCCAAATCTTTCTCTGCCTCAATGTCCCAATTAAAAAACAACAACAACAACAACAACAACAAAACAAACAAACAAACAAACAAACAAAAACAAAAAAAACCCAGTGTGATGAAGACTTTGGAAGTTTAGGGCCAGAGGCAGCAGCAATTAGACCACTGAAGTCTCACTTGGTGCAGAGAAGGCTGCAGCATCTCTGTCCTGACAAGCTACTTCTGCTACCTCTTACTCTGACATTTCCACTAGCTCCTCCAGCTCCTCGACCTGAGAAGTGAGTCTGGGATTTGGTCCTAATTAATAAGTGGAAAAAAGCATACACATTTCAGAAGAATCTCATCATGCAAAAGGAAAAAATCTTGTTACAGTACACTCCAAACAGCTCAGGCTATTCAAGGTTATCACATTTATATTTATTAAATGAGGCAGCATTCACAAAATGTCAGTGTTGCAGCCAAGACATAAACAAAGTTACCCGAGACATAGTCCAGAAGCAACAAAATGTTTTATGACACTTCCTGTTTTCAGAGTTCTCTTTTCTCATTTCTAATGATCCTTAATAAGAGAATGTACCAACTTGCATGCACAGCCATCTCCAAGCTAGCTGCTCCATACGAATGCCTTTTTCAACAAAGGGAAGGAACATAAAGCAAGGTGGCATAGTAAAAATCAATGACAAACTTCTTAGCTTAAAATGTAGTTAATTATACTCTACCATAGCATCTTCATCTCCAGTAGGTTTTAAAATGTTTATTTTTCAGATGAAAATGACTTTTGTAAAATAGATATAAATTGGATTCCGTTACTTATCCAATGATTTATTTAGTGAATTGATAGTAAAAGGAAGCAGGTATAACAGTGTGGACCTGAGGCAGCTGGAGGTTTTGAGAAAGCAGGCTGCGGGAATTTTCTTTGTGCAGAAATGTAGAAATTCTGAAGACAAGGCCTTTCAGAGCAAAAACAATCTAAACTGAGGGAGCTATGCAAAGAGGTTTCCCTCACTACTGGTTCAAGTGACAAGACAGCTGGAAGAAAAAAAAAAAAAAAAAGAATTTGGCTTATTTTCGTCTGAAAAATAGCAAAATATGGCACCTGAAAACATACCATAATTGCAAACGCTAATATTCCAAGATCACTGAAAATAAGCACAGATCAATAGATGATTTTAAAAATAGGCACAAAATACATAAGCCTTGTTGAATACGGATGTGATTCCAAACCTCAAACTGTGAAATCCGCTGGGCAAGGTTTTGAAAATGGATCTGAAGTTGCCAATACATCAGGATCATGCTTTAATGAATTTTTACACAAAGAATTGGAGCGCATTTGCTTCAGGATTTTCATACACATCACCACCGAGGACAAAATTACTAAATTTTAAGACAATGTATTTGAAAAAAGTCTGTAGTGGTAGGAAAAAAAAAAAAAAAAAAAAAAAAAAAAAAGGTTACTTCAGAACCTGGAATTTATCCTGAGCTATGGCTCTTTTAATCAAAATTTAAACAGCAAAATCAGCATTTCTTCCATTGACTAATAATGTGAGGTGATCAGTGCACCAGAAGGCTGAAATTCACTGAGAGAATCAACATGATGTCATTTAAATTGAACTTACAAACCATAAATAAATACCCCCCACCAAAACTGTACTCTAAGACCTCTGAAATGATACACAAATGTATAGAATAACGGATATTTTAATCAAGATGCTTTACTATTTTCTATGGTATTTTACATATCAAAACACTTCCCCTTCTAGGCTTCAAATACTAATTTGTCTTCTTTTATTTTGATGTGGCTTCCAAGAAAGGCAAAGCATTGTAGAGTGTGGTATCAGGTCTGTAATATGCTCTGATGAGCAAAGCATTTCTGCTGTCTTGGTCTCAGAGACATTTATTAATGGATGGGCTGATAATGCCTATTCTGTGCCTGAGATAGCCTCAAAAGAGCCAGCAAATAAAACTAGAGGTGAACAGTGCCTGTTCTTGTGAGGGTTTCTTGGCAATAAATTGGATTTTCAATGCAAATACATCACATATTTGAAGAAAAAGTAATCAGACCTTTGAGGGTCTACTAGCTGTGGAAAGTGTTTGGGAAATAAGCAAAGGCATATGGCATGTCTTCAAAATCATTTAATTCATCAAAGGGTAAAGAAATCAGCATCTCATTGAAACGCAGCCTTCTGGATCTTTTAGTTGTAATTCACATGAAGAGAGGGAATACAAGTTCTCAGTATTACACTCTCTGATAAGCAGGATTGAAAAAATACAATCACGTAACTCAGATAATAAAGAAGAGGTGACCCTCTTCTATTTCCCTCATTAGTATTTCATCATATATTTCAAAAAAATATCTGAAAACATGGATTTTCCTGGTACTATTACACTTTAAGATTCACAGCTCCAGTTAATGCCAGAGTGTTTATTTGTAACAGAATGCATGCTTTTAAATGAAAATAGTCTTTGAAGCTTACTTCTCTGCCAACCGCTATTTGTCCTGCAGGAAAACAGCTCCCTGAAGAAATGCAAATCACTCATGGATGCTAAGGGTTTTGGGACAATTGCTGTGCCATCCGAGTTCTCAAAATTGCAGTAAGCATGTTATATAGCCTTGGCATCCTCCTTCCATATGGCTGCATCTGAAATAAGATGCTTAGGTGGGTTGCAATGTGACATAGGTTGAATACACATAATTGTATATTAAGCTCAGCTACAAGCCCAAGGCCACCACCAGTTCAATAAGGGATCAGACGGGGGGTCAATTAAATTCTTCGAACGTTTTATTATCTGTGAGCTGAATGTCTTTAGCTGAGATTAGGCAAATACCAGTCTTCAAAGATTATAAATACTGCACCGATGCGCTGTTTCCAAGTTAAGCAATGAAAATTGTCTCACATCAGACCTAAAACTAAAAGGAAAATAATGTAAACAGGTAACTGCAAGAGACGCTGAAGAGAAAGCATTGATTCCATATCTTTAACGCTTGAGACACGTTATATAGTCCCGCCTTTATAAAAGCTTTATGAGTGATTAAGTTAGAAAGAAACAAAGACAAAGCTGGTAGCTTTTCTAGACATGAAAGTGTAAAATATTTTTGTGTTGTAATACTGCATTTTTCACTGGAAAAGATTTTCCCCCAAAGCTTCTGATCAGCTTTTAACTGTTGCCCATTTGTCCACAATGACCAAAATGACAGAATTTATCTAAGACAGAAGAGGTGGCTTTTCTCTCTGTTGTGGCAAGCCTGTCTGAAACTACACTGACTTACAGAATTCTTTAGGAAATATCACAATGCTGTTTGTAAGAACACACAGCGGGGGCCAGCAGTTACACTAAGTGTTTCTGCTATTCTTCTCATCACCACATTTCATCTTTCTAATACTTTGCGTTATTCCAGTGAGATGGACTGCAATGTGAGATATAAAGCCCCAGACAACAGAAAATTTTGGGCTTTTTTGCCTTCTACTGTCCTCTCCTTTCTCTTCCTAATTATCTTGTAACTCTTAAAGTCATTTGTAGTTCACTCTTATTTTAAAATGTTATTTATTTATTTATTCTTATTATTCTTGCAAATCGCATGATTTTCCTTCCCATTTTTAGGTATTTTAGATAGCATATTCAATGCAAAACAAATATGAAAATGCAAATTAATATTTAGAATTAATATTCAAAACTAGATTAGGAGATTACTCTTTCTTAACAAACAAGCATTTTAGCTACTTCACAAAAACAGTTATTGGATTTGTACTCTGTTCTGAGGTATGTGCAGACTCAGTCTTGACTTAATACTAATACAAGTTCTGAGGATCATAAAGCAGTAATGGAGGTAGAGGAGGGGGCATATTATTGTTTCCCCAAGCAACACTAACTTCACCATGTAGCGCCTGTAAAAAAGCAATGACAGCACAGATTATATTGAGTATATAAGTAGATCACCTAAATGTAATTTGAAACTAAACATTAACTGCTTATATTTTCTGGAGCAAACAGTGTCTGATATTTTGCAGTTTGATATCTTATCACTCTTAGACTCTTCACAGATATCTCTTCTTTGTTTACCGAAGTCATGGTACTTTGTTTAGTCTAAATGTAAGCACAATGACAAAGACAAATGGCAGAGACTAATATGGAAAGGATTTCTAAAATAATAATTTTAAAAGCAGCATTTTTAAAAGATAAACTCAATTCTGTCATTAAGAAGACCTAAGGAAAGAAAGCCCTTTAAAGTAGATCAACATTTCTTCCAGGTTAGTCACAGATGTACTTCAATCCTGCACTGCATCGCATTTAAACCTTCTGTCTTTAGTTTCAAAGATTTTTAGAAGATTTACTATAACAGCAAAGGAGAGAGTATGTACAGCACTTACAGTGGAGTTTATAATATCAATGAAAACATAAGCTCCAAGATGGTTCAAAACAAAGCCAGGATACGTCTGCATTTGGAATTTCAAAGTGGATTTTGAGCTACATTTCACAGTTTAGAATGACCTGGTTTCCAGTAGTACCAAACATTCCAAATTGTACAAGAGCAGCATGTGTTCACCTCTATAAAAATAACTTCATGCCTAGCTGTGAGGTTACAGATTACTTTGTGTACCCATTTGAGGAGGTTTTGCCTTAGTGCACGGTAGTTCACAAAATCAATATAAAACATCAAATGACCAAATAGGTTTTCTAAGCTAACATCTGGTTATGTGTTTCCCTAAAAAGTACTGCAGGTACCAGAACTAATCATAAAGCTGGAAAGATTTTGATGCAGAAAGTAACAAACAAATAAAAAAATCACTGTTCATGATTTCTGATATGGTAATGTCTAAAAGTCAGATTCTTCTCTTTGCTGCACATCTGTGTGCACATAACAAACAAATACTTTCTACCCAAAATGTTTTGCAGTCTAGAATTCAACCAACTGTTTTTGCATAAGAGAGGAAATGGTGGAGGTCTGTGAAACAAAAGAATCATAATATCGCAGAATCATAGAACAGTTTGGCTTGGAAGGAACCTTATAGATCATTTAGTTCCAACCCACTTGTGGAGAGGAACACCTTCCAGTAGATCAGGTTGCCCAAAGCTCCATGCAACCAGGCCCTGAAGACCTCCACGGAGGGGGCAAGCTGCACAAGTATTGGCCATGTGCTCTGCTTTATGCACTCTCATTGCATTAGAGGCAAAGAATGTTTAATGAAATCAGCGGTTACCTAGCTGAAAACTGCTGCAAGGATACACATATTTTGATGAAATATAATTGGACTCAGAATTCACTGCAACAAGGTGTCACTGAGGGTTTCTACACTGCTAAGTAAAAAGTGGACCAGCGAGCTTGCTGGGCCTCTGGGCATTCCAATTGCTTAAGTGTTATCTTAATTCTCGACTCTCTTCTCAGCAGCATCAATTTGCTTTCTTGCAAAGCAATATTTGGAAGTAGTTCCCTTTGGGCACAACAACCTGTATAGATGATAAAACACCAGTTTGTCTCCTTCTGCACTGTTCTGTCATCTGAGGGTATCCTCAAACGCCCAGATATTCCCAGATGCTCTCCAGGCATGAAAGACACGTCCCCAGTAGATTCTGACATAGTGCTGATGCTGTGTCAGATACATTGAGGGAAAAAAATAATAATAATAAACAAAGAAAATAATTATTATGCCTTAGGACTACTATTTGAGTCCTCAGGAAATACTAAGGCAATCTGTTTTATTATGACACACTCCACTGTGAAGTGGCAGTCTGAATGCTAGCCAGATGGTGCCATCAGTCCTGGGGATGCAGATCATTTCCTGGCCTTCTGAAATGCAAGATGTGCCATAAAACTTACCCTCAGGCAGACAATGGCCCTGGATCTGTTATATTTACTAGCATAAATTTAATCAATGAGGGTAATAACTTAGGATGACCAAAAAAGTAGCTGGTGGTTGCCAACACAGCATGAAAACTCACACAAATATACAAAACAAATGTTACCTTAGCTAAGAATCCTCATTTTTCAAGATGTAACTGAGTAAAACACTTGTGATTAGAAACTATTGTACTATCTGTAGAAAAACCCTTCACACACTACTGTTTTGATTCAGTCTGGCAACTTCTGTGATCTTAATACTGTCACCCAGTTATTGATCAACCAATACATCCCTCAACACAATGGTCAAATAATTCCTTTGCTATCACTATTAATTGTAAAGTTTATGAATTTAAAGCTTTAACCTATTTCCATCATGAGGTGCTATATTATAACAATAAACTATATAAATTGTTTACAAGATCTTCCCAACAAGGCATGCATTTGCTGATAATAAGAAATTCCTCAATGAAATGAGTGTACTCTCCTTAGTGAAAGTAGGAGATGCTTAGCATTTCAGGATTAGACTTGAGCTTCTCAATCCTTGCCTGATTCCTGTCAAAATCTGTTGTCTGGCCTACATACCACAAGTTCAGCTTGCCAATCACCACATGATCCTCCTACAAGTAAAACTCACTGGGAAAGATTTGTTGAATGAAATGTAGACATCTAAAAGCATACGGTCTAATGTGACCTAATTGTCTGTGTTCCCTTCACTGGCCATGAAGGGAATATGAAAATCTGCAGAGCAACCCATTTAAATTGGTGGACAACAGGCTGGCCATGAACCAGCAGTGTGCCCTTGTGGCAAAGAAGGCCAGTGGCATTCTGGGCTGCATTAAAAAGAGCGTGGCCAGCAGGTCGAGGGAGGTGATCCTCCCCCTCTACTCTGCCCTGGTAAGGCCTCAACTGGAGTACTGTGTCCAGTTCTGGGCTCCCCAGTACAAAAAAGACAGAGATCTCTTGGAAACAGTCCAGCAGAGGGCCACAAAGATGGTGAAGGGCCTGGAGCATCTCCCCTATGAAGAAAGGCTAAGTGAACTGGGTCTGTTTAGCCTTGAGAAAAGAAGACTGAGAGGGGACTTGATCCAAGTCTATAAATATCTAAGGCGTGGGGGGCAAAGTGGCAAGGCCAGACTCTTTTCAGCAGTGTGTGGAGACAGGACAAGGGGAAATGGACAGAAATTGGAGCATAGGAAGTTCCACACAAATGTGCGCAAGAACTTCTTTACGGTGAGGGTAATGGAGCACTGGAACAGGCTGCCCAGGGAGGTTGTGAAGTCTCCTTCTCTGGAGATATTCAAGACCCGCCTGGACGCCCACCTGTGTGACCTGGTGTAGGGAACCTGCTTTGGCAGGGGGGTTGGACTCGATGATCTCTGGAGGTCCCTTCCAACCCCTACGATTCTGTGATTCTGTGATTCTGTAAATCTAAAGCAGGCACAGGAATCTGGCTAGAACTGACTTTTCATTACTTGTAAAGGGCACCTGCAGTGATTTATCCCAGACACAACCACACAAGATGTCTAGCACTGAGTGAGGTGAATGCCACCACTACATAATGTCATTCAACAGCTGTATCAATTGGACTCAATCCATGAGCTCAACTCAGGTACTGCATGATTCTCACCATACACAGAGCTTCTGTCTGCTGCTTCTGTTCTAGGTATACTTGTGCTTAAAACTCCACACATGCCATAATTTTTCAACTCTTTGAAGTGTCCTACTAAAAAGGATTAGTTCTGCAAATAGTTCTTTGCTATTATTCTTAGACTACTACAGAACAACACTATACCCATTCTATCCATCTCCTTTTTTTTTTTTTTTTTTGCATGGGAATTGGCCAGCAGCACAAATGCCAAGCATCAGCATAAACTGCTGCTGTTGTTCCAGCTCCCCCAGCAGGCTCTGCTTCTGCTCCATTCCCTGTGACAGGCCCTGTGGTCACTCCAACCCTTACATCTAAAACAGAGAATCAACCTGTGCTGTTATCAGTTGCTCCTATATACAAGACAAAACAACGGTTGCAAAAATCAGCTCATTTGGTAAGAAAAGAATCTCCTACTAAGAAGGAGATGAAAGAAGAGGATGAAGAAGACTGTGATGAAACAGAGTCATCACATGGATGGAAGGAGGAAGAGGCAGAAAGGAAGTCAGTACCTGGAACAACCTTCACGTGCTGCCATATCAGAATTAGATTCAGGTATATATGCTCCCATTACTAACACCCCTAACACCACCACTACCACTCACCCACTCATGTACAAACATCAACAGTGAAATGCAGTCACTTCGTTCCTCTGCTGCCCTTTTCTTCCTACATGGTTTCCTGAGCCACCATTCTACACTTGCCTAAGGCTGAGATGGGGAAGTAGAGACAACATCCTGCCGAAGCTCTTCCTTGATGCAGACAGAAATGAGGCAAGAGAGCAAGCATGAGAAGAAACTTGGTGAAATTTCCCTTCAGAAACAAAAACTGAGAGAAAAAATGGCACTCCTGTTCCTATTCCCTGGTTCTCAGACACATTGCACAGACTGATTTGGAAACATAATTTTTTCTCTTCATCCTTTACCTATGTTTGCATGGGTGCTCTTCTAGAACAAAGGAGATAAAGATGTTAAACTACTGAGACTTAGGAAGGAATTAGGTCTACTTCATAGGCACCTCCTGGCATTTAACCTAGTATGTGAAATGAAAGTAACCACAACTGCATTTTTTGTGAGGAATCAAATCTTTGCATCATGAACTGTACATTATTATCAGAGATCTAAGGGCTGACAGGGAAAAGGATCCTTAGTTTCTGGGCTGTCATCATAGTGGGGCATTGACTAGCTATAAGTGACTCAAGGTGGAGAAAATTTTGGCATAAAAGGGAGCTTTCAAGTGAAAGCCTAGGTACCCTAGAGTTTAATGGCATTTAGTTAGGTGTTTTGAGGAACTGCGAGCACCTAAATTTTTTCCTAGTGTCAAATCCCCTTGTACAGTTTTCATACTATCTGAAATGGCAACTATCCTGCAATTGAAATAAGGTACTATCTAAAATTAAAATAGAGAACAATATGCTAGAAGGACAAGGAAGCTGAGTAAGAGTAGAGTGGGAGAAGAAAGTGAGCAAAAAGGGTGTAAGAAGGGAAAGGCAGAATTAGGATGGAGTGGGAGAAAACGAGAACAATCAGAATTAAAAATAAACCCCAGCCACTCTTCATGTTGAAGCTTGCAGCAAGCAAGCTAATTGGCATCTTACAGCTCTGCAAGAGTGTTATTAAAAGAGCATTTGAAGTTACTGTAATGTGTTTTACATGTTTCGAAATCACATTTGTTAATTGGAAGTTGCATGATTTCATATGAACTACGATCTAACACTTTACCGCTAGATTCTAATTAGTAAATCTTGCTCAGGAATGAATGCAGGCCTACTTTCTGCTCAACAAAATTGTATCTACATTATTGGAAGCATACCATCAGGATTCAATGCCAGACAAGACTGGCTTTATTAATTTTCACTTGCTCTAACATAAATATATGAACTTTTGAATTACTTCAAAATCCTAGTGGCATTAAACTCCCCCCACTCCATACTTCTCCCTCAGCTCTCCTTCATTCTCAGCAGCAGAGAACTTCCTCTTGCTAACCCACAATAAACTGTTTGCAGCTGCCAAAACTTAAAAATAAATCAGACAAGATTAAAATTAATAAAATAGGCAAGGATAATTGTTCATTTTGTTATGACCTAAATTCAACCTATTAAGGAAGAGTATAAGACTCCCTTCTAGTTAAATTGACTGAAACATTCTGCAACAATGGAGAATAATAAAGCACAATTAGAAGTGAAAGTGACCTGGGGCTTTAAATACTCAAGAACCATGTTAACGGAACAAGAAGACCATTTAAAGGTCAGCAGCTTATAAAAAATATCCTCAGAGCAATTTCTCAAGAGGAAAATCATTTCAGATGAATGTGCCACATAGTTTATATAAGAGAAGGCTTATTCCATCCTGAAGGAAGCCAAGCAAAATTAAATGCCTACCAGGAGTCCCTGGCAGCCATTGTTTCATGTCTCAGGTTCAGGAGGAGCTAATGTTATTCCAGCTGGCATTCAATGGGATTGCCTGGCAAGGAATATCTAATACCTTTCTGATGGTGTAATGCAGTTTCCAAAAGACTTGTTTCTTTGGAGAGAATATCTGGGCCGTTATCCATGAGTTGTGCTGCACAGCAGGCAGTGAGCATCCAACACCATCACTGCTGCAGAGCAAAAGGCAAGAGAAAACACTGAAACCTGCAGTTCTCTCTGAGCAGATCTCCATTCTAGCCCCTGCCTGGCAGCGCTTCTCTGGCACAGCCTCTTGTGAGCATGCATCTCCCAGCACAGATCGGGATACTGTCAGCCTGCAAGTGTTCTGGCACCAGTGTGGGGTCTTCAGCCCTCCTCTCCTGAAATTAGCTGTCTTGTGTGCACTGGTCTGTGACCTGGGAAATTTGTATCTACGAGTGAAAGTATTGAAACCATTTTAAAAATTTAGTATTGTTCTTCATATTTATGGACACGCTGCAAGCATAGTAAGAATAAAATAGAAAATAGTATGGTATTTATTTCCTTTTTTTTTTTTTTTTTTCCCCTCTTCCTCTATTTTTTTCCCCATTTTGACCTCTGAAATATATTTTAGATTAATACTTAAATACTTCCCTGGTAAAGGATGAAGTAAACTGTCTTCTTTTCAGGTTTAAGGCCTGGCTCTAAAAATCTTGGTTTGCAAGAAAAGACTCAGAGGTAGTATTCCATTCAAGCTGGGTCTGCAGCAGAAAGCTAGAAATATAGATTATAGCCCAAAACCTCTGTGTGTAATTGGCTGCGGGAAAGTAAGCCAATTCATGTGAACATCCATCAGAAATCTTTCAAGAATGTATTGCCAGAAAATTAATTTTTGCCAGGCAGGAATATCAAATACAGTGGTTCAACAAAGATTGTTTCGTATGCAGCAAAAACTGCTTGGTTGGAAATGCAAGATCCAGCAAGTTATTCTATATATTATTACACCAGGGGGAAGAAAAAAAAGATTGTACATATTCTGCACTTTTTTCTCCATCTGCTGCCTTTCTTCCTTTTACAAGTTCATTGGATATTTTATTTCCTCTGCCTTTCATTCTTTTATACAAACAACACATCAACCCAATGACTTGAAGTTTGAACCCCACTGTGGTCAGGTCAGTTCAAGAATTAGCCAGAAGAATTCATTTTATTTTGTTGTGGCTCTGTGTCTTCTGTGAAGTTCCATGTGGTTTTTTTTAAACGCAACATTACAACGTTATTGATTTTACCAGAAAATGAGTCTCCTCTCCATTTTTTGCCAGTGCAGTTCATTTACAGCAAGCTAACCTTGCACTCACTGTGCAGACAGTGCATGCAGAGCCACAGGAGCAGCTGATCAAACACAACCAAAATAAATTCAACTTGGTACATTTTCCATTGCCTATAAAATAAATTTGTTTTTTATAGATTTTGGGGTATTGGTCTGGGTATTGCTTCTGAGCTATTGGTATAAAAATAAGACAGGAAGCTGGACAGATTTTCTTGTCTCAAAACTGTAAAATCTCTCAGTAAACCTTCTTCTATAATAAAACCCTTAAAATGATAGTTGAAATCCTGGCTTCACTGGAGTTAATAGTAAAACTCCTTTTCACATCAGAGTCAACTGACTTCTGTGCTAATGAAAGCCCTTTAACTACACCGGGTATTCTACATAATGCCCTAATATAATAACATGTTACAAGCTAAATGCTTGTTTTCCAGTCAGGATTTCACCATTTTTTTGCTAATATTACATTTAAAAAAAAACACTAATTTTTTTTCCAACAATAAAAGAAAGACCACATAACAATGTCCATTAATACAAAACAGCAATTTAGGAAAGTACTCCTGAAGAAGACTGTGGAGATGAAACTGCAGAGGGAATTTACGTAGGCAGAAAGAATGGCCAAGCTTGTTTTTAGTCTCTGCTGGAAGCTGGTGTCTCTAGGATCAAAGTAAATGCTAAAAGCACTTTTGGTCAAGATAGATTTAGTAAATTCATACAAAAACTAGGAGGAATTGGTAGTTTTCATCTATGCCTTATATTTTGACTTAGGTTGATTGGAGCATAGATAGTAAGCACTCAGGCAGAAAAAAACAAATTCCATCTTATTGCCAGCAAAAAAATGGATTTTGAAGAGAGACATTCACTTTGTCAAATGTCTGTTCACAGTGTGGATAAATCCCAGTGTGTAATTGCAGCATTAGTCATGCTGGCTAACAAAGGCAGTACAGTGCAGATGCAGGACTGACCACAGAGATGTCATCATCTGCCCAAATCATGAGTTTTCCTCACAAGTACCAAGCACTGAGTCTGATGCAGAGCTGGTCAGGACCTGTTGTCCCCTCCATCTCCCACTGTTGGCTTGTTTAAGGGGCAGGCCACCACCCCTGCTGCCTTTGTGAGTGGCCACAGCTGGGCTAAGGTCATTCTGCAGGGCATATCCAGCATAAGGGGGACAGATAGGACCTCCACATTGACACTGTCACTGTGTAACCACTCCTTCCCTTGTTTTGTGAGAAGGATGACAGAGGCACAAAGAGGGGGAAGCTTACATCTGAGATGATCTCCCTCTGAATCCAAGCTTTGGGGTAACAAATGCAGATCACTGTGTCTGAAATGAAGCCTTTTTCTTCACCCAGAAATCTGTTTTGAAGACACTGCCCTACACTTTTTCATTATATCAGTAACTATGTCAGGATTTTAATTCAGATCTATGCAATTCATGCAATTATTCCATCGTTTTGCAAATAGTAACAGGGTAAGAATATTTCTCACAATGATATCTCTCATATGAAGCAACTATAAGGTAAGAGCGAAAGGCAGGGCAGTGTGTAGAAGCTGACATCAGACAAATTCAGACAAAAAAAAACAAGTTGTCACTGTTTGCTCTTATGGATGATCAGAATTGTAAATACAGAACTACAAGAGTAATCTATCAAGGAATGTGTGAGATTGTCCACCACTTGAAATCCTTAAATCAAGCGCAGCTGTCTTTGAAAAAAAACACTGTAGCTCAATCACAAGACAAGGTCTGTGTCACCAGCCTGTGTTGTATATGCACTGTATAGGTAGAAGAACATAGCAGCTCTTGCAGACATTTACAGTTATGAATCTTTGAATCTACTTTGCCAAACTGTTTCAGATTTATTTTAATCCCAAGATTTGGAGTTATTTCATTGTTCATATTTGTTAGCTTGAAAAGAGATATCAAAAACAAAGGAACAAAACTCAGTCTTTCAGGATATAAATAGGTTAACATTTCCTAGAGGGAAAGGTACCTGAAAGACCCTGACTGAGTTCTGGGCCCTCCAGAAGGCTGTCATTAGACACAGTTTTCACAAAAACCCACTGTTAGGGGCATTTGAATTGGAAGCAGATCTTGGCCACAAAACAAGCTCTCAAAGCACGCTTCCTTGGGGGTAAAAAGTTCAGAAACTTTTCTATAAAGACTTAAAAGCATCTGAGAAAAGATTTTAAAATACAGTATAAAGGTAGAAGAGCGGAGGACATGGTTTCTTTTAAGGCTTGGAGAGTGCTGATGCTGATCAAGAAAATGCTTCAGTGTTGCTAAGCTGAAGCATGCAGCATTGCATGGAACCATTACTCCACCATTACTCCAGTTCTGTTTCCTCCTTCTCCTCTGTGCGTTGTGTGCCAAGGAAGAGACATGCAATATGTAAATTCCAGCCACTGGCTGGAAGCAAACCTTTTTTATTTCTTTTATCTGATCATCTAGATCACAGTGTTATAAACTGTAAGAGACTGACCACAGCTGAAACTAAACCCTCTATCTTAACATCTTCTGATACTGCCCAGAGACATACTTCACGAGTTTCTCCACTGCCACATGTCATGCAAAAATAAGACCACGGGACAGCAGGATCTGAATCTGAATTCTGCTATGAAGCGTGCAATGGATTCACACTGAAGCCATACAAATTCTGCAAACTGTACCACTCCCAAACTGGAACACTTTTTCCTTTAATACTCAGTGCAGTAATGCCCCTGGGACAGATAGGCATTGCTGCAGCAGAATTCAGTACAGCAGAGTAAGTAAAAAAGGTGATTTGCATGATTAATCAATAACATTTCCCTGAATTGTTAAGCCTTTTGTTAACTTTCTGGTTTTGCCAACACACTAATTAACAGCAATTGTCTCCAATCACCCCAACCCTTGCTACAAAGTACACCCCAAGCCCTGCATGGGGCAGGGAGCAAGGTCAAATGGGCCATGTGCAAACAGCAGCCTCAAATTTCAGACTTGTTTACTAATTTTAGATGCTTTTGCAGTTTGGAGCCCCACCAAGAACATAAAAACTTGAAATCAAAGAGGAATAAGGGCCCAGTGTGTAATTGCAGCATTAGTCATGCTGGCTAACAAAGGCAGTACAGTGCAGATGCAGGACTGACCACAGAGATGTCATCATCTGCCCAAATCATGAGTTTTCCTCACAAGTACCAAGCACTGAGTCTGATGCAGAGCTGGTCAGGACCTGTTGTCCCCTCCATCTCCCACTGTTGGCTTGTTTAAGGGGNAGAGAAGAGAAGAGAAGAGAAGAGAAGAGAAGAGAAGAGAAGAGAAGAGAAGAGAAGAGAAGAGAAGAGAAGAGAAGAGAAGAGAAGAGAAGAGAAGGTTTCAACCAATCTGAATTGAGGAAATACTGTGGGACGTCGTGTGTTTTGGGGCTGAAAAATAAAGCATGTAAAAATTAAAAGGACAGGAATCCAAGAGGAAAATAGCAACTGTGAAAGAAAAAGTAAGGGAAGCTGGGGTGGAAGGTAATGGGAATAAATAGGAAGGAAAAGTTGTTTCTTCCTGGCAAGCAGTGAATGCTTCTTTTGTGCTCAAAGAAGCACAAAAGTTCTTACCTTGAAGAACCTGGCATGTTCTCTAGAGGGTTATGGCCTTTCAGCAATGAGACCTCCCGTGTGCAAGAAGTTGTGTATGCAGACAGATGTTTTATATAGTTCTCTAATCTCCTAAAAAACAAAATAAACAAACAAACAAACACACAAAATAACAGTGCTGTAATAAAACTCTTCCCTGGCACACTGGAACGTGAAAGGCCACGTTGGATGGGGCCCTGGGCAGCATTAGAGGTGGCCCTGCCCATGGCAGGGGGCTGGGACTAGATGGTCTTTAAGATCCCTTCCAACCCAAACCATTTTATGATTCTATGAAATAGGATCCTCATGGTAACTTGCCAATGGTCTATATGTTGTTTCAAGCCAGCAAGTTGCAAGTAGTCTCACATGTCCTCCACCCACTGATATGCAAGTGACTCACAACTGCGTTTGTCAGCAGTACTGATTTCTGTACATGCAGATTCAACATTTGCCTGGGTTGTATTACATATGTATATGCATAGGATTAAAATTGCTCATCAGCTCTTTGGAGAGAATTCTGTGTCTGTCCACCCCCTCACTGTAACCTTTGGGCCCCTACCATTCCCTATCATCTTGACTAAACCATCTTATTTCCTACTCTGAAGACCACAGTAATATAATTAATAGTAAGTAAGAGCTAAGCTACAACTGTACGCATTCTCTCATATTCTCAGCCAAGCAAATCTTTCATTTTGTCGGTTAATTTCTTTTTAATGTGGTGGTTGCTATTATTTCTTGATAGTGATAAAAGACCTGAAGCAAAACTCTTTTTCAGAGAATTTGAGATTAACAAAAAGTCTTTGTTGGCTGAAAGGAGCATATTTAATGCATGCAGAAGGTGTTAATTAAAAACCTTAAAGCTACCATTATAGCCCTAAAAATCAGGAATATTTTGAGTCTTAAATGTCTCAGTTATCATCACAGAACATGTCTGCCATGGCACCCATTTCTCTGCCCTGAAGCATTAGTATAAAATTAAAAATGGGCATTTGGAGCTGGTAAGCTTTCATGTAATTGAATTTGTGGTAGGATCAAATCATAATATGCCCATGATTTTTTGATCCCATTCCTCTCTTCTGGCAAGAGTTTGTCAAGTGATACTAATGGACACTTAGAGGCAACTAAGACATTGGCTAGAAGTTGCTTTTATTCAATGTGTAATTTACTGCTGTGTAGAAGTTTATCTAGAAAAACAAAATAAAAGGAAAAAAAATGCATACACAGAAAATGGCAGAGGAAGCTTCCCAGTTGCTAAAATACAGTAGGTATCATTTGCCCCTATATGTTTTTCTGGCTTAGTGCACAATATACTGCGCAAAGTTGAAGTCTAATTAATTTTGGAAACAATTTCTTTTTATACACTCTCTTCTGTGGATCCAATTTCTCATCTGTTCTAAGAATTCATTTGGTATGAACAGAGTTTGCAGAAGAAAAACTGATGAATATTAAATCTCCTCAATCTAATGAAGAATAGTGCCTACCTGAGTTTCAGTGAAATACAGATGTGTATATACATACATCTATATATATATTTATCTACATATAAGACATAACCAATGCATAGGTTCTATTGAATTATAAGTAGAGTTTCTAAATAAAAGAGTAATCTTTTCTCTCTTTTTAAAAAAGTTTTAAGCTAGAAAAAAGAAATAATATTTGCAAATGAAAAGTGGCACCAGTCATCAGTGAAAGGAGTGCATGGAATCTGAAATAGCAAAGCAATTGAACATGAAAAGTTTGGCATAGAAAAGAAGAGTGAGTAATTTAAACCCACTCAGGAACAGGTGTGACTTGTTCATAAACCAGTCATGAAAAAAATGTGTTCAATTACTCCTCTCTGGTAAATAACAAATTACCATAGCAACTCCATCTTCAAACAACATATGCATATATTTTGTTTCAGAAAGGGTTGAGTCAAAAACTGCATTTTCCAACCATGCCATTCCTTCTTTCTTAACTTTAAAATCCAAATTCTATGAACCTGAAGTTACTTATTTATACTCAGTGCCTTGTGCATGACCCAAAACCACCAGCTCAGGGCTGACTATATTGTTCAATCCACGTGCTATGGTTTTTTCTGCCTGTTGTTAGACTGTTACATTGAGCCAATCCAGACAATAGTATTTCTGATAGGGAGTGTAAACTGTTGTCATTCTGGGGGTGGATTTGAAATGATTTGTTAAAATTGAATGGTTTTTTGCTGTTGTTGTTGTTGTTTGTTTGTTTTTTGTTATCAGCAATTACAAATAACCTAAGGTATACATGTGTGGATTTCTGTTTTTAAAATCATATGTTTGTGGTTGGGGTTAGGAATCTGTAAGCATATACTCAGTCACTTCCAAATTCTGGCCCAGGCTTTAATGGACACAAAATTTCTCAGCAGCAATTTATATACAACACATAATGCTAGCATCATTTAAGATTAAGCTTTCTATAGAAGCAACTCAAACGTAGACAGTGTCACTGCCTCTGTACCTAGATCTGTGTAAAAACAGGTAGAGGCTACAGTCAAGTAGCATCATTTCAATAACCCCAGTCTTTAGAATTCATATGATCCTGACTTCACACCTTGAAGAATAACTGTTTTTGCACATTCATGTACTGAAGGCTTTCCCACCTGGTTAAAATATGTTCAGGCTGAAAATAGTCTCCAAGTCATCTTCAGATGTGATGAGGTGACCAGAATGTATTGTCACTGACAGGTCTCCATTTTGCAGTCAGCAGCAAATGAGAGTTTATTCAATGTTCCCATAACCAGCTGTTGCCTCCTCAATTGTAATTTCACTCTGGATCCTTCTATCCTATCTATGTTTACATGATTCAGATAGCCAGAAATGTCAGAATGGGCAGCAAAGTAATGAACACTGATGCCTTCAATTTGAGAAATATTTCAAAATGTTTCTGATTTTATAAAACTATGCTAGAAGATTGGCCTGATAAAGGTGAAACATCCATGCCATTTTAAGCTCCCCATTTTTCTGAAGAAGGGAATAAGGCGAAGTAGAAAATATAGGCACTTATTTCTTAGCTAGTCTAATCTCATAGTTCATTGGGCATCATTTTTGCTTGAAGACATTCTCTGAACCAAACGACTCAGTCATCAATAGATGCAGTAAAACAAATCTCTTCTTATTCCATTGGAAATATACAAACAGTAATGCATCTCTTGCCTGAAGAAGAATTCCCTGTTCACACCACAGTAATTTGTCTCACAGTATTGTCTTGCTTTACTTAGTCTTATTATTTTGCTTGTTTGAAGCATTTAAAAGAAAGAAAAAATCATCAACAGAGCAAACACAATTAGTGGATCGGGTTCACCTATGTCCAGTGACTCAAATTGAATTGCAAATATTTTTCAGGTCATGATATGGGTTGCATCTATGTAGTAGCGTGTTAGTAGAATCTGTAGAAGCATTTTGGACTGTGGCATCTGTGCAGTTTTGAAAGAAGTCTCCCAGTTGTTCCCCACTTTCTGTACCTTGGTTGACATCGTGGAGAAGAGTCAGTATGCTCCAGCTACGTTCCTCCAAATGGTGCTAAACTGGGAGATGTATTTCAGGGGAGAACCTCAGACACTCCAGCAACTCATGGCTGTTCAATCCAAGCAAGGATAGAGCTAGGCCACAGTAAGACTCCTTTAAATGCAGATAGACACCAGGTCCACAGCCTCAGGTGCTTTACTCTGCAAATCCATTCCTTTTGGACTGCATTACCTACTAGTATAAGTTCTGCCACAGAGCCTTGCTTCAGAAGACTTTCTTGCATGAAGTGATTGTGTCACAGGGATTTTATTGCTATCTCTGGTAACATTACCTCCTGCCACCTTTTCATCTTTGCATTCAGGTAAGAAATGCAATTCCACACCAGCATAAACTTATCACATCCTTGTCATAAACTGAGTGACACACTTGCCATAAACTGAGTGGCACAATAACTTGTCTTGTCAGATAGCTTCACAGTGTTATGCATCAGCTGGAAGGCTGAGAAAGAAGCAAACATTGAAAGGTTTTTATACCTCCCCTCAAGCCATGAGAAGATGTAAATACTGATATATAATGACAGTACAGTTTGTTTGGGAAAATTTTGTAGAGTTGCTTTAGCACCAAGATGGCAGCTATTATGTAAGGAGCAGCAGTATCAGCAGGGTACTGTTGGCCTTCTGGGCTGCAAGTGCACACTGCTGGCTCATACCCAGCTTTTCATCCATCAGTCAGGACTCCCAAGTCCTCCTCCACAGTGCTGCTCTCAATGAGTGCTTCTCTCAATCTCTACTCACATCTGGGAATGCCTCAACCGAAATGCAACACTTTGCACTTAGTCTTGTTAAATCTCATTAGATTATTGTGTGCCCACTGTTTGAATGTGTCCAAGTCCCTCTGGATGGTGTCCCTTCCTTCTATTTTGTCAATTACACTGCTCAGCTTGGTGTCATCAGCAAACTTGCTGAGGATCCCACTGTCTGTGTCATTGATAAAGATCTTGAACATAGCAGGAATTCCTAGATTACACACAAATTCTGCCAGTTATACTCACACTATTAATTAAAACAACTAAAATTAAATTATTACACTTATCACAAGAGCCACAGAGCAGCATAACCTCATCCTCAGCTTCCTTAGTCTCAGCAAAACAGTTGCTCATCCTGTGTGAAAAATCAGCTGTAGTAGTTAGTTTTCTTCCGTAGCAAAAAGCATAGAGGCCATCAGAAACCAAAGTGGCTGCAGGAAAATCTAACAGTCAGGAGCCTTGCATATCTGCTCGCAGAATTTGTTTGTGTGAGAAAGGTACTGAACTTTGCTGGACATTGAAGGATCACATTCACCTCTGTGGCCACAGAGTGGACACAGACTTTCATTCCCACCTACAGATCTAGAGGTGAATCAAGAAGGGCATACACATGGCATGGTCACTGAGATGGTGTGCTGAGAAAATAGTGGGTCATCTGTTTGAAATTCCTTGGCATTTTGTAGTTACAGAGATGGAGCATTTGTGTCCTAAAATAGTGTATTTGGGAACCTCTGTCATTATGTGACAAATCAGGACACTACTGACATTTCTTTGCTTCACAGCAGACCTGAACTCTGAGGCTATCTTACAAGGAAAACTGTGCAAGTATCATCACCTGAGAATTCAAAACCAGGCTGAACAATACGCCAGAGAATATGTGGTAAGAAATGATCTTCCTCTGTCAAGTGACCTACACTGGAAGATAGAGCTGGACTTTTCCAGCTTTTACTTTCTTTATTCCTTACTGTGTGATTATTTGGAAAGGCATAAAACTTCCTATCAATTCATAGACTGTCTTTTTATATGCAAAACTCATAGTACAAATCTCAGCACAGCAAAGTGCACTTTACAAATAACATTTTCAAAAGCATTTCTAGAATCCCAATTTTATCAGGCACCTGTACAAATATCCAGCCAACCTAAATGACAGCTATCCAGTTTCCTTTTAAATTCTGACTTTGCTTCATCGACTCTATTTTGATACCATAATAAAATGGTACTGTATGATTTTATTCTTTTCTTCATTTGTAATTGCCCTGTTGATTTTGAAAATAATGCTTCTCACTAACAGCAATGTGAGCTGCATTCAGTTTGTTATGTTATCAAAATTTGAGCAAATATTATAAAGCAGTTCCACAGAGGGACAGAATGTTCTCATTTCTTCAATTACTCTCATTTTAATATAATGTTCACAAAGATGCTTGCACTTGTTCTTCTTTCTTATAATTGGAAACCTGAAGATTAACACTGTTGTTTAAAATAAGATACATTTGAGTCAACAAGCTTTTCTAAACTTGATTTTCAACCCCACAGGTTACTCATTTTTTTCAGCTGTAACATTCAAAAGCAAGCATATTTATCACAAAAGTGTACATTTTTAAATGTTACTGCTAATTTAGGCTCAGTTTGTCACAGAGATCCTAAACTAATTATGCCTGCTCAAATACTATAGCCACTGAAAGCATCCTTCTAAGAGACTTCTCATTACCTAATCTCAATAAAATTCTACACAGGGTCATTGAACTGAGTTTTGAACATATCACTACTTAGCGTGAACAACCAGTTTCTCAGATTTATGCTTGCATCTTCAACTTCATGTACACACCTAGGAAGTTACGCTAGAGCTGAGTGTAAAGGAGGGAGCACCTTTTCGTAAAGCAGTATGCTATGTTCACAGAGTGCAGAGCTCTTTTTTTCGGGGAAAAGAGTACTCCTACAAAAAGGCAACAATAATCCCTGGAAGCATTCCATCCATGGAAATGTTCAAGGCCAAGTTGGATGGGGCCCTGGGCAACCTGATCTGGTGAGTGGCAGCCCTGCCCACTGCAGACAGGTTGAAGCTTGATGATCTTTGGAGTCCCTTCCAACCTAAGCCATTCTATGATTAGCATGTTTGCATATTACCAAAAGGGACTCCCAGAGTCATTGATTCCGGTCCCTTGATACTACAAGCAATCATGTTGTATTAGTAGGCCAAGCAGTACAAGGAGCTGGATCGCTCTCTGTCTCACACTTCATGCAGTTATTCCAGCCTGTACTCACGATGTGAGGCACTTGGCCCCATAGCATCTGCTTCCTGCTAGCCTGCTGGTGGAAAGCAGCTGGCACCCAGGATTAGTCAGGCTTATAGTCTATCTGCGTAAGAGTGCTCGCTGGACTGAGGATATCACAATGGGTGGGTTCCCAGATGCCACACTAATTTCACTAGCAAGTAACCCTCATACATAAAAGCACATCAAGGTTCAGTTTTTGACCAGTATTTTAAAATTAACTTTCAGCCCTTAAATTTGGAATTTAGAAAACCTTGATTTGGAATAGAAATGCTGATGCTTCCCAGCCCCAGTCCAACACCGCTGACCACGCTTATTGCAGAAACTGCCTGCAGAAACTGGACAGTACACAGTGCCATCCCAGGTATACAGCATCGCCCCCTCAGGTATATAATACCTGGCCAGACAACGAACAGGCACGCAACTTCTCCATGGGCACTGCTCTCCTTGACTCCTCTTTTCCTTTTAATTCCCCAGAACTGTGCCTGTTCTTTTATAATAGAGATTAATTAGAGAAATGCAGCATTTGTTTGACAACAGAAGGTAACTTCTGTCTGGAAATAGCATGAAGTGTTGAATACTTTCACAAGCACACAATATGAAGAAGGACACTGACAAATTAGTGGCTGGAAACAGAAATATAGGTATTTTATTTAATCAGTGTGGTAGTTAGTGTCACAAACTGAAGGGAAAACCAACCACAAGTATATGAGACATAGCAAGTGGATTAAGGACATGGCACATACCTTCAAGTAGGAACAGTATGTTTCTATTCAAATTTGAATCTGGATATACACAGAAAAAAGATCTTTTAACTCTGGGGCAAAGCTCAGAAATATTCTTGATCAATCTTTTATAGTAAAATGGTCATAAAACACATTATACTTGGTGTCCACCCTCAAGTAAAGAGTGCTTTTTTCATGACTTGAATTACTAGTGAGCAGTCATGCCCAGCCTGGAAAGGGACATCTCTTTCAGTTTAGTGAATTGGACTGCTTCATACTTGGTGCATGGAAAGAATGGCCAGTTTGAGACACACTTAACATAAAAGCATTCTGGAAGTTATTTAAATCAGACAAAGGAAAGTGATGCCAGCCTTCAAACCCTAGTGGGATTTGTGGCTGCATATTCCTTTTTGATTCCCCAAAAGTGATGTACTCATTCAAATGTCACCTTACAATAATTCCCTAGTGCACTGGATTCTGCCTTCATTAGCAGTCGAACCAAAGCTAGTAATGGAAAAACAGATTACCTTGAACTTCTGATGGGCTAATTCCACTGCTTTTAGCCATAATGGTAAATCACCCATTTGATAATAGTTGAAAGACCAGTAATCCTGAGCAGAATGAAGAATAGATGGAAAAATACAGTTTTAACTATAAGCACAGATTGATAAGGGGCCCAGAACTGATAACATGGTCAACAATTAAGACATGAAAACAAGCTCTGGTAAAGTCCAATGAACAATACTTTCAAGCTGTACCTTTAACCTTCTATAATGGGATTTCACTTGTGGAGAATTCGCTGCCACAGACACAATATCTTTAAAGGAGAAATGGAATCCAATACACCTGAGCAGAGATTTCATTTCTGGAAGATAACTGGCTAAAATTTTTTAGGATTTAATACTGAAACATGTATAGAAAGAATCCACTCTAATGTAGGGGCACTTAATTTTGCATTTCTGTGGCTTTAGGGATCATCCAAAAAATATGCAGATTTACTCTGGCTTGTGTTCCCTCTGCAGGTGCTCTATCAGAGCACTGCTGTATGAGTACTTGTATGTAAACTTAGGAAGTGTGGGACAGATGAATGGACAGCGAGGTGGATTGAGAACTGGCTGACTGACTGTCAGAGCTAAGAGGACTGTATTCAGTGATGAAGAGTCTAGCTGGAGGCCTGTAGCTAGTGGCTGTCCTCTATGAGGGTTGGTACTGGATACAGTCTTGTTTAACATCCTCATCAATGACCTATCAATGAGATAGAATACCTCCTCAGCAAGTTTGCTGACGATACAGAGCTGGGAGGAGTGGCTGACACACCAGAAGGCTGCTATTCAGTGAGACCTGATCAGACTGGAGAGTTGTGCAGAGAGGAATCTGATGAGGTTCAACAAGGGAAGTGTACATTCCTACACCTATGGAGGAATAACCACATACATCAGTAAAGGTTAGGAGCTGACCTGCTGGAAAGGAGCTCTGGGGAGAAGGACTAAGGGGTCCTGGTGGACAACAGATGGGCCAAGAAGGTCAATGGTATCCTGGAGTGCATCAAAAAGAACATGTCCAACAGGTTGAAGGAGCTGATTGTTCCCCTCTACTCTGCCCTAGTGAGGCCATATCTGGAGTACCGTATCCAGTTTTGGGCTCCTCAGTTCAAGAAAGATGGGGAACTACTGGAGAGAGTCCAGTGAAAGGCAACAAAGACAATTAGGAGCCCAGTGCATCTCCGTCGTCTGGAAAGGCTGACAAACCTGGGGCTTTAAGCCTGGAGAAGACTGAGTGGAAAAGACTGAGCACCTTATCAGTCCTTATAAATGCCTGGTGGGTGGAAGTTAAGTGGATGGAGCCAGGCTCTTTTCAGAGATGTGGAAGGGACAGGGGACAATGGGTCAAACTGGAACACAGGAAATTCCATACAGACATGAGGAAAAACTTTACTTTGGGGATGAGAAAGCACTGGAACAAGCTGCCCAGAGAGTTTGTGGAGGCTCCTTCTCTGGCGATACTCAAAATGTGCCTGGATGCTTTCCAGCGCAACCTGCTATAGGGAACCTGCTTTAGCAGGGCACTAGACTAGATTATGTGATGATGTCCAGAGGTCCCTTCCAACCCGTATGTCTCTGACTCCTTGCGTCAGCAAAAATTAATCTGTATTGGAAAGATCCCCTGAGAGAGATTTCTCAGTTTTCTCTGGCTACATGGAAAAGTTCAGTGTTATTATATTAGAACTTATACTAGAACTGACCCAAATTTCTTTAATTCTTTAATGGAAAAAAATGAAGAAACGGAAAGAAAAGAGTAGAACAAAAAGAGAGAGATATCATGATGAAGCTAGTAATGCCTAAAAGGTAACAGAGCTTATTTCCAGACAAAAACTCCTCAGATAATCTTTGTAGTAGATGGTAATTCACACTTTTCTTTTCTTTTCTTTCTTT